>JBBPDA010000021.1:21326446-21345150 GCA_037974385.1 Arnoldichthys spilopterus | reverse complement strand
TGGCATACAACGAGTATCCTCCATGCTCTCCCCGTGTCCCGGCCCTGCTTATATTGCCAAGTGATGAGGGGTCTAACCAGCCGCACCTGGATTAGGTTGGCCCAGTTAGTACTCGGGAGATGGGGACCGGCACAGACCGCTGGGTGGTGGTAGTCTCCCGTCCACTGCAGGGTGTCCTACCTGTTCCCTTACAACAGTTAACTAAAACAGTCAGCTCATACGGAACCAAATATCTAGCAGCAACCAAAAAGAAATAAAATGATCTCAAAACAAACAAAATAGAAAAAAAAAGAGTAAGACTAAGAGATCCAAAAGACTAAGACAAGAAGACTGCAGCCGGCCACTCATGCCTCACTCAGGTTGCTAGACCAGTGCATTGGGCCTGTACTACCTACCAGAAAATTTGCTGTAATTAAAATATATATAGAAAATAATGAAAATGGGTTTAATAGGTGGCTCATCCATACCTCTGTTTTCTCAGCACACACCCACATGAATAGTCCCACAACAATTCACAGCATATAAATGAAGCTGTGGCTAAGAGGAGTAGTGCATCACATAGCACATCCGAACGTAAATCAACACATACCTGTTACACTTTGATGGGAAAAAAAACATATGATGCAAAGCCCCCTCATAGCAGTGACCTGAGTTTCTAACACTACAGCTACCTATTGCATGGGGGGCATAACCCACAAACCCACAGAAAAGACCAAAAGGCCAACAGCCAAAAAGTAGACTTGACATCCTACAGTGTCTTTGGGGTCAAGCTGAAAGCCAAGAAAACCTAAACCAACATCAGTTTAATACCAAACATGTAGCATGCAGGAAATTAGCACATACATCTCCACCCACAAAGGTGTGAATAGGGGGAGGGGCAGCCAAAGCATTTTATACCACTGCTTCCAATTTAAAAATTACATACCAGCCAGGAAGACGATTAATAATACAATGGGCAACGATAAGGTACAAAATACAGAGCAAAAATACATGATAATTCTATTGTACCACACAAGGAAGGACAACTAGTGAATTGGCGACAGGGTCATGGCCACCCAAGGCTTACTGATGCATGTGGGGAGTGAATGTAAGCCCATCTGGTCTGATCCCACAGAAGAGCTACTGTGGTTTAAAAAGTGATGCTGACTCTGAAAGAAAGGTTTCAGATAACAGTGCACCACAGTCAGAGCTGTTTCAGCAGCATGAGGGACCTACTCAATATTAGGCAGATAGTCAATCACATGTTTCAGAACATTCTTGTTTAACTACTTCTTAGATTTGAAAATAGGGCCCCAAACGTAAGCAAGGTGTGGGTAATTTAACCCAGTTTGTTTAAGGAAGTTCACTCACAAGGCGTGTTTTGCTTGAAGCTTACTGAAGTTTCTGTGTTTACCAGCCTTCTCTGCTCTCCCAAGGCCAAGAGATTAGGCCACTGATCTAGGGGAGTAAATCAATTAAGCTAACACACATTCACAATCGATAAACAGCAAAGCTGCCGGCAAAATGTTCTTCCTTCCTATTGTCAAAACGCCCTCCAAATCTCCTAGACCTTCAGGTGGATGCGGAGAAAGAATGGTTTTCAGCTTGCATGCTATTGACTCTCAGCATGGGGGGGCCCGGGAAGGAACAGAGATGGAGGCCAAGGTGCAAAATGTAAGCTGAATCAAAGCCGGTTTTACAGAACAACTGCCAATGATTTCTCTCTCAGCCGTGGGCTCACGAGGCTGAATTTGGATTACACCGATCAGCCACAACATTAAAACCACTGACAGGTGAAGGGAATAACATTGATTATTGTGTAACAGTTGCACCTGCCAAGGGGTGGGATACATTGGGCAACAAGTGAACAGTCAGTTCATGAAAATGCTGTGCTGGAAGCAGCAAGAATGGGTGAGAATAAAGATCTGAGCTTCATGAGGGCCTTGGAGAGTCAGAACATCTCCAAAAGGGCAGGTCTTTTGGGATGTTATTGATACGCAGTGGTCATTGCTTATTAAAAATGGTGCAAGGAAGGACAGGGGCATGGACGTCTGAGACTTGTTAATATGCATGGGGAATGAAGTGTAGCCTATCTGGTCTTATCCAAAGTTAATCCGGGCTGTGATAAAAAGGTGTCAGAACACACAGTGGACCACAGTTGACTTGGCCTTCAAATTCCCCAGATCTCCAAACCTTAGACTAGTATTGGGCAAACTAGTCTAATCCATGGAGGCCCCACTTTGCAACTTACAGGACTTGATGCCAGATACAGCACACCTTCAGAGGCCTTGCGGAGTCCTTGATAAGTTAGAGCTGTTTTGGCAGCACAAGGGGGACCTACACATTATGAAGCAGATGGTTATAATGTTATGGCTAATCGGTGTAAAATTGTACATCTGCCATCCACTGAGCATCATAGACGGACACGTGTCCATGAGTATGGCAGGAGCAATCAATGAGGCATTGATTTAAGTGTCAGAAGTGAGGGCATGATGGATGGACCTGATTTTTTAACTACGGGCATGAAAGAAAAGGACGAAATAACTGCAGAGCACAATTTGATTTTTTTTTTCCCCCATCTGTGGAGACGTCAACATATGGAGAAAGACTGCTGCTCTACTTTCTCTGTTGTTAGTTTCCTTGCTAAATTACTTGACGTTCTTACAGAGCGCCTTCCTCCAAGGGTCAAGTGAAAAATGTCAAACAGAAAAGTGCAATAAAAGTAGTGTGTGATTTTCTGTATTCACCTTCTCGAAGGGAACTAATTAAAAAAGAGATAAATAACAATTGTTTTATTTGGTAATTATTGGTCAGCACATTATAAAAAAATGCACTAATTGGACAGCGAACATGACAAACTGTTTGTAATTAAAAAGAAGGAAGAAAAAAGATGATTTTGCCGACACTGATGAGAACGGGTGTATAAATAGAAGCTTTTTTCCCTCTCAAAGCAAAATTTGCGACTGTAACTCAGCATCCAGGCTTTGCATCTGCATTTAGATAAGAAAGAAGCAGAAAACTTTCCGCTGCCAGGTGGGTCTCGCACTAAGGGCAGCAAAATCAGCTCTCGTTATTGTTTTTCTCTGGTTTGTTTGTGTGTGTGTGTGTGTGTGTGTGAATGTGTGTTCAGTTTAGAGTTGACTATCTGCCTCAGAGGCTGAGTAGAGAGCCGCTCAGTGGAGGAGTGACCCGTGTCCAGATGGCTGCCTGGCACACAGTGGTGTGTGTGGGAGTTGATCATCTGCTGCAGCCGTAATGACATCATGTTCCCCAAGGAGAGGTGTGTCCATTTTCCGAGCGTGCATCACAGCTTAGACGAGTTCAGCTCAGACAAAGAACACGGCCCGTGCTTGCTTTGATCCACGAGCACCTTGGGTTAATAGACTGGAGTTGCTACAGTCTCGCGCCGGTGACCTGGATGCCACGGTCACCCCTCATCCGTTTTCTTACTGTTCCCCTCCAGACCCACCCCCTTCCACCTCCATCTTGCTTGGTCCCAGCTGGAGAGAGAAAAAGAAATTTCTCCACTCTGTTCCAATAGCACTAAGAGAAAAGTTGCTTAGAGTTGTGATGGCCAGCAGGGGACACTAGACATTTTTTATTTTTGTTTGTTTGTTCATGTTCTTTTATTCCCTAAATACCCTTTGATGAAAAAAAACTCATGGTTACTCAGTGAGGCAGCCAGAAAATCCACCACTGAGAACCGTCAAGGATGAAAATGCAGGCTCAAAGTTGGCTTAACAGCTAGCTTAGGAATGTACAACACACACATACTGAACTGAACACATGTATGTGAGCAGAAATAACATTTGACAAAAAAATCATGAAGAGATTTTGGGGTAATAAAAGTACAATAATAAAAGTTTTGCCTTATATAAATAAAGTTCTTTCTTTTAAAAAATAAATTGTCAGAAGTGGCATAAATTTTAAACAGAAAATTCCAAGACAAAGTATCTTTTCAAAAATGTTCTTTTTATGCGACTTGAGAAATTTTATTTCAATTTTATATCCTGTTTTACTAATATCTGTGTAGATACACATCACAAGCATATCCTGAAGTTGCTAATCATGTAATTACATAAGCTGTGGTACTGTAATCCAGCTCTAACAGTTAATTAATCACTAGTAGTTTCATGGTTGCGGCATGTCTTGTTATTTTCAATACAGAAACTAAATATAAAGTAGAATTTAAAGGTTTGCCAGGTTTGCATTCAAAGTGGCTTACAATTTTGACCTTTTGATCCCTTATTGAACACGCTTTGACATTTCCATGTGTGCAGTGTCTTTAGTGCAGTATAATATTTATTTATTTATTTATTTATTTATTTATTTATTTAAGGCATTTTATGAAGAAGACTAAATCTGTCATCACTATGCATAGTACAAAAACCACATTTGTTGTGGAGACTTTCATTTCATTGATGAAATCTAAAAGTTGAGGTAGTACAACATTGTTGTTGTTGTTATACAGTTGCCACAGCTTATGCTAATGCATGATGCATATGGAGACTAACGTAGCACATGGCTAACAGAAGAACATTGGTGTCATAATAGAATGCAGCAAATGTATGTGTGATTTCAGTCAACAGACTGTAGACACGATATGACAAAAATACCCACCATAACAAGGTTTTAAGTGAAAACACCGGTACATGGACAATAGTGCACAGTGTTCGCAGGCATGACAATATCTCCCGTATTACTTTCATTTGCCTAGATTATATATATATATATATATAACACATAAGTGAAGATATATATATATATATATCTTCACTTATGTGTCAGGATGGCAAACATGCGTCACAAAGCAGCAGGAATTATCACTTGAATTACAAGTAAATATTCTTAGGTGATTTGCTCTTCAGGGGTCATAGAGGTCATAGTAAAATAACACCAAGTGGTTTTCAGTAACAAATTATGTGAATGGTGTCAGTGTGTCAGGATGTCAGGGAAAAAAAATATCCATGAAGTTTTCAATCAACATTTATTAAAGTTTTCATGTTTTGTATTATATTAAAATGGATTAGTGTCATTTGATGTAATATATATATATATATCTTCAAAAACCCCAAAATGACCAAATGCAACAACAATGACAAAAATGACAGAATTACTGTTTTTGCGGTATTTAACATAATGGGAAAAACACGACATTTGGTGTCTTAAAGCAATTGCTATTGATTGATGCATTTTTTCATAATCTGTTAAATTCATCAAATACATTGAACATTTGTAGGAAAATATTTTCTCTGCAGATGTATGTGTTTACTTATTTTAATTTAAATATCAAGAAAGCACGTTGTGTTGACGAGGGAGATGTACACATAGTACTTTTGAATGCAATATTCTTTTAGCTGTGTCAGTTCACCAAAAGTTGCATATTGCTGTTTCCGTTGTTTTTCCTGAGGGTGCCCCACTGTCTGGCACAAAGAGTATGTTGTAAGGTGAAGCCACTATGGATCAGAGATTCTACACATGCTTGGTTGGATTGAGCTCTGTAGAATTCGGAGCTCAGGTCAACTACTGTTCATGTTCCTCAAACCATTCATGAACATTCATGTGTAAACATTATTTTACAGAAAGGAGCCACTGCTGCCTGGGAATACCATTGCCTTGAGGGAGTGTACCTGGTCTGCAGCAATATTTAGGGAGGTACCACATGTCAAAGTAACATCCACATGAATTCTAGGACCCAACGTTTTCCAGCAGAACACTGTCCAAAGCATCATACTGCCTCCGTCAGCTAATCCTCATTTCCCAGTGCATTCGGGTGTCATCTTCTTCTCCGCTGCAAAGTTGCTCAGCCTCAATGTGATGCAACAAGTAATGGGGCTCATTGAACCAGGTGATTGTCTTCCATCACTCAATCAAACTCATTGCCCATTGTAGGCACTTTCAATGGTAGACAGGAGCCAACTTCAGCACTCTGACTGAGTGATTAAGGTTTTTCCTTCATTGGACTGCTGTCAGTAGGTTCTCACATTTGCTCACCCAGGAGGCCTTTGTTGCCCTTGCAAACTGAAAAGCCTCGAGTACCCAGCACCCAACATCAAAGTTGCTTAGGTCTTTGCTAGGTCAGTGGTATACTCATTGTTGACTTACCCAGAGGGTCGCAGGTTCAAGACCTGGCCCAGGAACCATTAAGGTACCCTTGAGCAAGGTACCATTTCTGCTGATGGCTGTGGATGGGTTAAATACAGAGGTTACTTTCACTTGCCCATTTCTACCACATCCAGTGCACTCACTACTAGCATTGAATGTTTGGCATGATTTGCATTGCTGGTAATATGTAGTTATGAGCATTTTTTTTGTAAATACTAATTTATTTATGATAATTTTTTATTATATTTCTTTGATCAATTAAATTGCATTTTGCTGATGACACTTCTTCTTATTCTCGCTAAATGAGATATGCCCATAGGCTCCCAGGCTTGAGGCCTTCTAGATGTTCATAAATGGCCTGAAGGCAAGTGATGATGAGACAGGATTGCTCTACTTGTTGACTATATGATTCTACGTAGTATCGCATGCGGCTCCATTTCACGGTCCAGCGACCTGATTGAAAGCATTAGAGGAAGGGCTGAGGCCACAAAGGACTGACAGGGTCAGTCACGTTCATTATGTTGCCTTAGCCTTGTAACCCAAGCTAATTCATTCATTTTCTGCCACGCGTTATACATCTATGAGGTGTGGGCAGGCCACTTAACAGAGCATGTGCTTGGATTGCAAAGGGCAACAGGCAACAGTGCATAGGGCCCACCTTTCAAAAGGCATGATTGAGTAGGTAAGCTGAGAAAGGGATCCCTTTGCCCTTTGACTCTGAGAGGTGCCATTTAAGCTCCAGAGTCAAACAAACTGCTGTGTCTTCGTTCTGAGATGTCATGGAAGTGGCTTTTCTTTATTAGTTGTCCACTTCAGGTCAATGGAATGGATATTGCCTTACTTTTAACCCTTCTAATTTGTAATAAATGACAACAGTCACAGGTGCATGGTGTCATTTTGTGTAAATTCATTTAGACTTTAGGGAAAAACTTTTCTAATTCATGCCACATTTGTGCTTGTAAGTAGAAGAGGGGATGATGTGAGTTTGATAAAGTTGTGGGTTATCATTTATCATGTTTTCCAGACATTTAAAAACATCCTTTAATCATGATCATGACTAATATGCCACAACTAAGCTTCCATACGGCTGATCACATAGACTTATTGCAGGGTTTTCTTATAAGCACAATTACATTTCCACCCAATAACCTCTCCGCCGCTTACATTGCTTCACTGCTGACCAGCAAGGCCAGGAACTAACCGGCAGAATGAGTGCACCACCTACTGGACGCCCTTAAAATTTCACTGTATACTCCAGACTAAAGCTCTTCAAATGGGAAAGATGTGAGCACATCTTGGCAAAGACGAATCGACATAAATGCATTTTGGTATAAATCCCTCTGCGTGGGCCTCTGTAGCTTTCATTCCAAGGTCACAGTGCCACAGGTTCATGATGTGTCATCTTTTTTATTTTTTCCTGAACGTGGCAAAGCTGTGAATATGTTTATGTTTATTTAGTTTCTTTTTTATGACAGGCTGACAGACAATTCCGATGCCGTCACCATGATAAATGCGAAGCTCAGGGTAATTTGCTTTTCATTCAGTCAGAGGCGTCTGACTCACTGCTTTTGCTGGAAAAAATGAACTGCGGTATGTTCAGGTTCATGCCTGATCAGCTCAGTGCCTGGCAACAATGAAGAAAAGAATACAAAACGCAACAGTTCACATCATATCTTCTCCCTTAACAAGGGACATTGACCAAATGATCATATTCCTATTGCAAAAGTAGCACCACGGACAGCAACACTCTGCTTCATAGTAGTTACTGTGTACTACATGCAGCATTGTGTTATAGCATCTCTCTCTCTCTCTCTATCTCTCTCTCTCTCCCTGTCTTTCTTTTTCTCTGTCTGAGAGTTGCCTACTTTATTCAATAGAGACCTGCGAGGGTTCCCTTAACGACACAGCTGCCTTTGTGTCTTTGTGCCTTGAGTCTGCAACTGCTCTGCAGGCTTTTATTCCATGCTGTTATCTGTTTGGCTGCATCACCTAACAGTAACACACAGCTTTTCTCTCAGGACTACTACAATATCACATTCATGCCCACATGCACAACACATGCACAGGCATCCACAATGACAGCATTAGCAAACAGTGTGCACTTTGGATTCATGTATACTGCCACTGAAAAGCTTGAAATTCATTTTTTAATGATATTAAGCCAGGTTTATTCCAGAAAAAATGTAGAGAAAATTTTGTAAGCCAGTCCTGTGCATCTTCACAGCTTAAAAAGAATTAGTAAGACACCAAAGCTGTAAAAAATTAAGACATTTTTAATCTGTTGGGAACAATGAACAAAGCTGTGGATCACTCTCATGGCTTAGGAAACTACAAAGAGTTCATACTGAAAATGCCTAATATTTAAAAAGTGTCAGTCAAATCCTCAGGTCAATAACTTGGTTAAGGTAACTCAAAATACTTAAGATATTAGATAAAACATGGACAAAATACCAGAAATAGGTTCAAGCACCAGAAACGCCACAGTCCTCCATGTTGGGGAGTCCAAGACAACTTAACTGGCCTGGCATTCTCAGTCCTCCCCTCCCCACAGTATAATAGTTGCCAAATGCTTCCAGTATGTTAAACTGACCATTGACTTTGAGTTGCTGGCAGTTTGAAACATTTGGAAACAGTTGCTAGACTTTACCTATTTAGCTTGATAACATCGTCTGATAAGGAGACTTAGCTAGAGGGTGGAAATGGACATGGCTTATTTTAGAATTTTCTTTTTTAAAGTTGATGGCATAGAGCATACATTCATTTTGCATTTGTAGACACACACTCGCATGCAAGTCTTACAAACTTCCCCTTGGAATTGTAAGCTTGTATCTGCATTCTGAGTGCTTTTGAGATACGTCTTTGCATCCCAAAAAGCAGAACTGATACAAACCTTTCTGTTTTCTAGATAAAAAATCTAAAATTGCATACAACCTCAACAAAATACCTCACATAATGTTAATAATCTGTCATAGAATATGAGTTTATTTACATTTTCAAAATGTCAGATAGAGCGTTACAATTCCAAGGGGATGCTAACACGAAGAAGCACAGAGGAATAGCTGATTGTTGTTCCAATGCCAAACCTTGATTTCCATGACCGCAATCAATATTTTCTCTATACCATCTTTTAAATCACAAACCGACTTGAGAGGCTGTGGTTTAAACGAACACAGAGGTGCTGATGGTGGGTGTATGTACTGAATGATCGAGAAGCAGTGCAGTTAAAATGCACACAGAATGTAGATTACAGTCAGGTTAGTGTTCGAATACAGCCTCAAGCCACATTAGAAAACAAGGGAAATACTATTGGTATCTGAACAACATCAACATTTCAATGTGAATATTGTTTGTCAATTAACTGAATGTCCAGTTATGGTGAAGAGTTTGACAGAGGAACCAGTCGGGAGGACGGGTGTTCATCTCTAGCTTGTTTTATGCCACTGAGACTTCTAATCACCCACACTGAGATGGAAATAAAACAAAAAGTGTCCTAGATTTGAGCAGAAAGGAAGGGGGGGTAGCTGAGATTCAGCTGTAGTCATGTCATGTTATTTTGTTTCTCTCTCATCCTCTCTCTCTCTCTCTTTCTCTCTCTCCCTCGCTCTGGCTCCTTCAGCGAAAGCGTGACATTACTGTTGACATGCTGAGGGTTCCAGCCCTAGGAGATTAGCAATGGTGCCCCAACGCAGGTAAATATGGCTTAGTCACTAAGTCCCTCCACTAAACTCACATATCATCACCATCACGATTCAACATAGACCCAAAATACAAGCAAAGTTTCTCCCTAAAAACAGAAAAGTATCTTCAAGACACTAGCAATGCTTGTGTGATTGCTATTACTCTTTTATATAACTCCTTACTTCTTCAAGACTAGAACGCTGACATGTGTTTAAACCTAAATAACCTCAAAAGCCTCTGAGATATCAACAAACTTCAAAATGCTGCCTCAAACAACAAAGTTCTGCTTTAAAGTAGATAAGCTGAGCTTCCCAACAAAACCCACAAGTGTGCTATGTGCAGGATATCCCTCTGAAACTCCAGGCCTGGTCTACACAACATGTGCAGGCTCAACTGAATTGCTGACCAGTTAGAATTAAGTACGTTCAGATCAAGTGCCATTTTTTCATCACATTTTTGTTGTTGTACACCAGCTTCTGGTAATCATTTTGTAATCCAATTTTTTGATTGTGTTGCTAGCAATTCAAAAATTTTTTGTTGGTCAATGAAAACATAAGAAATATTTTGTCATTTAGTTAAGGGCCAAGGGAAAGAACAAATCAAAGTTTTCAAGTATTTTACAAAATTTTCCAACTTTTCTGGAACGGGGGTTTGCACTAGAATTACAGGGCACTGATTATGAGGTCAGATTTGCTTGGAAAATGGCTTGAATGGGATTTACATATAATCAGTAAGAGCAGCAAAAGAGGAGAGGTGCCTCTGAGAAAAAGAGGTATTTGTGCTTTTGTATATTATTTTTATTCTAAATATTGTTTTGCATCAATAATTGTTGATTACTCAAGTTGTGCTAAATCAGATCCTATAGAACACTTGCTAAAAGTATCATCAAGTTACAGTCAAAAATAGGTCCAGCCATTCTAGCTGATCATGGATGTCAATGTAATGAAGGTAAACTGAGATAGTCTATTTACTTTTAAACAACTTTGCTCTAATGCATTAGTGCCTTTCAGCAAATTATTAAGGTGCAGACCGTCTGCGGGCTGTAATGTGTTTGACCTGTCCCTCCTTGGTCATTGCCACATTAGTGAGATGAGCAATCTAATATCAAAATGACAGAAGGATAATGGCTTTGGATTTCTCTATTCAATTATCATTAGTGAATCATTAGCAAACACATAGGAACTTTATAGGACGGTGAGCGAAGATCAGGGTGGCATAGTGCACAGGTTATGAAATCAGTGCCCTCTAAATTCAGGCTCCACACTCCTGACCTTTAACTAGAGGTCAAGAGTGATGACAGAAGCCTGCTGGATTCATTTTATCTGTGTAAGTATTGTGATTTAACTGAAAATTTCCATGGTCCGTGCTGTTCTTCTTGTTGAATGTGACACCTGTGTTGGAACCAATTAATCCCATCTGGGATTATTTAGAGATATTACATAGGTCATTTATGTATTTCAGATAATAGATCTTCTCTTGCTGCTATTTCATCTTTAAAGATTCATTCTGGGCTTGATGTACTAAATAAACATGGTTTCAAACATTACCTTTCACTCTCTAAATGCTATAGCCTACACTGGGAAACTAAGCTGCAGAAACAGCCTGTTTTGAATTGAACGTTGACAGCAAATGAGCATATATCCTCCTATTCAACCTATAAGAGTATCTCTCCTATTCACAACTATGATGAGCATTTCAGCCTGGACTGCTTTGAAGATTTCATGAAATGTGACCTCTGCATTTAACCCATCCACATGTGGAGCAGTGGGTAGCTACCAACAGTGTCCAGGGAGAAATGTAGCAAAACAGTACCTTGCTCGAGGGTACATCAGTGGTACCTGAGATGGGACTTGAACCTGCAACCCTCCACCCACTGCCGCCAACTCAGGGCAGCCCATCAGATTTTATTTATTTAATTAATAAGGGATAAAGAGAAAAATGGCTGTGTACAAATGAGTCATGGCTGTTTTTAGTGCATAAAACCATGTTATAGAAGGACTTCTAGGTAGAAAAAAAATATATTAAATACATAAGATCCTTTAAATAATGCAGACATTAAGTAGCAGTTCACCTAACAAACACTGATCGCAGGCCCAAGTTTAAATACCTCTGAAAATTCTGTAGGTTTCTAAAACGCAATGACTTTGATACTGATAAAAGAAGCATTGTGCAGCTCATAAAGGTCTAAATGTCATTTCTGTTTGTATTCAACTGGCTGCCAGCGAAAGATTAATATGGGGACAGACGTCATGTTTTGAAAAGAAAGTTATTCAGTGAATCATGTTTATGCAACTATGCATAAAGCACAGTTCTTCCAGACAATGGCAAAAACTATGTTGATCCTGTATTGACATTGCTGCTAAACATGGTTTAGATTCCAAACAAGTCTGCTCGCCCGCTTGCTCTCGCTTTCACTCTCTCTCGCTCCACATGTTGCCTTGGTTTCAGCCTCTCTCCGAGGGTAGACAGGCATGCAAGTGAGTAAGAGACAGGCTGTGGAAGGTCAGAGACAGTGGGGATTGGCTTATGTTGTATTGTAGCTCCTCATTGTTCACATTCTCCATTTTTCCCACATGGGAGGCTTGACCTGAAGCTGTGGCGTGCCTTGTGATTCTGCGTCATACATCTCCCCGGGACTGCAAACTATAATCATATCCACCACAAACAAGTCTATAGAAAAAGAAATCAGAGCATCAACACCAGAGCAGGGTTTGTACAACAGACTTGGTTTGGGCCCAGGTGATGGTAGCAGATTCCCAGATTGAGAAGCCTTGGGGTTAATCTCTTTGAGGAAAAGCAGTGGGTAATTGTAAAGTTAAGATACATGCAGGAATTAACTGTAACCTTCTAAGAAACTATGTATTTTGGTTCACGCATTGCTTTCTCCCACAGTTCATCCACAAAGGCTCAAGTAGTAAACACATTGTAACTCTGTTAAAATTCTCTTAATGACCCATAGCGCATGTTGGTTTCAGTGCTCACAAATGGCTAGTATCAACTACGGCCAACTGAATACTTATTTTGCACCACTCACTGTCCACTATTTCTTCTTCTTTTCTGTGGAAATCTGGTAACACTTTATCATGAGTGGCCCTTGCAGATGTTTTGTGCACAATGTATTTAACTAGGATTCAGCTGAAAATCTCTTTAATACACCGGAACATTAAGCTTCATGTAATAAAATCTTTTAAATCTTTCCCAAACCCAATGTTAACTCTAATCTCCAATCCAAAGCCTGAACTTAACAGTTCTGCTGTTGATATTAAATATCCTTAACTGGTTTCACCAGATATTTTGTTAAGTGTAAGTACAAAATCAGTTAAAGTATGAGTAAAAAATCAGGCCACTCAAAAAATAGGTTTGACCCAGAAGACCTGAAGGGCGTGAATGTGTGTTCATGCTTATTCATAATATTTACATTTTTTTTTAGCCTCCTAAAATAAAAGCCACCAATTTCTTAGATCAGATCACCCATACCACATCATCAGTCACACCCAATCAAGATCTCAATTTGGAAATTATGATTTAAAATTTGTTGGAAGGGTTAAATCAGGGTTAAAACTATGCCAAAAATTACATTGTTCTTATGTTTCTTACAACCTTTTGGTGAAGAATACGTAAGTCAAAAGTGGTAACAGCAAGTATGAGATAGGGAAAGCCCATTTATGCTAGCTGCTCATGGTCTATAGTAGTTTTAACATTTGGAAAAAGTTGAGCAGTTATTTTAATGTAAAACTGTAATGTAAAAAATTTGCAGGTGGTTATGCCAAGGGCAATTCCAAGGGCCTTGAGCATACAGATGCAGTCAAGCATTTATTTTGTGTCACATATGATTCTTTTAGAGCTAGAGAAAGGCTTTTTAATTGAAATACATGGTTGGTTAAGTAATGGTTTCGATACGACTTTCAGACAGAACACCCGCTGCAATGCATCTAGATTGCCTTTTGTCAACCTTTCAGTTCGTCCCTTACAGTTAAACACTCAGGGGGTCATGGTCTGGAAGAAGGGATCTGAAATAGAGTATTTTATAATAATCAAGCGTGGCACTGCTGGAAAAAACAACTACTCGAAGAACTGCAAAAGTAGGAAAGACACTAAGTCAAACAATCCTGGTTGGTTATGTGCTGTATGCAAACGACTGCAAGCAAGCATAAGCTACCTATGGTCTATGCCAAATGGGAGATTCTGTATATATACAGAATTTAAGTTGGCCTGGAACCCAAATGTGTATTGGGTAGCAAAGACCACATTCTATCTACAAGTGTAGAAAATCCATAATCTTGTTATTCTGATAATCAACAACTGTAGTATTAGGATTAGAATTAGGATTATCAAGAGCATTAGGGTCAAGCTTAGGTTTGGATTTTTGATTGAGGTTACCTTTAGGTGTTTGAATGTGTCAAGTTCAGGGTTAGAGAAAAGGAGTTTTAGCTAAAATGTTGAGTTACCCTTGATTGACTGGTTTTGATTTTCCAAGTGAAAAATCCTCTACATGGAACTTTTACATTTCACTGGATGTTTTCTTTTTAACATATTGGAAAATCAACAGAACACATTTTAATGACATTTTTTATTTTATTTATGTATTGTTTTGTTTGCAACATAGTAAACTCATTAATTAAATAGAAATTGTGCACTTAAATATGCAGAAAATGCCAAATTAAGTTGTTTTTCCATGGTAGAGGGTGTGTTGATTCATATTCACTTAGAAAATTAACAGAATGTTTCATTTGGCTGGAGGTGTTGAAGCATTTAAATAAAACCACATGCAAATCATGTACAGTGGACCATCTTAAAAAAGTGGCTCCTAACTACCACCATTATAATCATAAGATCTTTAATTTATTTTTTTAGAATAAAATTGAATCGGTTAACTCTTCTCCTTCTTCTTTTTCTCCTCTTTCTCTTTCTTCTCGCATTGTTAACTTTTACATTTTATTCACTATTATTTGTCACTAAATGTAGGCCTAGAGATCAGTTTGAGAGATGTTTTGAGAAGTTTCATCCAGCACCACATTAAAGTTGCATAAGTGTTTTTGACTAAAAATTCAACTTTCAACCCTTCTGCAAACAGATGTATAATGAATTGAAATGCGATCAGTCATACTGCTTGCTGCATACATCAATATGAATCATGTCGTGTATATTCATAGCCTGCAGGAGTCGAAAGGGTTGGAATTAGGAGGTGTAAAATTAAGCTAAATCTTAGTTGTAGGCACTGCGTTCTATAAGTTAGACAATGCTACCCCTGCCTGTGGTGTTTCAGATGGGGTTATAAACAAAAAGGTACACAGTTTTTTTAACTTTGGCCTCCTGTGTGGACAAACAGCTTTTGTATTCAATTCAAACCAACCTGATGGTTTTTTAAAAGGTGTAGACGGCAAGAACTAGTGGGACTGGGATCAAAAAACGCCACTGGGCCTGGAAAGCACACCCCAACAAGCAATGAAGAAGATCCCCACAGTGGAGAAAACGAGGGGAGGCCAAGCCTTCAGGAAAGAAGATGTGGGTTGCACAAAAGAAACCCCATGCACAAAGACTTCCAAGAAAAAAGTGAATCAGAACTAATTATGCCCTGTTGTTTGTTTAGAAGGCCTGCATGCATGCATGTTTTATTCATAGCCTTAGCGAGGCCCTTGTACTACTTTTCTTTTTTTGGTTCATATCCCCCACAGTTAAATCTCATTTCAAACGGGACCTGGCGAAGCTAAGTCACTGCGTCCCGAATCCCAATGAAGGCAGTGCCAAGTAAGAGTGAAGGCTCGGCATGGTAAACAGAATCAGAGGACTTTTCTAAATGTTACCTGACAATCACCACGTCATGCTCGGACCAGAGCTGCAGGGAGAAAAAAACAGGAGAAAGACCAGTTGTTTCGAGTTGCTCTGGACTTCCAGCCTTCACTTTGACACCCTAATTACTAGAGGGGTTTAGCTGATTTAAGTCATACCAAGGCATGTGATGGGGCTCGAGAAGAAAGCCCCATGCAGTAGAATCGATCAGGCCAACTTGCCACTCAGAACTTCAAATGGAGATTGACCCCTGAAAACATCCACAATCGTTTTCTGCAAAGCAGTTTTTCATTCGAAGGATCTTGAAAACGTAGACCACCGCCTTAGATTGTAATGACTTCATGAGAGATTTGTCGATCCAAACAGTTCTCCCAAGACTCCAGCAGAGATTTCACTAAAGTTTCTATATGAAGTCCATGTGCTGCTATGGCTGAAGGCTCAGAAAAGGGTGAATGGCCACATGAAGTGAAAATGACTCTTTGTCATTGTGAACACACTCAACCAACGTGAGTGATTAGTAGAAAAATTTGAACAGTGTTAATAAAAAGGCTCAAAAATGCTAATAAAAATGACATTTTCCCATCCACCCATTTCGCCTATATCTTGAGCATATAAACCTGACATCAAGCTGTTATTGATGCCATTGTCAAATAAACTAATCACAAATTCAAGAACAGATTTTGGTTTTCGATAGATAATTTTTAAAGAACACACAAAAATTAGGAGTTTACAAAATGGCAGCATTATGTAAAAAGATTTATATCAATTGTTTGTTTTTTTTAGAGCCAAGAACTATATAGGAACCTTCATTTTGAACAGTGCGGATGATCTGTGTAAGATGATGGGAGAGGAATCCACCAGATGTATTGTTAGCAATTATTGCAGCAATTAATCCTCAATTAAAGATACATGGCTATGTGGCTAATTATAGACAAAAGGCTTGGCTTTGATTAAAGTTTAAAAAGAGATGGGGGGGTGGGGTGGGGTGGGGGGATTCAGCCACAAAATTGATTGTAAGTTCAATTTAAGTTCATATACGCCTTGAGACTAGAAATGTTTACTATTCGAGTCTTAGAATTGCTTTTCCATTGGTACTGTCTTACAACCGATTAGCATTTCTTTGTCCTTTAAACCACATTTGAAGTGGACCTGTACGCCCCCAGAAGAGTGTCTGAGAGAGAGAGAAAGAGAGAGAGAGAGAGATGGGAGTCGGCTTTGATCTGATAAGGAAGATAAATCCCTGAGTGATTAGAAACGGTGCCGGCCGTCATGCCAAGCGAAAAAGGTCAAATGCATGCAGGCGTCATGCAGGACACCTAAGAGACATTTAGAGCTCAGAGATAGTCACAGCTTTGAGGGGAAAAAAGAAAAGAAGTGCCCTGGGTATTCATGAGGCATCTCTGAGAAACCATCTGTCCTCTCTCTCAGCGTAAAGACACACTTTGAGCCCAACACCTGACACTCTAACTGCTCATAGGAACAAGGACCTTCCCTCACTGAGGTCTTTGATCTACACACAACCACCTCTACTCCATGCTGCCAAAAAGAGTGGAGCACTGCTATAGAATTTCCACTTTTGTTTCTTAAAGCATGTTTCTATCATTAAAATGTTTTCTCTGACACTAAAAGTAGGTATTTCATATTAGCAAAAGTGACTCACCATGGTAACAAGAAAAGAGTGCTTTGTGCTGGTACCTTTCTCATGGGTACCTCAGTGGTACCAGTCTGGGATTTGAACAAATGACATTCAGGTTACAGGGGCAACTCCCCAACCTATGAAAAACCACTGTGCTATAAAAAAGTAAATTAGTTATATGGTCCACGATGCTGCTCAAAAGCACTTTTAATTACTTAAAACAACTTTTCAATAGTTTTAGACCATAGAACCATCTACCATCTACAGGTGCTTTATGGATCCTAGTATGGTTCTCTTCGAACATTTCCTCTGGGATTAATAACATTTTCTGAATCTGAATCTGTAGCATTGCTGCATATATCTTTTTTGGCATTTTCACTTTTAATGACTTGGCTTGGAAGAACTTTCAAATGATATATAATCTTTACATTACCTTTAGTTTGCTAAGCTTTAAAAATAAGTTCATGTTTAAATACCTTAGTTGTGAAAATGGCTCTTTAAAGCAGGAGTTCCCAACCTTCTTCATAATGATGGGCAGTAGTAGTTGAATTCTCCTGCTTTGAGGAACCATTTATTGTGAGATTGCTTATAAAAACCAAATGTGGTACTTCTTCAGCATCAGTCCCATAAATCTTCTATGGCACCTTTATATTTAAGACTGTAAAAGTGAGAAATAGCAGGAAAGAGTGAGGTAAAAGTTTTGATATTAAACCAAAGCACTGAAAACCACTCATTTCTCCACTGCCATTCCCCCTCCTCTCAATGCACACAGACTATGAGAGAAGGACAGCTTTAGACAGCTGCACAGAACAGGAACATCGAGGACAGTGGACAAAATCCGTCATATTCTCTATTTTAAATCGTGTATCCGTTCTCCCAGATAGGAGAAGCTTGTTGGTAAGCCCAGCCAGACGACTTTACCCAATCCTCCCTTTGAAGAAAAGGAAATCCGAAGTAGCCCGGCTGCCCAGCGTATCGGCGGTCGTCAGACGTACTTTACACGAGGGGAAGAAGGAGGCAGAATAGAAGATTAGAACCGAGGGGAAGAAAGGAGACTTCAGCCATCTTCCGGCAAGAAGTCTTCTAAGGGGGTTTGGGATAACTCGGTTTACCTAAGGAGACGGACAGCACAGCTGAGCTCCGGCGTTGCCTCAGATAGAGTTCACCTTGCTTCCTGAAGTACGGGCAGGCAGGGTCCCGTGACCGATCCCATTAACCAGCTTTATTCTTCTAGCTCTTTATTCCCAAAAAGCTCAGAACCAAATGAGAGCAGTTATGCCTGCCACAGAGTTTTGAGCAGAGGACTTTGGATGATTGTGCACACTTACATAAACACCAATATATCATATGCACCTGCTCTTTGGCCTGCAATTGAAAGCTTTGAGATATTTCCCTCTACTGTTTTTTGCAACATGTTCTGTCCAGTTCTTTAGCTAACATCATGTCATACAGTTTCCGAAACCACATAAGCAAGTTTGTCAAGGATTATTAACAGAGTAGACATGTTTTAATGAAA
>JBBPDA010000021.1:21283254-21304921 GCA_037974385.1 Arnoldichthys spilopterus | reverse complement strand
GGGGTACACCCAGGACAGGAGGCCAACCCATCGCAGGGCAACACATAGACAGACAACCATTCATACACACATTCACATCTACGAGCAATTTTAGAGCATTCAATCAACCTACTGCAGCCTTTGGACAGTGGGAGGAAACCGGAGCACTTTAGGGAAACACACGCAAACACTGGGAGAGCTTAGTTTTAAGTACTAGTTGCCACAATATACAAACAACAATGTTAACACTCAAAATGCAAATAACTTTACAAATATACTCCTTACAACAGCTCACACATCAACTTCTGTTTACACACAACAGCTCATTCCTTTCATTGCTTTTGTGTTTGTTTGCATTGATTCTAATGTTTACTTGTGTTTTTGCTGCAGAAAGAAACTCGGTGCTCAGATAAATGTCTTTAATGTATTTACACAGATGCCTAAGACTTTTGCACAGTACTGTACATCTACACAAAAGTAAAACAATAAACATTAAAATCATTAACATTCAGCAATCAACAAATCATCTTCAGTTTTTTTGACGAAATGTATTTTATTTCATTTCAGTTTCTTTTCCTACTAAACAGACACTGCCAACAACTGATGGGTTTCTGCAGACTGCAACAGGGATAATGACTTGAGCGGTTTCTTTCTCTGTCTAAAAGCACTCACTGAACATGTGGCTTAAACACCAAAAATGTTACAGTGCTGTTGAGTGCTGACTTCACAACAAGAACAACTAGAAAATTGGGAGTTTTTTTTTTTTACAATTTTGGTGACATTTTTGTGAAGTTCATTTTGACCCATTGACAAGCAGTGTGTACTCAACATACCTCAGAAAACAATGGCAATATCATTCTATAACTCTACGGTTTAATAATAGCGTCAACTGAGGGCCTGATGTTGGTCCATTGGATGTCTCGTCTCATGCTTGGGGAATTTACTGAAAGCTTTTTCTCTAAAACATTTACCTTACAACAGTTACTCAGACAACACTGTTTAAATGCTCCCTTTAGAAACACAGGCCCAGCACATACATATACATATATTGGGGTGGCAGCAGTGGATTATTAAAGGCAATGCTTTTAATAAACGAGAGAAGCATCATTATTGCATAAGCTTGCCTGGCAAAGGCCAGTAAATTATGTAGGCTGTGTTTTTTCAGGGGAAGAAACGCATTTCCTAGTGCATTAGCATGGGAGAGGATGCTGCTACAACCTTTTCTTCGTGTACTACGACTTGAGGAAAAGTATTCTGCTCCATTAAAACCTGCTGGAAGACAGTAATGGCCCTCCTGCATTATAAGTTCTCAGCTCAAATGCAGCATGGTGTGACAGGTTTTTCATGCAAGAGAAACAGTACTTGCAACAATGTGGTGCCTCTGATTAACCCTCTCCACTTAACGTCAGATAACACAATTTCCGAGTCTCTACATACAACTTACTAGTTATAAAATATTTACAGAAATGTGACAATCTTTCTAAAATGTTTAGTTAAAGTTAACTGTAGAGGCGCCTTTTTGCATATTGTTGCTGTCCAAGAATTAACTTTACAGGAGAGGGCAAAACTTGCAAGGGTGGCACCTATGGTGGCCAGCAGGGGGCACCCCTAGCCTGCTAAACCATGCCAAGCCAGCAGGGGCAGTCATTCTCCCACTGCAGTTCCCAGTAACAGGGGAAGAAGTTTCCCAACTGTAGTTCCACCCCGAGCCACTAGAAGGCAATGGCACACACCCAGTGAGGGCAATCAACGGTCATGAGCCGCACCTAGTCTTTATCCTTCATAAGGCCAGCAGCCCTACAGGTAGGTGCTGAGTCCTTTACCCAGATTGGCACAAGCCTGCCGCTAGCTGGTAACTGGTATTGGTACTTGATTGCGTGTCAGTGCCCTTTTTATCCTGCTTCTTTCCAGAGGAATATTTTGCCTCCCCTTTACTAACCAGTTGTTTACGTTAAGGGGGCCATTTTAGGTATTTGCCAGTTGCACCTTCTGGTGGTTTAAGTTACTTGTAGCCAAAGTTTTAAGAATTGGTCCCTTTGGAAAAACAAGGTGGTGGTGTGAGCCATGCTTGGCAATCCAGAGTCCAGGGTTCATGTTCCACTGGAGTCACTTTTTTGCCCACTATGTCTCAGGCACATAGGGCTTTCTATCAGTTCTCCTTGACCTGCACCAATTTAGCCTGTGGCTTAGTGGTTAGTACACTCACCTTGCATGTCTTCAAATGCCAGGAGCAGGGAGAACATTCACTTTCTCCTTATTGTACCCCTTGTACTTGGGTCTTCCTAAAACTTTGTGCCAATGCATTGGCAGCATGTTACAAAGCTGTCACTTACTTCTATTGTAAGTTAATGGAAGAACATCATGAAGGTTTCACACAATATTAAAACCAGCTGCTGTACTGTAGAAGAATGAAATTAGAAAAAAAGATGGGAGAAGAGCTTTTCTCTGGACTGTGACAGTATTTAGCTGTAGAAGGTGTAAACTGAACTAGTCTTTGGGAATAGTATAGTTGTCCTGGCAGGTACTGTGGCATACAAAACTTACCCCCATATTTTACAACAATTGTACAGTTGAAAAATGTCTTGAATCTGACACTGAGTACAAACTATTGGAAAATTTGAATGTTGGAATATTCGAAAGATGTCAGAATACACCTTGCCACTTCTAGGGAAAGGACCCATGTAGCCACAGACCAGTCAGAGTGCCCATGCTGGCACAGTCCACTGCGGAAGTGGTCTACAATGGGCATGTGAGCATCAGATCATATATTCTTTTACATCATGTGGACCACAGGGTGTTGTGTGCATTGCTTACCTTGAGAAGAGATGGCACCAAATTGCACAATGGGAAGAAGTTGGAGGAAGAGCTGATTAGCTCTGAGCAATATTCTGTTGGGAAACCTTGGGTTCTGTTATTCATGTGGACATTTTTGATATGCATCACCTACCTAAACTTTGTTGCAGACCTAGTATGTCCTCTTTCAGCAGGATAATGCTCCCTGCAAAACTGCAAACATTGTTCAGGAATGTTTTGGGGAACATGGCAAAGAGTTCAAGGTGTTGAGTTGGCCTCCAAATTTCTTTGGGATGAGCTGGACAACCTGGATCCACGAAGGCCATACCTCGCCACTTAAGGGATTTAAAGGATTTGCTGCTAAAGTTCAGGTGCAGCACACCCTCAGAGGTCTTGTAGAGTCCATGCCTGGAAGGGTCAGCTGTTTTGATGGATTCCACATTATTAGGCAGATGGTCTTAATGTCAAGGCTGATCATTGTTCACTTATCTACAAAGTCAAGTCAAATATATTAATATAGCACTATATAGCATACAACAACGGACACTGGGGCAAAGCAGCTTTGCAGAATCTAGGTCCGACAACAAGCTACTAAGTTTGCAAAGCTTCTTTTGATGACTGGCAAATGGAATTTGACACATGGAAGCTCTCATGAAGGGCAAAGGGCTGTACTAAAACTAGATTTGGCTAAAACTGAGTTTGATTGTGTTTATTCGTTCATTAGGAGCATGGGGATGGAAAAACGTTCACTGCTTTGATGAAAAAATATAAAGGGATGACTTTTTGAGTGCAGTAAGGCATATTTATTAGATCAAATAAATCAAATAAAGGTGGCTGTTTTTGAATCCAAGATTAAACAAATCTCACTGCTTTTGCTGCCATCAATGCTGTCAAGCGAGTTCTTGCAAGGAGGTGTTTGAGTCTGCATCCTAGTTGCTTGGTGCTACCACTCTGGTCCCCTGTGGCTGGCAAAGACTTGTAAAGCTGATTTATTAACAAGTGTCTTCAGGTACTGATGTAAGTAGTAAGTGTGACACTGTACACTCTTATAAACAAGGGAATCAGAAATGTGTAAGTATCATAACCTGACTCATGATGTAAAGCCACTATGCAATATTCTTATGTGCAATATTCTTCTGTGTTTTTTCTCTGTGTACAATATGTCCAACTACATATAGGTTTATAAAGTTTATACACAAATATCTACATATATTTTTATTAGTTGTAATGTTTACCTTTTTATCTTATTGTGTTGTATAGTTTTTTTTATCTATTGTTTTGCCACTTTCTGCTGCTCTTACCTTTTGTACTGTGGTAGCAATGCATATTTCCCACTTGTGGGACTAATAAGGGTTTAACTTATCGTCTCTTCTTGGAAGAATCTTTAAATTGATAAAGTGCCTTTACATTGTATGAATTAGTTGTGGAATCGTGAATCAATCTGTATCGATGCATCGACCATAATAGTCAATAATCCAATGTTTCCATGTGACACAAATCAATGTGTATGTTCACAATTGATTTGACTTCATTTTACTGTGACCAATGTTTTGTACTGGAGCTACGTCTGCTCGACTACACTGCTGCATTTGACCTTTAATAACAATGTTCACATTATAATTTGTTTGCAAGTGTGAGTTGATGGAAATGTAGCAGATGAAATCGTCTCGTTGCAAATTTTAAGGTTTCAAAATTGTAAAAGGTTCTTCGCTAAAATTTATGTAGGTTCTAATTATAATGAAACAAATGTAAAGGTTCTTTATACCTTAAAGTTCTTCACACCCACATTTATGCTCACTTACAAATGATCTTGAGTTTTGGGCAGCTTCCTCTTTAATATAGAGGGATGGACAACTCTGATGATCCAACAAAGTAGGGCAGAGACTGGGAGGGATATAGGGAATTTAGAAATTGGTGAGGTGCAAAAATTTCAGACTTTTTGAAACTGAAAGATTGAAATGTATAGGAAAGTAGATGGTCACATGACTCAAACATATTAACAATAATAGTAATAAAGAAAATAACAGGATGCAGGAACCTGACAGAAATAAATGAGCACGTTTTAAATAGTTAAGTCTATGAAGGGAGAGGAGAGAAGAAGAAGAAAGCAGAGTTGTGCAGCTCTTCCTGGCATGAGTAAGTGTGAGTCTTGGCTGATGTTTCAGCAGGAGGCGGGATGGGGTGGACAGTCAGCCAGACAAGCAGTGTTGCATACAAAACCACTGCAGTTCAAGCTGTCAGTCAAATTCCAGAGCTCAAATGACTAAGGGCTTTTGCTTTGAGGTAAGAATGCAGAATGTAGTTTAAGGTTCTATTTTATATTTGACTTCTTAAACAAAATGAATGGTCTCGCCCACTTTCATCGAGAGTTGAGCTCAGGCTATAGTATTTGGCTGTTGAGATTCAAGATTCAAGAAGTATTTGTCAGCAGGACCATGTACAAGTATACAGTAGCAGAGAAGATATCACAGTTCACTGACAATAGACATAAGATGTTTATATTTCTATATTTTCTATTAATTTATTAATGGAGTTAATTTATATATTTAAATTCAACTGAACTTTGTGTATCTACATACATCACACATTTCTATATAATATAATCATTTAATTCATGATGAGAACATTTTTTAAACAGTACAGTGTATTGGTACAGTCAACAGTGACATGCAATATAAACTCTATACAGTATAAGTGCAATGTAAATGTACAAGGCTGCAATTTACATCATGAGAGTACATGAGAGTGCAAAGTGACATTGTACATCTAACAGAAGGTAAAGTTAGTCCGTAAAGTGGCAGTTAATCCGTAAATGTAAGACATGCCTGAGTGGGTTAGTCCTTAATTAATCAATCTTTTGATCCAGGTAGGGGACACCCAGAGTGTTGATGAGCCTTCTTGCCATTGGGAAAAGCTATTGCACTGCCTGACAGTGGTGGTTTGGATGCTTTGGAGGTATAAACAGTCTGTGGAAGAGGTCTGCAAGAGGTAACTACATGCAAGTCCCCTCAAACCCCCCATTTACATATGGATATCTACAAAACTGCAGTCTCCAGTTAGTGAAAAAACTCTAAGATTTTTCTACACAAATCTATGTAAACCACAGGATACACATACACTCACTGACCACTTCATTAGCTACACCTACATTCTAGCTACATTCACTGTTCATATTTACCAGGTTCATAAAATACAATAAAATATATAAGTAGAGACTTTTTCTCTGGATACTTTTTTTTACCCTTGAAAGGTCAAGATGCCCCACACATGTCATTTGAATGGATCCTTCCCCAGACAGTTGTGGGGTGTGAACAGAGTGGTGAGAAGAAGTCATATGTCCTAATAAACTATACGAAAGGAAAAATGTGGGTAAAGGAACTAATCAGCACATGTGAGCAGTGTGGATTGTTCTACAGGGTGACTTGGAAGTAAGTTATTAAATTCTGTTTTTTGAGTTGAATGTTTCTTACCTCCTTGAAATGGCTCATGTGGTCCAGATATTTAACAGGTTATGCATCTAAGTCATTATAGCTGGCTACTGGTCTTTGTGGTGTTCACACAGCGATTGTTGATAGCCGATCAAATGTGGAATCAGTTATGATCGAGTGCTTTTATCGGTGATCTGTCTTTAAACAGGGTAGCTGATCCCTGTTGCCACTCAGTAGATCTCACTCGTTACAATATTCTCTCAGTTCTGGGACTAGGATGACTAGCACAAGCTTCCTCCAAGATACACAAAGAAACATTTTGAACTGCCGTCAATGGAGAGTGAAAACGATTAGAGAAGCAACACTATTCAACAAACAGATAGCTGCTTTGGCCAGAATCATGCTGAGTATTGACCACCCAATCCACCCAGAGACAGTAAGGCCAATTATGTCTTGGATTCTGTTAGAGATGATGGCTCATCTGTTGTGACACAGGTTGTGTTAGTCATCCCCTGGTTCTAAAAGAGACTAAATGCAGAAAAACAGATGGGCTACAATCTGTAACCAAAGGACAATTGATGCTAGAATTCCTGGAAAATTGACTCTCCCACTGAGGAACACTCCCTTCTTAGTGACCACCCAACCTGCCTGCCTCCCTCTTCAATGCCTTTAGCGCCTTTTGTTTTGCAAATAAATTAGTCAATCAAGAACCTTGGCCACCCTGCCAAAACAAACCCAAGAACCCAGGAACAGTGCTGCCCAGCACAAATGAGTGTAAATAATAAAGGTAGCCATGCGTGAATTTTGTAAATGCCATGCCAATGTAGCTTACGTTGCACTGAAAAGCATAAATGAAATCAACAAAAAATTGTGGAGTGGGTGGGACATCAACAACAAACAGGAATGCAATTGGGCAACTTCGGTCCTGGAGAACCAGTATCCAGCACAGTTTAGCGATTACCTCTGTCAAAAGCATTTGGATCACCTCACCTGCTATTTGCCAGAGTGAGTCTATTTCCGTGAGTGTGACTCCCTTCAGCAGTTGGGCACCTCTGCAACTGGAGGTTGGTTGAGTCCTGGCTGGTTTATCCCAGAAGGAGGCATGACAAAAGTAGAATAACCATCACATTATGGAGACGGTAACGCTTTCCATTAGACTGGAGATGCAGTTCTGTGACCACTTTTCCAGAGAGCGAGAAAGGCAGCCGGGCTGCATGCCCACGTTCCTTAATTCAAACCCTTCTCGCCTTAAAACGCAGCTCATAATCGCTGCTTTCCCTCAGCCGCACTGACACCTGGGGCAATGACAAAGAAGCACAGCCAGACACCACAAACCCACACTCTCTTCTATAAAGAAAAGAATGAGTGTAAACCACGGTGAACTCGGGAGCATCGTAAATCCACTTTATATTCACTCTTCCATCCATTATGCAGGGTCTGAAAAACAACACAGTGGTGAAAAATGTCCAACAGCAGTCATCTCTGAATTTTGATTTATGACATCCCTGACACTGGCAGGTTGTTTATTGCTCCCCCACCCCACCCCTTCCCAAAAGGTGCTGGCAGCAGCCCGTCCTTCCTCTTGTGTCTTTAATATCTTTTGATGGGTCGTCGAGAGGAGAGATAAGGCAGGGGAAGGAATTCGGCCTAAAAAACACTCCGCAATATTTGAAGCGCCTAAAATATATATTTGACTGAAGCAATCTGCTTTTCACCTGGGGGGAATTATCTGTTTGAATGTAATTGGCAGGAGAAAAGCAAAAGCAAACAGAAATAAAAAAAACAGTTATATAAATATAAGGGGAAAAAAAATAAAATCAATATTCAGATATCAAAGTTCTCAGGATTCATCAGCATCTTTTTCATAACCCCTGGCTCGATTGCCAGGCACCGTGCTCAGGCGTGACGGCCCTGGGGTTAGAGCGAGGAGGATTTACATGGATTTTCTTTCTTTTGTTCTTCTCCTTCTTGTTTTTTTCCCTCTTCTTGATGCGCTCAATTTTCTCGTTACATAAAGACCCCAAAGGCATCAGTAAACAACTTCTACTATGCATTTGAAATAAATAAATTGATTAAAAATATAAAGTGCCGTTTATTGCGCAAACTTGTGTTCCTACATGATTCAAAATCACGAGCTAAAGTATTGGGCTCCGAGTGTCTGATTGGCTGCCCTTCAAAACCTCTACCTTTACAAAGACTGCCTGCAATTTAAGCCAGAGAAAAATAATCAAAGTCAGCACCATGACTTAACTGTGAATGCTTTCATTTGTTTGGAAATACAGTCTCAGCAAGATCTGCCCTTGAGTGTAGTGCAGCCTGTGCGAAGTTGGGGAGGAGGGTTGGAGAATGTAGAAAGAACTGAACAGAGAGAAGGGACAAAAGGAATGGCTGCTGTTTGTATTCTGTGCTGGCCTAAAGAAGTTGATTTCTGCTGATTTGGATGGAATGCAACTACAGCAACAGCCAGTCAGAAGGTGAGGAAGTTTTGAAGCGCTTCCTCTAAGACCCAAAATGCCTTAGGAGTGCTTATCACTGCCACCACTCCTCGCTCCTTCTGCAGTCTGCTAGCCTGTTAGCAAACCTGGGGCAAACCCTATGGCAGCTCTGGAATGTTTAGAACATACTGAGTAATACCGAGAGCACTCAGGGTTCCAGGCTTGATCCTGCAAATGTGCTTTCCATTAGAGTTCAAAGTTTAGTTGCACTTCTGTAGGTCTCCAATTGCTCTTATCAGCTGTACACTCTTAGCCAAATATTTCTATATACTGTAGTAGCATGAAATGTTCTTTTACTTCTTTGACAAAAGTTTTTTTAAACAAACCATTTACAGTTAGTTTTCCATCATAGAGAAGACCAAATTAACCATGCGAAGAACCATCTATGCATTCAAGTTAAAGTTCAAGTTTATTGTCATATACAGGTAACAATGGAACATCATTACCAGCAATGAAATTCTTTTTGAGTACCCACACCTCTGTGTAGAACCAGTGACTTTGTGTGAGGACCACTGAAGAACCACTTTTAGGCCCCTTAGATTTACAGGGTACTCAAAGTCTATATTTTTTCCAATTTGTAAAACTATGACAGACTTCCTCAGCTTTAAAAAGGAGGACTATTTATTGTGTATGTATACACCGATCAGAAATAGCATTAACATCACTAACAGGTAAAGTGAATAACCTTGACTATCTAGTTATTTCACTACAATGGCACCTGTTAGGGGGTGGGATACATAATTGATTGCTTGATAGACTTTTTATTTGTCATTCAGATATACACCAGCAGAGCACATAAGAATAAAAAAATCAGTTGCTCCTGGTTCAGGTAGTCAAGAGAATTTTTATAGCTGCCCCTGCTCCATGTGTAGAATGGGTTAAATGCAGAGGTTACATTTTATTGTGATGCCCTTTGTGTAAAATTTAGTGTGTTCACATTGATAAATATTTTCAGATATGTAAGTATAATGATATTTATCCAAGTAGGCTATTACCAATCTCTATGATGCTAAAACCAAGAGCTCGGAGCCTGAAAACATTTTTTTTTTTTTTACAAACATCACTGCCCTCTACTCAATAATTGAAACTGCGGTTATGAGAATAAGATGATTGAGACTATGTGTACTCATACAGAAATGCCAAGAAACATTCAAATTTTATTTGGGCTGGCCATAAAAATTGTCCTTGCATAGCATGAGGATAATTAAGTAAATATTTGACGTATGTGTGCAAGTTCCATCTGCTGTCGTGTACTGTATTTTTCTTCACTGGTCAGCTTTAGACCACAGCACCATTGTAATTTGGATGGCTTTGACTTCAACGAAGAAGGCCTGGGTAGACGCAAGTGCCCTGTGCTGTTAACCTCTTGAAGAAGAACCCTTTCCATAGAGGCATGTGTTATGATAAGATAATTAGAAATCATTCTGGAATAATTGCACATGAGAGCAGCAAACGCAACACAACAGTTTGACCCTCTTTTCTGAAGCACCGCTAAAAAAAAAGAAAGCCTTGGATCCCTGACAAACAGGCCTCATTAGCAGCTAATAATTACTCCCTCATCTTAGTCTATTTACATCCGAAAAAATCAGAACGCACTTAGCGGCACTGCACTGAATACTCAAAACATTCAGATGGCAAATGAGCCAGAATGTCAGTGTTGGGAGCGACCCTGACGCCACATGAAATATGAGAATGCACCTTTTTCAGATGATTACATGGATACACTCCAGCTACTTAATCCTCATTAAATTCCAGACATAATCACAGGGCCCTATATTATGAACATTTTTGTTTCTTCTTTGGAGGCCTGTGCAGAGGATAAGAATGGATCTTATTTCTGCCATATGGCTTCTACAGTAGGCACGCGGGTGGACAGCTCCGGTCCTGAAGGGATGGTGTCCAACACAGTTTGGCAGTTCCCCCTCCTCAAACAAACTCACTTGGCAATTGACAGGTGAGTTGAACCAGGTGTGTTTTAGCAGGAAAATCACCAAACTGTGCTGGACACTGGCCCTCCGGGACTGCAGCTGCCCACCCCTGGTATAGTACATTCAGGTCAGCCATAATATTAACACCACCTGCCTAATATTAAGCAGGTCTTTCATGCTGCTGACACAGCTCTGACTGTGGTGCACTGTGTGTTCTGACCCCTTTCTTTCAGAGTCAACATACACTTTTTAAACCACAGTATCTTCTCTTTGTGATCAGACCAGATGGGCTGGTCTTTACTCTCAACATAAATAAGTGAGCCTTGCCCATGACCCTGTCACTGATTCACCAGTTGGCCTTCCTTGGATCACATTTGGTAGGTACTAACTACAGCACACCTGGAACACTCCTACTGTTTAGGAGATACCCTGGCTCAGATCCTTACGCTTTTCCAGCTTCCAACAAATCAACTTTAAAAAAAAAATGGAATGTTCACTTGCTTTCTTATATAAAGCACTCCTTGACAAGTGCCATTGTAATGAGATAATCAGTGTTATTCAGTGGCAATGCTGTGGATGATTGGTGTACATGGAATATTTTACCATGGCTTAAATGTGGCTTGTTTAATTTTTTTTTGTAGTGTAGAACTATAAATATTTATGGTTTTGTACTGGTGATACCCATTATAGTGTATTGTGTTCAAGGCTCATGGTACAGAGCATTCATGATATATTACTACATATATACTACAAATTAAATCAAGATTTCAAAGTTCTTATTTATTCTTCCTTAGGCATAAACATTTACAAAGAAAGCTGCTTTTAAACCTCTGCTGTTTGTTTCTTGCAGTCTTTCCTTTATTTTGCAGACTCTAGGAGTGCAATGATAATCCTTGTCAAGTTAGGCATGGACCTTGTCATCTTTAGTGTCTTTGTCATGTCTATATCTCAGCCTTCTTCCTATGTTTGTTAGCCATGTGGTCATGTTTGTGTTCATGTAATCCATGTGCCCCTTAGCCCCGCCTTAGCCTTGCTTTCGGCTGTGCCTAGCTCCATCTCTGCACCCATGCCCAGGTGTTCCTTGTCTAGCCCCTTATTTAAGCCCTTGTGTTTGTCCTTGTGTGGTCTCTTTTGTACCCTGTTCTCTTTAGGTATAATTTCTCATTGATGTCCACTTTCACTCTGTTGTTTTCCTGTTGATCAACCCTTCTACTAGACTGTAGCCTAGTTCCTGATGTTTCCCTGCTTCTTAGCCTGATTGAGTTAGTTCTAATTCCATCTATGTACCTATGTTTATTTTCTAATGTTTTATTTTTGTTTGTTTTCAGTTCATGAATCAGTTTAATTCCCAGTAGAGTTCACAATTCAACATTCTAACAATATTTAGAATTAAATTTGATTGAAAACATTTAAAAAATGGATCATTGTAATCAGTCTGCTGAGAGGCAGGGAGAGGGGGATTGAAGAGATTGGATTGGGCTGTTGACTGGCATTGGTTGAACATTTATAAACAATGCATTTACTATAATTCAGAGTGCTTAATCTTCACAATGCATTGCCTCATGTCCAAGATGCACATTGCAACATTTTTACATTATCATGATATTTTGACGCACTGTTACACCCCTATTGCTCACCCCTGTCTAAGATGACAATCTACGTTTTCCTCTTTTATTCTCCTTTCTGCTTGCCCTGAAATTCACACGGAAACCTTCCTTGGGCCCAACACAAGTTGTTTCCTCTTAATAGCGTCACCTAGTCACTTTTAATTACCTCTGAGGCTGCTCTTTTCCCTAGCCTTTCATCAGAATCAGGGGGGGTAGAGCAAGGGATGCTGGGGGAAGTACAAGAGAGAGGCGGAAGGTCCCTTGCCGCCCGCTAGTCCAGCAGGAGCTCCTCTTTTTCCTCTTCTCCATTCTTCAGGGCTCCCCCCACCCCAATCGCCGGCCTCTTTGAAGAAGCATTCTGCAGCGTGTGCACTTTTCATTTTTTCCCCCATTCTGCCTCTATCACTGATTGCATATCTTTAGGACGGTAGTGCTCTCACTAATTGCATCATTCAGATCTTTTTTTCCCCGACTCTTTTGCTCCTTGTTTAAGTTTTGTAGTTCATTAACTGTATTTTGGGAGGTTGTTTTGGCCTTTTAAAGGCAGATCAATGGAGGAACTGGTGTTTTGTTATTGGCTGTGAGTGAGGAACACTTTTTCAGGGTTTACCAACAGCATCAGGATGGGAGGGATATGGAGGGAGATGTAAATGTTAAAACGTGATGAAACAAAGTGTGGATGCAGAGGAACTGTAGACTGAAGAAAAGCATTGACGTTTCAGTCAATACTGAGCGAAAGGGCTGCATCCAAATGTTTAGGGTTGAAATAAATGAGGCCAATAATAATAATAATAAAAAGCCACTCAGCTTTGGATGACTGGTGATAATTAGAGCTTTGGCTGAATTTTTATCAACAGATTTTGTTGATTAAAATATATAGTTTTACACCTTCATGAAAAACGTATACCATTGTAATATGTGTATATAGAAATCAGTCAGCCATAACAATAACACCACCTGCCTAATATTTAGTAGGTCCCTCATGCTGCTAAAACAGCTCTGACTCTGACCCTTTCTATCACATTCAACATCACTTTTAGTGATGCCACAATTAGGCTAGACTTCAATACTATAAATTAAATGTTTGCTCAATTGTGACTTCCTGAATTTGAAGGCTTTGTGAAATGAATTGAAGTTGCATGAGCAGGGAACACATTTTAACTGCTGTGGACTGCTATAATTGCTGAGAGTGAAGGGTAGTGGCATTGCAGGAGGTGATTTTAGGGGTCAAAGCAGATGCATTGTTGTAAATTCTTGAGAAAATTAAGTGGCCTATTTTACAATGGTCACTGCTTGTAATAAATGCTGATGAGTGGTCTCAAACAGAAATATCTACTGACCTCTGTATAGATTGGCCACTTGAATTTGCTGGTATATGAAGCTGTTGAGATTTTAACATGACCTTCAATCTCATAGTTGCTGAAATCATTCGACAGCAAATACTCATCCCCCTGTGTCTGTGTGTAGTTGGAGAGTCCATAAACAAATCTATTATTCCACCAATCCTATAGCCGTTCCATTACAGTCAATTAATCATTCAGTCTTGTAACTTATTTGTCAACCAATTAATCAATGGACGATCATAGCTTAAATGCATCACAAGACATTTCAATAAGTGTTGTATTCTATCTGCCAATCCATCCATCAGGAAACCAGCAAATCCTTCAATTAAAAACAAAAATCATTCTGTCCTAAAATCTTAATTGTTCACATTTTACCACAACACTGAACAGATCAGTGCATATTACAGCAGTCACTAGTGCTTCTTTATTGACAGCAGTGCTGCCATGTGACCACTTTGCAGTTACATGCTGTCAGTCAAACATTATAAAGTCTGTCTCTTGTGTCCTTGTCTTAATTTTAGCTCCAACTGACTGCAAATAGAACTTCATTAACCGGTGAATTGTTGAAGGATATTGACAAACTGTCAACAATATATCTTAATATTTATTGCATGTTTCCACTGCTGAAGTTGCAGGGAGATGCTGCAGGATGCTGATTTGCTCAGAGGGGCATCTGTGGGACTGCATTAGTCACTCTCTGAGCCCGGCGTCACATCAGAGGGATTCCACAGCCCTTTGATCCTTCTGCTACCACTTATGGGTGGCAAATTAAGCAAATTAGCGACACCACCCACTGACCTGAGGTGACCCAATGCTGGAGACACTAATGATGGAGGGGAGAAATCAAATTCAAAAAACATGGTGACCAGATTTGGAAAAAGGCCCCCAGGCCAAGATGCTTAAAGGAGAGGCAGAGGTTTAGAAAGCATCTCTGTGTACTGCTGTTGTATCTTCTGGTCTGAACCAGTTGAATTTGATGTTTGCCTCTTTTTCTTCACATCCCATCCCACAAAGTGACCAGAACAAAATGTGACCTTGGCATCTACATTGGGAACAGTGGGCAGCTATCAACAGCATCCAGTGAGCAGTAAACAGTACCTTGCCTAAGGGTGCCTTAGTGATGCCTGGGCTGGGACCTGCAACACTCTGATCATTAGGGCAAGTCCCTAACCACTAGACTACGCCTGCTTTTGTCTTCCCCAGTGCATCAATGCTTCCCAGTTTTGGTCCTGTACAAGTGCAGGAGAGAGTGTACAAAAAAAAGGAGCATCGCTCGTTATGAATTCTTTGAATGAGAGAGCTGTACTTTTTTCCGACTAGAGGCGGTGGATTTACTAACAAGCCAATGTTTCTCAGTCTGGACCATTTACTTCTACCATCAAATTCCAGTGTACATTGCTAGAAACTAAATGTCCAGCATTGTGGTGCATCATATGGAATTTTTTATTATTTTTTTCCATAAGCATTTTTTGAGATATTAAAATATCAGTTGCAGCGCCCCCTAAGGACAGAATTTTACTAATGTTGGTGTGCTTCCAAGGAATGTGATTTTGATACTCTATGCCAAATTTTGTGAAGTTTGAACTTTTACTTTAAAAGATATTGGCTAGTGAAAAAATTAATTTTAGAATTGATGTTAGTTGCACATAGTGCAGTGAAGTCTAAGATAGAAAAACTGAAAAAAAATAAAGAAAAAATTTGACAAAAACGTTTACAAAAATTTTGAAAAATCTTACTTTCCACCTCGTCTGCAGACTAGAATTAACATGACAACATTACAATAGATTATAAAACAATACAACTCAATAATGATAATGATTATCTCTACTTAAGCTTAACTACAGTATACTAATATCTAATGACTATTGCCAGTACAAGGTCATTACCACACAGTGCTGCTGTGAGTATGGAGTGTTTTAAAATTTAAAAACATCATATTGTGTATAGGAAAATTGCCTGAGTGAGTTAAATACAATATTAAACAAATATTGATTATTATTGCACATTATAAGGTTTAAATATCACATTTGTGTGTTTTAAATAGTATGAAGCTGTCCCTGAATCTAGCTGTGTGCCGAATTTATGGCACCTTTTAAGGCTGAATTTAAAGTTTGTTGATATCTCGAATTGTTGTAATATTATAACACAGTCCTGAACACGTCACCGGGGTGACATTCATCCTTGAAAGCTTAATGCAAAAAGATAATGTAGGTTTAGATCATCACTAACACACTCCTTGTAACCTGACCAGTCTATCCCACCTCTAATATGGATTCATTGGGCAGTCCTCTAGTGCCACATTTTCTGGTTGCAGGCTAATTGAGATTCATTTGCCTTGGATAGTGGGCTTTAATTCAAGAAGTGGGAAGCAGTATGAGCAGTGAGAAAGAGAAGTGTGGCGTGGAAAGAACAAAATAAGTAAGCAGTAGCAAAGACCTGGCACCTCAGGGAAGAAAACTGAATTGCCGTGATCCATACAACATTCAAATTGGTCCCTTAAGCTTGTCTTTTCTGTTCCCTTTGTGGTTGCAAGTGCACTCGAATGCAGTTCGATATTGTGCTTGGTAAATGCAGCCTGTGCTCTCAGCATTAAGCGGAGAAGATCTCCAGAAGAGGGCGTGATCTTGCCTCCATGCTGTGTGTTAGTGGGGGATAATGAAGCGGGACAGGAGCCCTCTGTCTCCACGCCTCCATCACAACTCACTCCCTGCGCTGTCAATCACCCACTGCCATCACCACCCACCGGAAAACAACCCCAAGCCAATCTCTCGCTCTTCAAGTGAGGGAGCAGGCAACTGGCGTTTTGCGTTGGACTAAGTTATACTGACGGAGAAATGTGTAATGGTGGATTGCTGATTTCTAGTCTTCTGTCCCACAAGTTTAGCTTTCTCTTTCAGTGGTGCTCCATCTCCAAGAGGTGTGGTCTAGTCTGGACTTGATCATTCCTATATTGTCATGTTTCTACAACGTTCTCCCAGTGCTTAATAACTACACTGCCAAAACTGCCACTTCCTACAGGTTTTACTGTTTTTCAGTGGAGCTTACTCTCCAAGGGGTTCAGTCTCATCTCGTCTGGTCTAGACTAGATCAATGGTATATTGTCAAGTTTATGGCAGTGGTGGCCTAGTGGTTAGGAACTTGACCTTGTGAACTGAAGGTTGCAGGTTCAAGTCCTGCTTTGGGTACCACTGAGAAACTCTCCCACTCCACTGCTCCCCAGGTGCTGTTGATAACTGCCCACTGTTCCACATGTGCATGTGTAATGGGTTAAATGCCATGTCACATTTTGTTGTGGTGCACATGGTGTGTTCACAATAAAGTCACTTTCACTTTCAAGTCCTCCGATGTTCTCCCAATGTTTACCCACTACACTGCCACTTTCCAGATATTTTAGTGCTTCTCAGTAGTGCTCTCTCTCCAAGAGGTGTACTCTAGTCTGGACTGGATCGTTGGTATACGGTAATTTTCCCTAATGTTCATATTTTGCTTAACACTTTACACTGCCTAAGAAGGTACTGTGCAGGTATTTTCAAGGTACAAACAATGTCAGTTTCAACCCCTAAAAGGTAAAATGTGGCACTTAAGGTCCTTGTAGTTTCTCAGGTTTTCTTAAACTGTACATGTCAATTCAACTGCAGTTAAATACAATTATTAAAATTATCATTATTATATCTATGTATTTATACTGTTATGTTTTCCTACTAGAGATGCTGGAAACATTCCCCAGTAATGTGAAGGGTGCCACAAAACTGACAGTTTAGTTCTTTTTACTTCTAAGAGTGTAGTGTCTTCTAGTGGGCCTGTACTTGCATATAACCTTCACTCTCCTGCATTACTTCCATGATTCCTTGTTTTTTCTCTTCTTCTTCTTTCTCACACTCCTCTTCTCCTTCACTCGCTCTGGCTGAAGTTGGCTGCTCCTGTCCTGCATGTCCTCTCCACGCTCTCCTGATCTTTTTGCTGGCATGGAGGCCATCTCTGTGTAATGTAATTTCACAGTTCATTAGGACCAGGCCTGGCACGGCCCACTGCTAGACTGAGTAATGACACCACAGCGATTAGCTATTACTCCCCACACCAGCGGCACTCACTAACAAACACATCCCCTCCTCATCTACAGTCCATATGCTGGCTCAAAGCCACTGTCTACTTTTCGGGGCCATTTAAGAGGTGAGCATTATTGATCAGTCAGCCTAAGGATTTACTGCATAAAAACGACTCAAGCAGAGAGTGATCAAAGTAGATGTCCAGGACGATTTTCTGGCCCATTTTTATTTATAATAAAAATAACACTAATTTCAATTCAGTTGCAATGTAATGCTTTACATCAATGGTACAGGAAAGGGCAAGGGAAATAGATAAATATATCAGCAGATGGGAAACCAGTTAAAATGAATGCAGTTTCAAATGTGTTCTTGTTAGTATGCTAATGCCTCTTACAAACTTAGATTAAATTGTCTCAGTGTGCAGCAGTTCTTTTAGATTTTGTTTAATTTGTACAGAGCTTTTTGCAGTGAGTGCAGAGTAACTTTTATAATAAAATATAGAAAAGTGTGTATATATACATACATTTTTTAAATAATAAATTATAATAAATAGCATAGAAAATGTATTCATATGACATATTAATATCTCAAATAAATAAAATGTATCTTTTACATAAAAGTCTAAAACTTTCATTAAAAAAAATAAATGTATGAATAAGTAACTTTATTTTTTTCTTCATGTAATAATTTTTCATTTTAATTACTTTCATCTTGATATGATTTGATTTTCATTAACTATCAGGTAACTGCTTTTAAGTTTTTCATTAGCTGTAATTAAATGGAGGCAATGGACAGCATGGTTTAAATCCATGTTGGACAGATAACCAAGGAATATGGCAAGAATAGGGTTCATACAGAGAAAAGAGTCGCACTGTAAAAATGTAAGTGTAAAATTGCAATAGTTTATTGACAGTGACCTTTCAAGTAATGTATGGTCTTCTTACAGTAGGTATTTTATTGTATCTCTGACAGTTGTATTGTACTACAACAATTGACAGTTGTATTACTTAGCATCCTCTGCATGGAAACCTTGAATCCTGGCATTTATGTGAAGGTTTCTTTGACACATACCACCTAACTATATACTGCTGGACACCAAGTACCAACATTGTTTCCTAATGGTTTAACCCTTTTTTGCAGGACAATGTGCCCTGCCACACTGCAAAGTTATGCAGTAAATCACGTTTTCCTTCATGTTACATTCTGCATAAAAAGGGCTGATTCTGCACTTTGGGTTTTTTCCATTATTTTATTTAAAAATCATAAAAAATGTGGCAAACCATAGAGAGGATTTATTAACAATTTTAAATTTCCATTTAAAAATTGCTAAAATATTTCTGATGATAAAATGCACTTACAAGCATAAATGTATTATGAACTAAAAGATGAAATACTGCAGTTTTGGCAGGTTTGTTTCTAGAAGCTACATATTAAGCCACACTGTGGTTTCTAAAGGGTTAACCAGCAAAAATATCTGGATCAGAGAAAATGAGAATTTCAGTTGCTAAAGTAATTACACTAGATATTTTCTAGACCTGAGTCTAATCATTGTGTTGTTTTTAATCGTTCCTGATCGACACTTTAAGAGCCAATAAGAAGCAGTCTATCGTACAGCGAGTAGCAGCGCTGCCAAGGCATTCACAGCTGAATGAATTGGTGTATGTAAAACTCCTTTTTCTCAGCTTTTTACTAAGGCAACTGCAGCTACTTTGCAGGGAAATCATACCCCAGAGATGTTCTGCAAAACATGTAAAGCTCTGGAACAACAAATCTGACACGATGAGAATGAGTGTTAATGAAGTTCCTGGCGCATAGATTCATTAGCATATTAGGTGTTCGGGGCTGGTAATGAATGCGCCTCTGCAGGTGCGCACGCCTCACGGCCTTAAAATAACCGTCATTATCCATGAAAACATAATGATGATCATTTGACGCTTAGATAATACTCACAGCTATGATAATATCATAAATGCCCTGAAACGTTTGGGAGTTGATTGTGAGGATATCTGTGTGCATGGGTGGGTGTTTGTATTAAGCTCTTTATGTAGACTACATGTCCTTAGGATGGAGGAAAGCATGAAAGTGTGAGCCATTGTGGCAACCACATGGGGGAAAATATTAAATTTTTAATTCATTCAATTCATTTAAGTAAATGTCAGTTTATTTCGTTTCATTTTGAACATGCTCCTGTTGGCTTTCACTTGACATTTCTTCTTGGCATTTCTTCTTGGAAGAATCATGAACAAGTCACTTTCACTTCCAGTGAAGGAGAGCTTTGATAGATGTTATGTTTCAGCTCTGGAATTGTGAGACATGGACTCCACAAGACCTGTGAAGGTGGGGTGTGATACTGGATCTAGCAACAAGAAATGAGTAGGTCCTTAAAGTGTTGTAAGCTGCAAGGTGGGTCCTCCATGGACCCATGTTCAGCACAGCTCATAAATGCTTGATTTGAAAGACAAGTTAACACATTGAATGCTTTGCCCTTTGTCCTTTCTTCCTCAAAACGTTCCTGAACAATGCTTGCAATGTGGCTGCAATGTCTTGCTGAGAGAGGCCATTGCCATTAGAGAATACCATTTCCATGAAGGGATTTACTTGTTCTGCAACAATGTTTAGGTATATGGTATATGTCAAAGTAGCATCCACATAGGACCAGGGCCCAAGGTTTTCCAGCAGAGCATTGCACAGATCATCACACTGTCTCCACTGGTTTGCTCTCTTTATGTAGTGAATTCTGGTGCCATCTCTTCTCTGGGTAAGTAATGCATGCACACACACACACACACACACACACACACACACATATGGAAATCCTCATGATGTAAAAAAAAAAAAAAGTCATAAGACCAGGTCCCCTTATTCCATTGCTCCATGCTCAAGAGCTGCTGCTCACTTGACCGTTTTAGGTGCTTTTAAAGGTGTCCAGGGGTCAGCATGGGCATTCTGACCGATCTGCAGCTATGCAGCCTGCTACACAACAAGCTGTGATGCACTGTAAGTTCTGACACCTTTCTATTATAGCTAGGATGAATTTATAACGATTGCTACAGTAGCTCTTCTGTGGAATCAGACCAGCTAGACAAGCTTTTGTTTTGCTGTGGGTATGTGTTGACCATCACAATTTGGTCCTTGTCAAAGTGGCTCAGATTCTTATGTGCACCCATTTTTCCTGCTTCCAACACATTAACTATAAGGAATGACTGTTCACTTTCTGCCTAATGTATCCCACCCCTCGACCAGGTGCCATTGTAATGAGATTTTGTTATTAATTTTACCTGCCAGTGGTTTTAATGTTATTGTTAACTGTTATGGTCAATACTATTATGTGCTGCGTTGGAATTTTTCAGACAGCTTAAGAGATTCGAAGCTTTGTTCAAAATGCTAATTGCAGCCTGTACACTGCCCTCTATTGGAGCACAGAGGTCATCACTGTGTGGCTCATCAAAAAATGTGTCAGATTTAATTTAGTCTCCAGATTTTTGTGAGTATTAGAACATGCAATTGAGTGGTACATTCATATGAGCGCAGTGCATGGGTTTATGTATGCATGAGTGTGTGTGTGCTCACACATACTCATCTTTTGAGGGAGGGCTGCATTCGCGTGGAGAAAATGTCATTTTGCTCCCCGCAGTTTGAGGATGGCAGATAACACGCAGCGGGTCGCGGGATCAAATGAACTAATTCAGGACAAACGCACCAGTTTAGAGCTCCACATTAGCCTGTGACCTGCTGTTATTTACCTCCGCTGAAGAGATCTCTCCTATTCCTGAGGGTGCTTTCTCTTCCACCACACAATCCTTTCACATGCACTCTCTTTCTCTATCTCTCTCCCCCTCTCTCTCTCTCTCTCTCTCTCTCTCTCTCTCTCTCTCTCATGTCCATTTAATTCAAGATTGCTTCATGAATATGACTATATTGTGAATATGTGCTACTCAGTACTTTCAAGTACATAGTGTAGTCTAGTGCATTGTGTGTGTGTGTGTGTGTGTGTGTGTGTGTGTGTGTGTGTGTGTGTGTGTGTGTGTGTGTGTGTATATATATGTGT
>JBBPDA010000021.1:21262845-21278839 GCA_037974385.1 Arnoldichthys spilopterus | reverse complement strand
TGAACTGGATTCTCCCTTGGAGATTGGAATTATTAATAAACATCTTCAATTTTACCTGCATTTGTCTCCTGCATCGCAACCAACCCGTGACAACATGGCAATCATTACTATTACTCAAAACTCCTATGGATGAATGTACTCTGCTCAGACAGAGCATACACAAAACACAGCTACATGTATAACTCAGCTCCTTAAGTCTAGAGAACAAAGGGTAGTACTTATATGATCCAAAGAACATAATACACACAAAAAACTTTGGAGGTAGGTGATTTTATCATATGAGGCTGTGTCTCTGCAAATGGTCCATAATCATTATGTGTCATAATTGGAAGATGTACCAGGACATATTAGAGGAGAACTTAGACCAAGAAAGGAGAGAAAATTAACATTTCAACAAGATAATGACCCCACAGTTTCTCAGACCTGGATGATGCTTGTTCAAAAAGGTGCTTGACTTGCATGGCCTTGCCAGTCTCCTCTGACCTAAGCCTCCTTAAGAATGTATGGTGGATTTTCACAGTCAAACAGAGTGACCCTCATTACCTTGGGGGATTGAAGATGATTTGTCAAGATTAATGGGCCAAAATTAAACCATGGTGCACAAAGCTAAGTACTTCTTGCTGAATACTTCTCAAAGCTGTAACTACCAGTGACAGCTATGCAGCAAATTAATAAAGGGCTTCATTCGCTAACAATTCTTAAATTTAAAAATTTTCTGTTAAAATCCATTTACACAATATTTTCTTATCTGGGATTTGTTCTTAAGTGATAAAAGAATCTACACACATCAAAGAGCACACTTATGCATATTTGAATGCTGACATGTGTCACATGTACACCGTGTCATGTCTGTTTTGTTTTCCCATGTTCTCCATGTCCACATGTCTGGTGTTTTTGTTCTAGCCCCACCCTTGTCTCCAGCCTTGTCACCTGTTCCTTGTTTCCTGTCTCAGGTATTCATTGTTAAGTGTTCCCTAGTGGTTTGTGTTTGATTTTTCCCTTTGTCAGTTCTCTGTTGTCTCTCTGTATATTTTCCCGTTGTCTCAGACCCTGTTGTGTTATCCCTGTTGTACTGCTCTGCTGTCCTGTTAGACTTATCTGTTCATCCTTATTTGGTTTTCATAGTCTGTTTTGGTTCTTTTTCTAGTCTATGTTCAGTCTTGGTGTTAATTTGTTCATTTAAATAAATTGTTAAAACCGTAAGCTTGCACTTATTTATTAACAACCCACCATATGTGACATGTTTGTGCAAAATAATTGGTTATAAATGTGATGTGGACTTTTCTTAAAGAACATTATCAAGAAAATAATAAACTTAGGAAGGTATTGGTGATTAAGGCCCATTGTTTTTATTTTTTGAAAACACTATTGATTTTATTTTAAAATATTTGTTTATGCTTACAAATACTTCCCTTTTTCCAAAAAACATCAAATGATATAATGTGTGCAAAGTTTCCCTCATTATTTATATGTTTATAGGGTTTAGGGCTGTGGAATGTATATTGGTAGCATATATTAAGGTACTGTACTGTCAGCACTTTGTCACCTCCAGTCATTGGTTATTCTTCTGCTGAGACATCATTGCAGGTAATGAGGTGAGGTATATCAGTTGGGCGTTATCGTCACAATGTTTGGTAGATATTAGGACGCCGGCTATGGGAGCTGTTAACGTTTTTAGTTTGTCTGCCTGGTGCTACACTGTTTGTAGTGGTCCTCATTTCTTTCTTGTGCTAACTACCACTACATCTAAACTGGGATGGATCAAAGCCAGCCAGGAGTCTAGTGGGCCTGTGCGGCTGTGGAGCTGAGGAACTGAAAACCAGCTTTTCTACACAGTGGCTCTTTTGATGAAGCTGCTGGTGGGGGTTATAGCAGGGTTGTTCAACTCCAGTCCAGGGTTTTATGATTAAAGCTAAATACAAAACAATAATAATGATTAAAACAAAAATAGCTTTAGTTTCCATGTAATTTATGCAAGACTCATAGTTTAGACACAGAAACAAATTTTCAATAAAAAACAAATTGCAGTCTTAAAAATAAATAAATAAATAATATAAATATAATAAATATAGTTAATTTGCTGTGGGCCTGAATTGAATTAGATGTCTTTGAACAGTGGAATGCCCAAATTGGAGGACATTCATTCCTCAACCAAGAACATAAGCTAGAACAATGATTTTTAACTGCAACTCTCCACACCTACTGCCCTGCTCAGTTTTATTTTTTCATTGCTCCAACACCCGAACAAGCTCATTAGATGACAATCTAGCTGTTGAGCTAGGTCAGGTGTGTGGAATGCATAAAATACATTAATCTATACAGGACAATGGGTACCCAGAATTGGCCTAGATCAGTAGCTACCAACCTTTCTGTCCTACCACAAAAGCTTCTAGGTTCAACAAGAAGATATAACCAGTCTCACTGCCTAATGAGATGATTCATTTTGTTTGCTAGGTACCAAGTGCATATCTGTCAGCCTGGCTCAGTTTAATACATTTATCTGCATAACTTAATTGGTTTCTCAGAGGTTTATTTCACAAGAACACACAACCTTTAAAACCAAAGAAGTTGTACATCTAAATGCCTTAAATTGAGCCAGCTGTTTTACAGCCTCCACCTAAAGGCTGTTTGCCAACTGCCATCAAACAATAAAGATGAAGAAGAAAAATGTGTTATGACCAGGTTCCAGTTAGATGTGTGGCATTGTGAAATTAGATGCTAAATGCCGCTGCAAGAATTCTTACTAAAACCAGTAAAAGAGAGCACATTACTCCAGTCCTCACGTCCTTACAGTGGCTTCCAATCAGTTCCAGAATTGAGTTCAAAGTCTTACTCATTGTCTATAAGTCACTCAATGGTTTGGGCCCCAAAGAACTATTGGAAATGTTTGAAAAATATCAGCCTGAAAGAGCTCTTAGATCAGCAGGAGATGCTCAGCTAGTGGTGCGGAGGGCTGCAAGCAAACAGGGTGAAATGGCATTTAATCATTATGCAGCCCACTGCTGGAAGCAGCTGCCCATGGTGATCAGATCTGCTCCAACTGTGGCTAGATTCAAAATAAAACAAAAAAACGCCTGATTTGCCAAATCCTTTCATTAGTATTCTATTTTATCTATTTATGATAAATAGTATCTTTGTATTCATTTTATTTTTTACTTTTATCATGCACTTTCTCTTATTTTTTATTTTCATTAATTATTTTTATTTGTTCTTATATTTAACTTTTATCATGCACTTTATTGCTTAATTTTATTGCTTTAAATTTTTACTTTCATCTTGTACTTCTCATGCTTTTCTTGCCTTTTATTTTAATCCCCATCTCTGTAAAGCACATTGAATGACCGTTGTGTATGATAATGTGCTATATAAATTATCTTGCTATGGCTTGCCTTGCTTAAATGTATTAAAGGGGTTATCAGTTTAATCACAATCTACTGTGGATTAAACACACTGAGCAGGAGTGCATACACTGAGCATGAACATTACTGAAAAAAAAACAGTGTTGTTAAAAGCATGAAAAGGTCTCTTACTCTCCTCTCTCACTCACTTATTCTCTCTTTTTCTTTGTGTGTGTTTGTGTAGGGGAGGGTGGCGATCTTCAAAGCATGGTTGCTGGTGAATATGGAATAATATTCTTCGCTTGAAATACCCATCCCTAATAAATGCATGCTGTTTGTAATCTCATGTTCCTAGAGGTGTCCAGTAAGATCTTTGCTTGAGACTGGCTTGGTCTTTCTCATGCAGCAATACTTTGAATGCAATGCATTATTTATTGAGATGTAAACAATATGGGTGAAAGTCAAAGCCACTGATCACTTGAGGCAGAGTTTATTTGTAATGCAGCACAGGATTTATTTATCAAGATATTGTTTGTGATGTCTTGAACCATGATATTGACTTTAAAGCCAAGTGAATAGATCAGTCGGTTTAATATCTTACATGTAAGCTTTGCGACAGAACTTTGTGTTAAATATTGCATTCTCATATGATTGGCAACTAAATGATATATTCTGAGTGATTACATAAATCACCCTCCTTCTGTCCCAGCAGACTCAGAAGCCTCGTTCATCTCATAAATTTTTTCATTACACACTCTTCAGGCTGAAATATCAATGGCCAAATCAAATGATGCATGTTAATGTAGCCGCAATGACAAGCGCAACCTGCTTTAATTGGTCCTCCCAGACTAATATGATGTAGATATTGAAGGGAGAGTGACTCAAAGTTGACGTTTGAACATGGAAATGTGACATTACACTGTGAAAAAGGTGGCATTTTGAGGAGTCCTTACTGTGAATATGAAATCACTTCATTAGGAGGAGCAGGCAATAGCACAATCAAGGACAGGACTGACAAAGATAAAGTAGTTAAAATTTACATAGCATGATGCACTTATCTTTGGTCAAGGTTGTTTTACTTTAACCCTTACCTTCATTGCCCACTATATGAGCACCATTTCCTGTTATTGCAGTAATTTGATGCTTCAATACAGCCTAGCAATCTTTCAGCCTGACCTTTCTTCTCCATATGATCCATTCAGAACAACTTATCTCTCAAAGCAAAGCCTTGGACTTTGCCTCACTGGATGTAAATGTATCCTGTGTGTTCAAATGGAGGCTTCCATCTCAAGGTGACATCTAGTTAAGAGCTGGCCTATGGCAAAAAAAAAAAAGACTTTTAAAATATTTCAGCATATTTTTGAGGTTTGCAAACTTGCTAGAACTAAGACATTTCTGGCACTAGTGCCATATTAATGGGAATAACAAAAGTTAGCCATACTTGCATTGTTGTGATAATCACCAGTTCAGAGTGGTTTGATTTGAAATTTGCTGTCCAGAGTTGCTTGGATTCAAAGAGAGTTAGTCTGGATTATATGTGAAGTTGGTGATGAAAACCAGAATTCTGAATCAATATCTCTCTAAGCTTTCTCAGAAGACATCTTAAATGAAAGTGTTCATTGCAATTGAGAAACCAAGGTTCCTAATGTCTTCAGGACAAATAAAGCTATTTTTTTTACTATGCAAAATTAGCAGTGAAATAACTGACATATACTTTGGATTTTTGCCACTTTTTCCCAGTTTTACAGTGGTGCAGATTAGCATGGTCACCCCACAGCAAGAAGATTCTGGGTTTGATTTATTGGGGCAGCCTGTGGAGATGGCATGATATCTTTATGCCTGCCTGAGCTCCAGGTTCTTCCCGCAGTTCAAAGACATGCACATCGTGTTAATTTCTTTCTGAGTGTTTGCCTGTGTGTATGCGATAGATTAGTGCTGGAAAAGGCTCCAGGAGCCTGTGACCCTTGTTAGAATAAGTGGCTTAGATGAAATTCCTAGTTACGGCTTCCCAAACACATGACACTACCAACACCAGGAGGGTGAAGGCTTCCTCTGAGACATGTAAAGTGAGTCGGTCTTCTGAGAGTTTAAGACTTAGTCCACACAAGCATTCAGATTTTGTATAACTGAAAGTGCTGTAGGGTTTGAGCTTCATCCTTCACTGTATTAGTGAAATATGGATCAGTGTCTTTATTAGACCTGAACCTTGACATTGTTGTGTTAAAAATCTTTCTGATACGAATAATATGTTCTCTACTTGGATCACACTCTGACTGAAAAATCATGGGACAGATATTGTCCTCTTAAGAGTTATACTAACGGCATGTAAATGCAATAAATGTGTTTTCTCCAAAATCCAGAAAAACAGAGTGTTCCACGATTACCCAATGCCACAAACTTTAGAAAAATGCTTTATTCAGACATCCATGTGGACTGGGCCTAAATGTACTGATGATGATGAAATAGTGGTTAATTCTGAGCAGCTTAATCTGGTTTCCTGTTATTGTGATGTTTTGGAAAGGATTGCAAATCCTTAAATTTGACAAATAATCAATACTTTTCTTCTCTGAATTGTCCATCCACAGCTTTCTTCCTCTAAGCAAAGTCAAAGAGATACCATCACTTATCACCAGTAGACACATGTATTGTAAACCCAGTTTATATATATATATATATATATATATATATATATATATACGTTATATACGTTGTTTTGTAAATATGTAACCCTTATATGTTCTATTTTATGTCCAAACATTGTACCTCAAACATGCACCAAACTACACTATCCTTTTAGTTGTTTCCTTCTTATATGCAAAAATAAATGTTGTCATCACTGAGATCACTTGTTACTTGTTGAGGCATATTTATGCCATTAGTTGGTGCAATCATGTTTGTTATTATTTAATTATTATTATTATTAATTAATAAAATTAAGGGAAAGACTAACGACATGCAGATGCTGGACACTGCCAATTGGGTGATGGGTTGCCAGACCAAGAAGCTGCATCTGTGGCTTAGAATTTTAGTATTATATTTGACATGACGTGATGATGGCAAGGTGCTATTCCATCTTACAACCCAGCACTTTGTGCAGAAATGTTGACTTACCAACACGGAGGACATAAGGTTGAGAACAAACTAGGATGGTTCTGTTGTGACTAGTAGTTTTCCTCTTTTTGTACTCAAATAAGACCAAATTATTTGAACCAAATTCAACCTTTCAGAACAAAAAAAACAGCCACATTACTCTTGCATCATGCTAGAGCAATCTTCTAACACACAGAAAACACATAACAGCAAAAATGAATGAAGCGGGAATGATGTGGGCACACAAAAAAGCAATGACTGAAGTCAGCAATTTCCCCTGAGTTTCCCCTTCAGCAACATCCAGAGGCAGGAGTCTTCTCTCTAACCCCTCTGACAGTTCTTAAAATGATAAGCTCTTCAAATTGATGACTGGCAAAAAGTTCTCTGGATACGGAGCTTCAAAGCAGCCAGGAACGAGGTCACCTGTGAGAAATATGCATGGGAGCTGGCCTAATTACAGGCAGCCATCCAGAGCCAGTCCAGCAGGCAGGCCTTCCTGTGCCAGAGCGTGAGCTTGAAAAAATTGTCCAAACCCAACTTCGAACTGACTGCTCACATCCGATTTGGATATTGTATCTCAAATATTTGTTTCTGCTCTGGTTTACATTGTACTTTAATTGCTTTTGGCCTCTGTTTACCCCCATTATTTGTTTCTTAATTACTTTTATTACCTAAAAGTCAACATGGTTTGGAATTCATAAGCTATTTCCTAGTGGAACTTGATACTGAACTGATACTGAGTGTGGGACAGTGATATTATTGGTTCATTTTATTTTTCCCCAACCACTGGAGCATGGTAATGTAAGCAAGTATTTTCAACATAAAGAAAAGTGTAACATAATTTAAGATTAAACTGCAAATGTGTCTTTTAAAGAATATGATATGAGGAAACAAGGTCAAAAAGATTTAATTATTCTTTTTTCCAAACTATTTAATGTCTTTAAAAGTGTGAGGTTTCGTCTTGTCTGTTCTGGTTCTGTTTTCCTTAGCTCATGTCCTTGTTTGTTTTGGCTCCCCATGTGCTCATGTTTTACCAAGCCCCGCCTTGCCGTGTTCACCCTAGCCTTGCGTATGTACCTTAGCTTTGTCACTGTTCCCTCGGTCTATATCACCCTGCTGTTACTTTCACTCTGTTGATTTAAATCTGTTTATTTGGTAATAGAAAGCATGGATTGTGATGTCTAGAAAGCTAATATAGCCATTTAATATGCAATGATAATAGTACAATAATAGTCAATCCAAAAAAAAAAGTTTTCTTTGTGTGACATTTTACTTCACAACTGCCTTCATATGTATTTTTACTGTGAAAACTTTTATGGTTGGCTTTAGAACAAAACCTAAAGGTGATTTATTAGTTAATATTACAATGGTCATGTAATATTGAAATTTAGATGGATGAGAAGGAGATGCTGGGCACTGCTTATTGGGTGATGGGTTGCCAGACCAAGAAGCAAGACTACAATAATAAATTTAAACTGAGGTCTTCCTTCTTACAAGCTTCACTTTTTCAGAAATGTTGACTAACCTATATGGAGGACATAATCAAGGCTTAGTCTAAACCTCAGATACACCAAATACACCCTTGCTGTTGGTCAGCATGGGCATGGTCAGCATGGACAAATACTGCCAGGCAATATTCAGGTTCAAACCAAAATATCAGGCCTCATTAAATCTTATTAAACCAGCAGCATTGCAGAGCGACCCCACATCTCCCATTTGCAGTTAACACAAGGACACCAGCATTTACACAGCTTTCTCTCCATCACGGATTGATTTGATGTACAAACCTTGTAATCTGGACAGGCTCTTAATCTCCAGATTGTGCTGTTTTGGTCTTGTTTGCAAATGCGCATGTGTTTGCAATGAGGGATTGCACTCGCCAGCTTGTGTACACAGCTGAGAGTGGTCATGGCACTGTTATGACGTGCCAGCACCTGATCCCCAATGATGCTCAGGCACACATGCAGTAGAGAATGCTTTCTGTCTGTGTCTCCAGATCAGTCAGTGCTTGTTTTAATTCCTCAGGTTCAATGATGACCTCTGTTTCAAGGTGACCATGGAATGGACAGGGACTGATTCCCAAATTTTTCAACAATACATCACATACACTTTATATACAGTCACAATCAGAGAAAAATAAACATTTTTCAACATATTAGAATAAGTAGAATTTTCATTTAATGCAGTGCTTAGAGATAAAAGCTACATATAAACCCAATTTCCGGAAAGGTTGGGATATTTTCCAAAATGCAATACAAATTGTCACGAATGGAGGTGAGTCTGGAAACCAGTGCGGTTAACAAAGAGTCTTTATTTGCAAAAACCAGTAACAGAGGAACAGGTGCACCGGCGTCCGGGAGGAGAAAGCTACGAGGGGCGCTCGGTAGCAACTGCCCTTGCTGGAGCTAGGCACAGCTCAATTCGTCCAAAGTTCGATATCGTATCCTATAATGCTAACGCTTGACTAAGTGCTTTCTAAGTTCAATACTGACCCTACAGTCATCGCCTTTCGATGGCACACAATGAGTATCCTCTGTGCTCTCCCCGTGTCCCGGCCCTGCCTATATTGCCAGGTGATGAGGGGTCTAACCAGCTGCACCTGGATTTGGTTGGGCCAGTTAGTACTTGGGGGATGGAGACCGGCGCCGGGCCGCTGGGTGGCAGTAGCCCCCCTCAACTGCAGGGGGTCTTACCTGTTCCCTTACACAAATTAACTCACACAAACTTTTATTTAAGTAAAAAAAAGTATAAAAAAGTATATAAATAATGTCTTCAGTAGTTTCACTGCCCAACTTAATTAGGCTTTTTACATATACATAAATTTTGAATTTGCTGTCTGCAATTTTTAATTTTCAAAAGGTTATTTATTGTGAAAATTCATGTTTTTAGGACAGATCATGTGATCCTATTTATTAATTTTTTTGCTACTGAGTGAATGCAAGCATAATTTGTCATTGCCTTTTCTAACAACCACATTCTTTTTGGCAGTCTAGCATAATAAAATGAATGGTTTGGCAACATATCACAGTTTTTCACTTACACCAGATATAGGTAAAATTAACCAAGACTTGTGTGGTGTCCAAATTTTGTTTCTTTAGTTTAGACTAATGTTGCTAACACTGAAAGTCAATTGTCACCCAATGGTCACCCAAATTTTTTCCACAAATGTATCCCTAGATTTCTGACTTTAACTCTAATTGACCCCTAATTTATGACTCCTTTGTAAAAACCAATACTGGCTTTGTCTGGAGACATGTAACAGTAGTCCTACATGGCCATCACACATCTGCATCATGTTATTAAAGATCTAAAGGTTGACAAATGTTTTGCTGATGTGGTATTCTTACAGAAAGTTTTGGCTGCGCTCTAGTGCTTGTTTGCAATGTGCTCCTACCTATTGCTGTTCTAAATTTAAAAAGCAGCATTTGGGCAATAAAAACTTCTTAGGTGGTAGACATTTGGGCCTTTGTGAAAGGAAATGTGTAAATTAGATTTTTTACTGATCTTTTCCTCTAAACCCGGCTCCTATCAAACACACGTCTTTGCATCTGGACATGCATCATTCACGCTGGGCTTTACAGACGGCTCAGAATCTCCAACGCAACCAAACTCTGCTTGGCAAAAAGAAGCAGAGATAAGAACATTATTTATTAACTAGAGCAAATGGTGTTTTGACAAACCAGCAAGTGTATCCTCTTTCCTTCCGCTCTTCTAACTCGGAAAGCTTAACGGAGCAAATGGAGAAGGTATTAGCAGTAGCGTGGACTCTTCCCAAAACCCAGTGTTGAAAGTGAATGGCTTTGCCACTCTATTAGAAACAATGAGGGAGTGATTAGTATTCGCTGATTTAATACAGCACCAGTGAGCTCATGGAGATGCTTATAAATCAAGAGGTTTAGTGCGCATGACCCATTTCTTCAGAGCTGCAGTGCAGAACAGACCTTGAGTGAAGTGTCCTCTTTCTTGAATGAAGGCTGTTTTGTCTCAAGGTCACCTAAAGCAAATTCAAGTGACTATTTATCAGTGAGCAAACCCCATCACGAAGTGCACCACACCAAAATAGGTCCTGTGTATTTACCCCATCCACAGCAGAGAGCAGCTATCAACAGCATCCAGAGAGCAGTGTAGTGGGACGGTACCTTGCTCAAGGGTACCTGAGTGGTACTTGGGCCGGGACTTGAACCAGCGACCCTCTGATCACATGGGCAAATACCTAATCACCAAGCTACCAATGTCCATACTACCTCTTAAAACCATTTTTACATCTTTACATTTGTAACCCATGATTTATTGATTAACAGCAGACTGGGGCAGAGGTGGTGTAATGATTAGAGAGTTGCTCCAGTGAGCTGAAGGTCACTGGTTCAAATCCCAGACCAGTAAAAACACCACTGAGGTGCTGCTCCCTGGATGCTGCCTTTGTCAGCTGCCCACTGCTCCTACACGGATGGGTCAAATGCAGAGATCTCATTTCATTTTGGAGCAGTGTGGTGTGTTCACAATGACACTCACGCACTCACTGAAACTGGATTGAGATGCTACACTGGAGGAGTTATCACCATAGTAAAAGTAAGTAAAAGAAGACACAAGTGGTGAATGACACCTGTCTGTCGGCAGTCGATACAGCTTATAATGCAGAAGAGGTTTTGTTGTATTTCAATGCGTTTCAGCCTCAGGCACTCTGTCCACAGACTGGCTGATGTAAACTGCACGCTAAAATGACCACAGCTCTCAGAACCTCACCTCTCATGCACAATTTAAAAAGACTTTTGTCCAGTGGTTCATGGCAAACACACCTTTTGTTTGTATTCTATGTTAAAACCCAGACTGGTAATGGGACCATACCTTTACATACCTCGTACCATTCCCCATCTCTCTTCCCTAGATATAGCCCACGTCAGCTGCCCACTGCCCCTACACGGATGGGTTAAATGCAGAGGTTGCATGTCATTATGGTGCATTTTGTGCTGAGCTGTGGTGTGTTCACAATGACCAATAATCACTCACATTCAGGTACTGGTCAGATCTGCCTAGGGCATGGATACTATAAGTAGTAGGTCCTGTGCTCTGGACTAGTTCAGATTTCTGTGAGAGAAGCATAAGCCATTCCTGGACTCTCCTCCTGCATGTACACTACTGTTTTTTCCCACTACATAGGTCCAACTTTTGCATTTATGACTTGATGAGTGTAATGGTGGTGTAGTGGTTAGGGAGTTGCCCCTGTGACCTGAAGGCCGCTGGTGCAAGTACCATTGAGGTACCCATTAGCAAGGTACCGTCCCCAAGCACTGCTCCCTGGGTACTGCCCATATCAGTTGCCCACTGGTCCTACATGAATGGGTTAAATGCAGAGGTCACTTTTTGTTGTGGTGTGGTGTGTTCACACTGACAAATAACTTTTAACTTTCACAACCCCTAAACCCAGCTGCACATTTGCAGGTATTAGAAAGTGATTGCCACTGAGAGCTGTGGTTTTAATCCAGCAGGGATCTGCAGTGTTTTTCACATTGCTAATAGTAATACCTATAATCTTCTGTATTTTGCCGAACCCAGAGCTGCCTTAGTAACTGCAGTCGATCCATCTTGTGCTAATGGAATGACAAAATCTAAAAGACACAGCCATGCTGTGTGTTGTTACTGTTATTAATAGTTAATCTTCATCTTTATGACATTTCCATCCAGGATATGAGATCTTAATCTGGGAGTCTGTAAGAATCTGAGGAATTTGCATACACCAATCAGCCATAACATTAACACCACTGACAGAAAAAAAAGTAAATGGCATTGATTATCTAGTTATTTCATTATAATAGCACCTGTCAGGAGGGTGGGATATATTAGGCACTGTGTGAACTGTCAGTTCTTGAGGTTGATGTGATGCCTCTTAGACAAGGACCTTACCGTGATGGCTAGATGACCATCTCCATAAACGGCAGGTCTTGTGGAGGGCTCCAGGTATGCAGTAGTTATTAACTACATAATGTGGACTAAAGATTCAGGGTCGTGGACACCCAAGGCTCACTGATGCATTTGAGGAGTGATGGCCAACCTATCTGGTCTGATTATATAGAAAAGCCAGTGTGCTTTATACAGAAAAGTGAATGCTGACTCTGATAGAAAGGTGTTTCAGCAACTCAGTATCAGGCAGGTAGTGTTAATGTTATGGATGATCGGTGGTTTTGAGCTCCTGCTTGTTTATTGGCCTCTGATTTTGGCCTTTTGCCTCTGAAGTGTCTGCCTCTGTTTGTCCTTTTTTAACTGTTGTTCCTTTTTACCTTGTGCACCTGTATCCAGCCAGTCTCCATTCGTATAGCAGCAGGTCTATATCTAATTCTGAATCTGGTGATGCCCTGTAAACTTTTCATTCAGCACCTGAGATGGTGGCACAGCAAAGTATAACAACCTGGAGTTGGCCAGAAACAATACAATACAGAAACAGAATACAATAAGGCTGCATAATCAGTCATTTTTACATAGAAATCATAACTTGAAAAGTGCAGTTTTCACAATACAACAGCTGCAGTTTAATTACACCCAATATTATCCAATACTGACAAGTTTAATAATGATAATGGAATCTTATCATGCAGAGCTTGAGAATTGGCGATATGGCACATTACATCCACCGATCAGCCATAACATTAATACCACCTGCCTAATACTGAATGGGTTTCCCACAGACTAGTCTTCATTCCCCACATGCAGCAGTTGGGTGCCCATGGCCCTGTTGCTGATTCACCACTTATACTTCTGTGGATCACTTTTGGTAGGTACTAATCACTGCACACCTGGAACACTCCAGTCTGACTTGGTCTTCGGGCACATTAAGGGCCTAGTTAAAGTGGCTCAGATCCTTATGTCCACTCATTTTTCCTTCTTACAACACACCACTTTCAAGAACTGACAGTTTACTTGCTATCTAATATATAATATAATGAAATAACTAGATGTCAATGTTCTCCATTTTACCAGTCAGTGGTGTTAAGGTTACAATTGTTATTGTTAATCTTGATTTTTCTCCACAAAGGCAACACATTCAACCAGTCAAAACATTAGTTGTGTAAATGGTACTTCAGGCATGTGTCAAAATCAACACAATAGGCTAGGCTATGCAATAGGTTTATCCTGTTTCCCCACATAATATTGGCAATGGACTAGCCAATGTCCTAGTGGATTGGAACTTTCCCATGTGATTAGTCCCTGCTCAGCTACCACTTAGGTACCTTGACAAAGATACCCTCCCTGCTACACTGCTTCTTGGGCACTATTAATAAGTGCCTACTGCTGCATGTGTATTTCATTGTGGTGTGTTCACAATGATAAAAACTCACTTTCACTTCAAAACAATGGCTGACAGCTTCCATGGCCCACTGGTGTTTTACCTGATTATGTCCTTTAAAAAGTATCTTGACCTCAAACACCGCCAGTTATTGTTCTGGGTCTCTGAAATTGATCCTTACCCTCTTTAAGTATGGAGCTTGCATCTCCAACAACTCCTTAAATTGACCCACAGACATCCACAAGTCCATGTTCAAGCATTTATGTGAACTGGTTTTATTCTAACTGACTGGAAACAAACTTTTGCAAGCAACTGCCCACTTGGACACCATGACAAATATTTTGGATCAATAAATAGCTGCTATACTGAAAAAAGGTTTTTGAATTTCATGCCATTATATATAGTTATTTAGGATGTTTTTTTAAGAATAGCAGCTAGCAAATAAGATATTCTCACCTGTCTTCTGACACATGCCATTTTGTTCTCTGCAGGTGTGTTTTTGTTGAGGCATTGGTAATGGGTAGTAGTGGCTTAGTGGTTATGACCTTGCCTTACTATACAGAAGGTCACAGGGTCAAGTCCCAGCCCGAGTACCACTGAGGTGCCTACTTGATGGAGGTACCCTTGTCCCAATACACTGCTCCTCGGGCACTGTTGGTAGTTGCCCCCTGCTCCACATGTGCACGTGTGATGAGTTAAATGCAGAGGTCACATTTCTTTGTGGTGCTTAAGTGTGTTCACAATGACAAATAGTCACTTTCAAAAAGAGATCAACTCCTACACATCACAATGGTCTGTCGTTTGTTATTTTGCATGTCTGTTAGATGGTGCTTTACTGTGAAAATATGTGGCTCCAGCCATGTTCAGCAACCAAACTCACAAGACTCTTTGACTATATTGAAAATCTATCATCTATTTCTGATGGTTCCTCAGTTTAGACTACGTACAATAACCTGCTCATTCTGAAACACAGAGGCTTTTCATATAGTTACCATCACTGCTTTGACGATCCTTGTTCTTAGACACTAATCCATGGAAAAACGAATCCAGATTGAATCTGTTTCATGTAACTTTAAACACAGTGTGCACACAAGGATGTGCAGCTAGCATCTTTTGTTAGCAACTACCCTGCAAATTGCTATAATGGCTGCTCAAAACACTAAGGCTGCACGCTTGAATTCCTGTAAACAGGCTGTCGTGTGTGCCATCAGCGTGGGGCAAAGGAAGCCACAGCCGCCAGGAGACAGAGAGTGGAAACAAAAGGCAAACGGCAGCTAGAGCCCAGCCGAGGGACTTCCCACTGTCTGCAAAGTGGCTAGAGTTTCATTCCCTCCATTATCCAGAGCGCTTAATTAGTTTAAGTTAATCACGCACCGGCCGTAATTGACTGTTGTTGTGTCTCCTTTTCATCTATCATTCCAGTGCCTCCAACCAACCTGCAGAGAGAGACATCTCTTAAAATGACAACAGCCGCGTGCCACTAATCCCCGATCGCCCTTTCTCTCTCTCTCTCTCTCTCTCTCTCTCTCTCTCTCTTTTCTCACTATCTCTATCTCATCTCTATCTTTATCTCTGTCTCGCTTTCTCCTCCGTTTACCGTAGCCCTTTGCTGTGCAGGATTGCATTACCTCAGCGCCGCCGACCTGATTATAAACACATTTGCAGATTTAATTCACTCTTTATTTAAGGAGATACTTCCGACCAGTGCAGTGTTGTAAAATATCTATGTACAAAATGCAATTTATCAGGTTTTGTCTCTTGGCACTGGCTGTTTATGCTTTTTTGCAATTTGCATGAAAAAGAAGCTGCAATAAAATGTAACCATTAGACCATTAGATGTCAGTTATTACCATTATAACAAAAACATGGTATAATGCAAGTCTAATTTATCTTGTGTGTGTGTGTGTATCTATATATACATGCATTCACCAACCAGTTTGAGGTTCACCTTGTTATCTTGTTAGTATTAGCTTTTGCCTTTAGAACCGCTGTAGTAGATGGGAACATTCCTCATGAATTTTTGTCCATATTTACCAGTGTTGGGAAGTGGTGAACTGCATGTAATTGAACTAGTACTTAAACTACATTGTGTGGTAGTTTGCTGGTAGTTTAACAACATTTATTTTTGCATTATGATTTAAATAGGCAATTTTTGTGTAGTTAACTGTTGAGAATTAGTAGTCTTAAATGATCATATATATATATATATATAGTAGCTGCCCACTGCTCCACGTGTGCATGTGTGATGGGTTAAATGCAGAGGTCACATTTCGTTGTGGTGCTTGAG
>JBBPDA010000021.1:21229101-21245624 GCA_037974385.1 Arnoldichthys spilopterus | reverse complement strand
TTTCTCACTATATGTCTCTCTTTTTGTTTCTCCCTCTACTCTTTCTTTCACAGCACCTAAGTGTCTCTCCCTCTCCTCTCTCACTCATTCTCTATTTTTCTCTCTCTCTCTCTCTCTCTCTCTCTCATATCGCGCTCTCTTTTTCTCTTCAATACTTGTCTGCCTCACTCCCTCGCTTTTGTCCTCTCATTGTGCATCTCTCGTCCTCCCTCTCCTCCCCGTTCTCTCCATGTGACACACCACCTCTCGTACTCTCCTTCTCTCTCCCTCTCACAGTAACATTTCTGTTTCTCGCTGTGTCTTTCTGCTCCTTCTCTCTCTCTTTCCTCATAGCTCTCCCTCCTCTCTCTCTCTCTCTCTCTCTCTCTCACAGTACCTATCTGTCTCTCCTCCCTCACTCCTGGCCTGGCCTCCCACTCTGCTGCTTGTGAGCTCACTTGCAAATGATTCACGTAACTGAATCATCGGGCTTGCAGCACACTGGGTGTTTTGCGAACGGGTTGACGCCGCACGCACATGTGAGGCATAAAAGGCGCAGGAACATAAAATGTTAAGCGATTCTGTTGCGCGCGGGTCACATTGATCATTTTCCCAAATGATTCATTCTGTCACTTGCTCAGATGGCCGAGATGACCTTACGAAATGAACAGAAGTGCACGCACTGAGGAGGAGGCTTAAGATGAATTTAACAAGGCACATTGAAGAGAGAGGGGGAGAGAGAAAGAAAGTGAGAGAGAGAGAAAGAAAGAGAGAGAGAGAGAGAGACATAGAAAGAGAGAGAGAGAGAGAGATGGACAGTGAATTATAACGGGGGGGGTATTGGCAAAGCTTTTTTTTTTTTTTTTTTTTCCTTTTTAAGGCCTAACATTTAAATTGCTTGGAGGATAAAATCTGCCTGCTAGAGACTTTGCTTCTAAATATATCCAGAAAGGAAATTAAAAGACCAAAGCGTGTTTGTGCGCTTGACCATGCAACGATCCCCGCTTTTTCCAAATCTCGCTGACCAAACAGCAACGTAATCACGAGTGAAGCTCCTCGTAGGAAAAAGGCCCGGCCTCACTTCAAAGAGAGCCGAACGACTTTAGTCCGCGAGCAGGAGTCAGCGCTCAATAAATCACCCCGACGCCGGTTATTCCAGCGGCCCGATGGGGTCCGAAGCGTTCTGTGCCGCCCCTGGGGGATGGTGACTAAACTAGCCGGCTTTAATTTCCGTGCAGGTCGTTTGTAAATGCATTATGAGCGCTGCTTTTGATACTCCAGTCCCTCTGTTCCCCCAGCCGAATGTTTTAAATAGTCATGATCAGCTCATTATTCGGCCGGCGTACCCTGAAGCACATCATCATAGAGCAGGAGAGAGAGAGGGAGGGACGGTGTTCTCTCTCTCTCGCTACGTGCTCTTTCATCACAGCTGGCTGGCTAGGCCTAATGCTGTCTCCTTCAAATGCTTGTTGGATGTGCACTTGCCAATTCAGGATTGTGTTGTTCTGGAGTAACTGAATATCAGCCTTGAGTCACAACATATGTTGTTTTTTAGTTTTGACCTGGAATCTTCTGGATGCATTTGAGACTCTGCTTTTCTCGTGATAACTATCTTACTAAAAAAAAAAACTTAAATAACGAGGTTTTTGAGTGGTGATTTTTGAGATATTTGGTGATTAGAAGGGACACACTGAGCCAGTAAGAACTTCGCATTTCAAGATCATCGACTCAAGTTACACGGTTTGACTCTAAAATACCATAAGATTATCAGCCTGTAAATATGAATCAGCAGATTTCAGCCTTTTAATATGAATCAGCAGATCCCAGCCCTTAAATACGAATCAGCAGATTCCAGCCTTTTAAAATGAATCAGCAGTTTCCAGCCTTTAAATTTGAATCAGCAGATTTCAGCCTTTTAATATGAATCAGCAGATCCCAGCCCTTAAATATGAATCATCGGATTTCAGCCTTTTAAAATGAATCAGCAGGTTCCAGCCTTTAAATTTGAATCAGCAGATTTCAGCCTTTTAAAATGAATCAGCAGATTCCAGCCTTTAAATTTTAATCAGCAGATTTCAGCCTTTTAAAATGAATCAACAGATTCCAGCTTTTAAATATGAATCAGCAGATTCCAGCCTTTGAATATGAATCAGCAGATTACAGCCTTTTAGTGAAGTGACTCTTTGTCATTATAGAGACACTCAAGCACCACAACAAAATGTGACCTCTGCATTTTACCCATTACACATGCACACTTGGAGAAGCGTGCAGCTATCAACAGCGCCCAGGGATCAGTGTAGTGGGACAGTACCTTGCTCGGGAGTACCTCAGTAGTGCCTGGGCTAAGACTCAAACCTGCGACTTTCAGGTCCCAAAGGCAGCGTCCTAACCACTAGACCACCTATGCCCTCCAATTTAAAATAAATCAGCAGATTCCAGCCTTCAAATATGAATCAGCGGATTCCATCCTTTAAAAAGGAATCAGCAGATTCCAGGGTTTTAAATGTTTATATGATAAGAAATACTGATATTACTGTCAGCTCTTACGTGTTATCATTGTTTAAAAAGATGATTTTTGGACATAACATTAAGTCAGACTCGCGGCATTGATGTGATAAGTGACGATTACACAGTGAATAATCACGTGAACAAGCACTTTTTTTTTCTATAATTACAAAGATAAAATCAAAGCTAAATCTGATCAACACATACACTGCAGTGCTTTAGGGCAAGGTTGAAAACATTTAGCATTAGAACGTTTTACCTTAGGTAAAATGGTCTTTTCATTTCACCTTCAGCTCTGCTGCGCACAGAGGTGGAGTTCCTGACAGTTTGATGATCAGTGGAGTTATGAGATTTGGTCACAAGCTTTTCTTTATACTTTTCATAAAGCGTGACCAACAGCACTGATTTATTTAAAAAAAAAAAAAAAAATATGGAGATACAAGCTTTGTGCCCAACAGTGACGATATGCAGGATATCAGAAAATCATTGTGCAGATTTGCATAGCTAGCATGATCTGTTTCTGAATACACCAGTCAGCCATATCACTAAAATCACTTGCCTAACAGCTTGTGTTGGTGGTATCATGTGACTGGAGGCAGTCCTTGTTAGTGGGTGGACACATCAGTAGCTGATGGAATCACGTTATTCTTATTCATTGCTGCAGATCACCACACATGACCAGGCACACAAGTTCTTGCTTAGATGTAAATGTGAGTGTCTAGCTTAGTGAGTATCTAGCTTAGCTGGTCGGTTCCATCAAGGAAGGAATTAAGGGCATTAGAACTAGCCAGAAATGTTAAAAAACTACACTGTACCTTCAACATGGCTGGATATAGTCACTAGCATATTTTGAATTCTTGACTAATACAATTATGGAACTAATTAAGGCAATGCCTTATGAATCACTGGACTGAGTTTCTTTGGCAAAGTAACATTAGGAGGTAGAACCCAAGTGCCCACCATAGGCAATATAAGTAAAAAATAACTGAAGCAGAAAGACCCATCACGTTGAGTAGGCAGGCAACATCCCTGTCTCTTGAACTGCAGTAAATAACATACAAAAATGATGGCTAATTATAAAACACAATTTCTGGGAAATGCCAGTTTCAACCTTATACAAGTCCTCAGTGGTTGACAGTGATCAACTGATCTAAACATCTATTACCTAATTAAACTACTAAAACTAAGCTGTATTTAGAAAAAGTAAAGAATTAGAGTAACAAGGCAGGAAATGTTTCCAAAGTTCCCATAAAGGACATTCATAAGCAACTTTCAAGTCAGCAGCTTGTATTTACGATACTTCCCACTTTTAATTCTAACTTGAAAGGACATTCATGAGCACCTGTTAGGTCATATTTACAATATTCCTCACTTATACTTGGAGATTGTGTACCACCTTTATGTCGGGAGCTCTTATTTATTACCATTTTTATCGTTCACGCAGGCAGGATAACAGCCCATCCTTGCTTGTCCTGCCCTCCTCCCCCAGTCCCTACACTTTAGCTCTCCACTTCTTGTCCCCCTCTCCCTCCTTTGTCCTTTCAGCCTCATATTTTCTTGGGTTGAGTTATTATACCCTGCTCTCTCTCTCTCTCTCCCTCTTTCTCTCTCTCTCTCTCTCAACGCTGTTGTCCAATATGAACATATATTAAAAAAGGCAGCATCCCAAACGAGGGGACCTCATTGCGTTTACACCTCATAATTCCTGCTGCCTCGCCTTTGCCCGAGTTGCCTTGTCACCGCGGAACCGTGCCTTAATTACGTTATAAGTCATGTCTGGCACCAAACTGCCACCCGCGGCTGGCACCCTCATATTGCTCCGAGGCCTACAACCGGAGGGCCGGAGAGAGAGATAGAGGGAAGAGACCCCCAAGCTTATTACTTCATCAGCATCTGGATAGACATAGATAGGGCCAGGAGCGCTCCCTGTTCAACTTTATGCCCATGACTTCAACCGGCATCACAGCGGTGCCATATGAAATATTTAATAGGCAGAGTTTCAAGCCTCATAAATGAATTGCGCCACACTGAACTAATAAAGCGAGTCAATCTGTTTTGTAAACCCCCACTCGTCCTGTTCTGAAATGAAAGAAGAACCATTATAGCGAGGGGGGGTAAAGAAACGAGCATGAGAGAGAGAAACAAAGGGAAAGGAACCGGAGGCAAGATGAAGGAGGCCTGCCTCTTCCTGAATATCTTTTCCAACCATCTCTCCCGCCGTCTCATTCTCAAGTTGAGTATGATATTAGATATGTCTGGCCCATACGCAGTTATTGTGCTGGGAGTCTTCGCCGATGCCCAAATCCCAGAAAAGCCTGTAATAATCTGTCAGCTGAGGGAGATGCCCCTGCAGACAAGGGCTCCTAATCCAGCTAGATCAATAGCACACTCAGCAGGACTCTTCGTTCCCTCCGTGACCAAGCCTCTGTCCAGAGGCACCTGCTGTTCCCCCTTCTCCCCGGGTTCACATATGTGGATGTTCCGGTGGGCTGCTGGGAGGTTAATGACGAGGAGAAGAATGGAGGACAGGAGGTGGCGGAGTAGGGGGTGGGTGGGTCGGTGTTTGACCCAGAGATGAGGGGTTGACAGGCAGAACCAGAGAGCCCTGTGCCCCAGGACCAGTTGAGCAGAAGCCTAATAGTGCTTTCATGGCAACAGACGAGCCAATTACCAAGTGAGGGCTGGGGCACATGGCTGCCTGCATTGTCAAAACACAGGGCAGGCTCTAGCTCTCAGCATGGTATGCTGTATTGCATGTGTGCCTTTTTACATTCGAGTGCTTGTAGTTGGGAGCATGGTTAGCTGTTCAGTCTGCCTGATCTTTTTTTGGATCTGTCATAGACTGAAATGTCCAAAATATGTCCCTGCACATAATGTGCACATTTATTGTACATGTAAGAAATTCTATTGTCTATTGACTTATAGTAAGAGTGTAGTAGTAGTTATCAATTAAACCATAGGTTGTTTCCTGAATACAGGAATACGTAATTGTATACTACAAGCTTTGCAGGTGCAGTTATTTCAAAGAAAGGTTACAGATTTGTTCAGTGGTATTTTTAAGGGCTGCATGTGGATATGTGCCTAATTACTTCTACTACTAATAATAATAATATTGTTTATTTATATAACACCTTTTTCAAACCAAAAGTCCCAGAAAATTGGTTGGCATCGAACAAAGAACAATTAACACAATTAATACAACAAAAAATAATAATCAGGAGATACAAAGCAAAAGTTAATGATTATGAAACTTTGAGAATTTGGTTTGCAACTCGGACAACAACACACCACTATTACAAAATAAAATATGAATATCTTAATATTTTTATTTTGTCATATCAGGACTTTTATTTTGTCAAATTAGGACTTAAATATTGTGATATTAAGTTTTAAGACTTCAGTTTTGTAGTAATTGGAATTTTAGATTGTAGCATTAGAAATGTCATTTTTTATTAATAGGAATTTCTGCGATCCTGTCCTGGTGTACCCCACCTTAGGCCCGCAGTCAGCTGGGATTGGCTTCAGCTTCCCCGTGACCCGGAAACGGAAGAAGCGGTTGGAAAATGGATGGGATGGATGGATGGACTTTTATTTTGCTATTATGATTTTTATTTTCTATTATAAGGAATGTTTTTTTCATACTGGAACTTACTTCAGGTGTTCGGTTATTTTAGAACAGGATTTTTTTTTTCATTTCCTGAAAAGTAGGCATTGGGAATTATGAGGTTTGCACCTGACAATGACAATATGCAAATAGCAACAATGCTTATAATTCCCATTTATAGTATTTGCTGCTACAGGTCAATGTGACCGTGAGCATTATCTCTCTCTTCCTCTCTTTCTCTGTGTATCTCTTTCATGGGGAGGTCACTGGGTTGAGGTGGGTGAGATTGGGCTCATTTATAAGCCAGACAGAGACAATAGGACTCTCTGGCACACATGGCCTGCTAGAAGCATCCATCTCTCCATACACTATCTGAAAGAATGATAAAATGAACGAGGCCTACATGCCTGAGGAGGGTCTTGTGGGCAAGTCGAACCACTTCCTCATTCTAATGGGTCCTTTCTGGCTACCCGGGGGTTGGGAGGGGGGAAGTACTACTCACGAACAGGCCAGATAGTCTGCCTTTTGTGGCCACTGTAATGGTTGACCATTTTTTAAATGTCAGAGGGAGTATCGCTGTACAACATGCCTTTGGCACAGCTGTTTTGGGCACGGAACAATACCTCCTTCCAACAGATGCATCCTGTTGGGAATTGTGCTTGTGGCATTTGGCATTTGGAAACACAAAGTAATGGATGTTTTTCATGTCGCTGCGGTTGGACATGGAAATGCATCCAAGGAAGTGTGGAGCTATTAATGAGGTGGCCTTGAAATGAAGAAATGTGCAATTGATGTTTAAGAAATCCTTAGATTTTGTATCTTTCGAGGCTCGCAAAGTAATAAATAGACCTTTAGCGCCAGCACAAACTTTAAGCAGACAAAGCGTGGGCCTTTTTTGCAGCTTTGTAAAAAAATATATATTATGTGATAAAGATAAAAATTGTAGATTCTGAAAAGAATTACGGAAATAAAGTAATAGGAATAGATGTCATTTTGCAGTTATATATGATTCAAATACCATTAAATAGCCATCTTTATGTGTAAAATGAAGGCCATCAGCAGCCCATTGTAATAGTATGGCTAAGTTGGCTATTTAGCTAGCTAAAGAAGATGGGAAAAAATCAATGACCTGATTCAATAGTTTTCTTTTAGCTTGCTGTGAGTCTTTCAATGCCGGTGAGTTCTGATGTCAGCTTATAGCTGAACAACAGCCGCTACTGATAGCAGCTCTGTTACAATGAAAAGTTTATTGATTAGCATGCTGTTTGCTAGCATGGGAAGTGCACAGCCGCTTAACAGCTTCCTTTAATAGTTGATAGACAGCAAGTCTGGCTACTGTCAGTCCATGAAAGCTCATCTTCAAAATGATGCTATCTGAGTGCTGGATAGCAGCATATGCTAACTTTTTCACACTTTAGAGTGTTTTCTCAGAGGCTGACAAAGGCTATATGTGAAATTTGTGATACACTGATCACCCATAACATTAACACCACCTGTCTTATACTGAGCAGGTCCCTCATGCTGCTGAAACAGCTCTGACTGTGGTGCACTGTGTGTTCTGACCCCTTTCTATCAGAGTCAGCATTACTTTTTAAACCACTGAAGCTTTTCTGTGGGGTTGGACCAGGCGGATGAGCCTTCACACTACATAAGTATGAGTTGAGAGTGCCCATCACCATGTTGATGGTTCATTGTTTATGCTTTCTTGGATCACTTCTGTATTTCCCTCCACTGCCACAATATTAATTGACAACACCTTAAAAATTGGCCAAAAAATTATAGTCCATTATTATTCAATGATTATACCCTTTAAACATTTTTTTTACACATTTATCCCAAGGCACCCAAACTAAGTGAACTAGACACCCAAGGCTCACTGATGGATGTGGGTAGTGATGGCTAACCCATCTGGTCCGATCCCACAGAACAGCTACTGTGGTTTAAAAAGTGATGCTGACTCTGATAGAAAGGGGTCAGAACTTGCAGTGCACCGCAGTCAGAGCTGGTTCAGCAGCATGAGGGACCTACTTAATATTAGGCAGGTGATGTTAAAGACTTTAACCTGTTGTAGATTCTCTCTCAGTTTTTCTCTCGGCTCTCCTTCTCTTGCACTTCTTTTCTCACCTCACTTTATCATTTTCTCTTATGACGTCCCTCTCTTATTGCCCCTTTTTCTGTACACATCCCTTCCCGTCCTGCCCACCTTTTACTTCTACCCCTGTAGCACACATGCTCTCCCTCTTCCCTCCGAACCTGGCTAACCCTTACCCACTCTGGATCGATGCAAGTGGGAGGTTCGGGCTGAGTACTGTATTTACTGGTGACAAGCCGCCATCGCTCTCGCTTGCTCATAACAATTAGCTATGATGCATGTTGGGTTTTTGTACTAAAAATACAGTTGTGCACACAAATACACGCATACTCTCACTCACACACTCTCTCACACACACAGGCATGTGTGTTGTGGGTCAAAAGGTGTTGTTTGGCCTCTTTCATGCTGTCGACAGAGTGGATATGGCTTTGTCAGACGCCGTTCGGGGGGTTAAGGTCAATGCCTCTCCTTCCTGATAGAGTTCTGTTGTGTTTACGTTTCCAAACAAACACAACAAAGCTCTTTGCTGCAAGTGCTGTCTAATGGGTAATGGGTTTTGTTGCAATGAAGGCAGTCACTGAGGTCCTAAAGTGTACCATGGAACAAGCGTGAGAGAATAAAACATACTTTATGGAGTGTTAACATTTGTGGTCTTTCGCTTGTTTGTTTATACATGAACTTTATTAGATCCCCCTCTTTTCTGTAGCTCAGTCATGATGATGTACACCTGTCAGGGAGGTGGGAAACATATTAGGAGGCAAGTGAACAGTCAGTTCTTGACATCGGATGATGGGCGAGCCCAAGGATCTGAGCCACTTTGACAAAGGCCTTTTGAGTCAAAGCATCTCCTGTTCCCACTCACCTTCGTATTGCTGTGAGCGTTTGTGCTGCACAAACTGAAACCTTCTGGGGGATTTTAATAGAAAAAAAACAGTGTTTCTCTACTTTAACCTTGAAATTAAATCAAAAGTTCTATTCAGATTAGCATAGGTGGGACAGTTTAACCTCTTTATGGCAATTTAACGATTAGCCATAACATTAACAACATTGACAGGTGAAGTGAATAACATTGACTCTCTAGTTATTTCATTACAATGGCACCTGTGAACTGTCAGTTCTTGAAGCTGATGTGCTGGAAGCAGGAAAAATGGGCAAGTGTTAAAATCTGAGCCACATTGACAAGAGCATTATTGTGATGGCTAGACAACTGAGTCAGAGCGTCTCCAAATCAGCAGGTCTTGTGGAGTGTTCCAGGTGTGCAGTAGTTAGTACCTACCAAAAGTGATCCAAGAAAGGACAATAAGTGAATCAATGATAGGGTCATGGTAACCCTGCTGATGCCCAATTTGAGTTAGTCATCCATCAGCTTCTCTTCTTTTTCAGTCAGTGGCGATATGTTAAACCTCATCATGTGAATAAACTGTGGTAAATGTGCCCTGAGTTCTGGTATACAGAGGCAAGAGCTGACTATTACCGTGCTCAATGTGGCAAAACACCCATCAAAGGAATTCAAAGCTCAGGCTCCACTGAAAGTGACTGGCAGAAATTTGAACAAAATTTTTTTGCCATGATAGCTTTAGCACTGCCTAAGACTTGATCTCCACTGATCCAGAGCCTGAATCGTGACCAGAAAATGTTTGAAAATGGTGCTTGTAGATGCAAAAACTGTCCTGCTGGTAAAAGATGACCCCTCCCATCCCTTCAAGCCTCTTATGAGAACACAGGGACGAGAGTCTGGCCAGCAAGAAGAAGTACAAGATGTTTCTAATAAAGTGGCTAGTGTGTGGGAGATTAAGGCAAGGGTCACTGCTTGGGTGTTCAGGATGGGTGTTTCTAATAAAGTGGCCACTATTTGGATGTTTAAGGTAGATGTTTCTAATAAAGTGGCCAATGTTTGAACGTTCTAAGTGGGTGTTTCTAGTGGCCAGTGTGTAGACACATAATGCAAGCTCCAATGTTTATGTGTTCAAAATGGGTGTTTCTAATAAAGTGGCCAGTGTTTGGATGTACAAGGTGGGTGTTTCTAATAAAATGTCCAGTGTGTTGAAGTATGAAGGCCAGTGTTTGGATATTCAAGGAACATGTTTCTAACAAAGTGGCCATTGTGTTGAAGTATAATACAAGGGCCGACGTTTGGACGTACATGATGGGTGTTTCTAATAATGTGGCCAGTTGGTAAAAGTTCCAGGTTGGTGTTTCTCATAAAGTGGCCAGTAGCACAAGGTTGGGGCTTCTAATTGAGTGGCCAGTGAATGTAATTGCTCAGTTTCTGTGGTTTGTCAAGTAAGTGGATTTGCGTTAAACTCTGTATTACAATAAGGATTAAATCGTGAATCGTATTTGTCTAACTGACTCAACAGAAATGAATGCACTCAATAACTGCAGAGCACTTTTCCACACATGTAATAAGGGTTTCATTGCAGTTTTGCTTCAGGTTCTTCCCCAAGCTGGCAATATGGCTGACTGAGAGGAACAGCCAATAAGCCTTTTTTTTATGCCAGCCTCGCTATTTTAAGGCGCCCTACAATAAAGTAACCCACATCGTGCTTCAGGATCTCCGTCTCCTTATGTGCCCCACAAAGTCCAGCAGCCGGCGGCCAGCGCAATAATGACACTGAATATTACAGTGTACTGGTACAAGGCAGTTTCATAGAGAGCCATGTCAATCATAGGTGCGGGATTTGCTGCAAAGGTTAGATGGATTACACAGCCATGCAGTGAAGCCTTTCAAAGGCACACGCTGGCCTACACACACATACTGGTGCATAGTGGCACATACACGCCCAGTGCCTGTTGTGTAGCTTGAACATGAGATTTTAATAGAACAAGTATTTTAATATCTGGATGGTAAACATGTTCTACTCCGCATTCGGAAAACTGCAGGACGTTCTTTTCGGGATATATATATATAAACATACATTAAAAAAATGTCGAGAAGTGAATTTTTTATTCGTAGCTGGAGGCGCTGCTTTTCATATGCAAGCGCGGATGCTGATTATTCTTGAATAATCACTCCATTACAAGCCCCTGCCTCTGAGGCACTGAGCGGTCCCTCCGAATAAACATGTTTTCTCAAGGCAGTATTTTTTTTTTTTACATGGAATGAAATATGAAATTTCATCCCACTTTGACAATAAAGAGAATTTTCTGCCATGCAAAGCATGTATAATGAAAACATCTGCTAGGGTAAGGGCAGAAAATGACTGGGAAAGACGATAAAAAAGGGAGAAAAAAAGTTTTCCAGTGAGCACTCAGAATAAATATCATTATCCGCTGAAAGTTTGTTCAAGAAACAACAATTATTCAGTTATTTGAATACAAAACACTGTTTCAAATTGCTGGATAATTAGCATCTGGCATTGGGAAAGCAGTGGGTTTGCTTTAGTGCCAAACCCCAAAGGCATGGGAGAACTTGGGTCCCTGTTTGCACACACATTATGCTTTATGTGCTTCATTGTAAATACTGAATTATGTATTTTTCATTTTCGACGTGTCACCATTGAGAATAAGCTTTATGTTCAGGTCCAAATAGTGTTTTTTTTTGCCAAGTAAAGGAAAAATACACTGAATGTGTCATAGAATTCTTGCCCTGGTTCCACCCCTTGCTGGCTCTTAACCATCTTGGCCCTATCTGCGAGTAGTTACGTTCATTGCATACACTGATAATCCATAACTTTAAAAACAGGTCCCCCTTGAGCAGGCAAAGCAATATGACCCATCAAGTTCTGTCTACCCAAGAACTTTGAAGGTGTGCTGTGGTATCTGGCATCAAGAATTTAGCAGCAGTCCTGTAAATTGTGAGGTGGGGCCCCCATTTATCGGAATAGTTTGTCAAGCAAATGCCACAAATGCTCTGTCAGATTGATTTCTGGGCAGTTTGGAGAACAAGTGAACAGCTTGCTCTTTGTCATGTTCCTCATAACATCCTTAACCCTTTAGAGTTCTGGTCAATTATTTGGTCGAGTGTATTTTGAGTCCCAATATCTCAATAAAACATGCACTTGCACTGTTCCATCTTTACCCCTTTGTTTCAGTCAGTTATGGTAAAAAAAATCCACTTTATTTTACTGTGTCTAATTAGTACATTTACATTTACATTTACTCATTTGGCTGACGCTTTTATCCAAAGAGACTTCCAGGACAGAGGAAACAATCAAGCGTTTGCATTGCATAGAGTAACACTGAAGGTGGTGCTACAAGAAGACCAACGCATTTCTCGTAGTTGTAAAATAAATTACAAGCAACTACTGCAATAAATACATACACCAAGTTCTTATACAAATACAGAGAGCAACTTCAATAAATAAATACATATGCTAAGTGCTTACACTAACTACAGAGAACTGCTGCAACAATGGAAACATGTGCCAGGTGCTTACAAAAACTACTACAATATAACAGTTGACAAGTGCTACAGTAAAAACTACAGTAAAACCTAAGTGGTACATTATTTTCTGGATGACATCTGGTTGATTATCGGGCAGCAATAGATCATATGTATAAGTAGACCTCTTCACTGAAAGATAGACAAGATAGCTGCTGATGGAACTCATTTCAGGAAGTTTTGTGAATTTTTCTGAGACATTTTAATAGAATCCAAGTATTTTATTTTTACAGTTTTTAGGATATAGAGAAATCTTGGCTGTTTGATAGATCCCTATATTTAGGATAAAGGCCTCCTAGAGTCACATCTACTGGTGATCACAGAATCCAAGAGAGAAATCTGGATTTAAGGTTCAGATTTGAGGACCTCTGCCATAGTGTACCCTGGTGCCACCTTTTCCCCAGTTAAACAATGCACACACACTCAGGATATCACACAATGTAAAAAAATTGTGATTTAGTAGACAAGGCCACCTACTTCCATTGCTCCATGGACCAGTTGTGATGCTCTAGTGCCCATTGTAGGTAATTTTGGCAATGGACAGAGGTCAGCATGGAAACTTTTGCTGGTTAGAGACTATGCAGCCCCTTGCACAACAAGCGGTGAGGCACTGTTTGTTCTGACACCATTCTGTCATAGCCAACATTAACTTTTTCAGCAGTTGCTGTTCTGTGGGTTCAGACCATACACATTAGTATTCCCTCCCCACACCATTCAGGCACCCATGTCCCTGGTGCCACTTCACCTATTGTTTTTCTCTGAACTTTGGCAGGTACTAACCACTGCATAACTCATAAGACCTGTTGTAATGCTCTAAACCAGTCGTCTAGCCATCACTATTTGGCCATTGTCAGAATCATTCAGATCCTTACACTTGTCCGTTTTTTCTGGCCCTAACACATCATCTTCATAAACTGAGTGTTTTCTTGCTATGTTATAATATCCCACCACTTGACAGGTGCCACTGTAATGAGAACTCCCTGCTAAGTGAACTACACAGGGAATCTGACAGATGTGAACCATCAGGCCTTGAGAGCCATGGCCATGGCCTTCAGAGATTGTGCTTTGATTTTCTGGAAATAAAAACATATGAATTTCTGCTTATTTTAAAATGCACATAAACATCATGACTATTGAATTTAGAGTTTATGAACATTGTAAAACATTTAAGGTTATTTACAGTTTTACTTAGTAAAATGTTAGTAAAATCTTGAAACAACCAATAGAAAATTGTCCAGTCAGAATTTTTCATTTGCCCTCTATAAGCATATGCAGCCTATGAAGCTCTCCCATTCGTTAGGACTCCAGGAGCTGGGCTGAAACATAATTAAAAAGTGTCAGGTAAATTAACCAATTATATGAAACCAATTTATTGTAGGAAAAAAAAGTATCTCTTGGCTTGATTTTTGGCTTTGGGAGACTTCTGTCCAACATAGAGAAGGTAAATTTACAAACACTGCTGGGCATTAACACTTGAAGACTGGAAGTCTGGAAAAGACTGGAAATTCTGCTCTAGGATTTTTGGAAGTTCTAGAATTGCCATTTACTGTAAATGTGAGTGTGAATGTAACAGTAACCCACCCATTTTCAGTTGTTCAGTTGTTAGCATTGAAAAACAGTGGCAGCTCAAAGCCACAGCTATGTACTGAACACTGCATACTTTATGCATCAAAGTAATGTCTAATCTTCAAAAAATAGAGAATGTGTTTTACAAGCATCATCTTACAGCCAAAAACAAAAAATAATGATGTGCTTGAATACTAATAAAAATCGCACTGGGGGTCTAATAGAAATGGACATTTGACATTTCTTATTCAAATTGAAGACCTAGCATTAATAGCTGTGGTTGTTCCCTGGTATTCAAACATTTTAACACAAGAATGTCCACATTTAATGCTTTCAATTTCCTATGGTTTATTTGTTTCACCAGTTTCTCTTTTACCATATTAAAGGGTTTCTGGTCACATGGGTGGAATAGCAGAAAACATTTTGTCTGACAGTTTTCCACACACTCATATTCATACTATACTCATAATTTAAGAAGGTTGATAACCTGCTTCCTTTAAAATGTTGAATCTATTGCACTTCCTAAATTAACATATCATTTAAAATTTTAAAAGTTGTCCCTTTTTTTACATTTATTTTTTTAACAATGCAGAAAGACTCATAAGACAAACTTTGCAAAACTTTACCAATTAACAGAAACATGAGTAGTTCATAACAATAGAATTACTTATGTCAGGAGCCAGTGGTTAAGCTCAGGGATGTGGCTTGAAAAAAAGTTAGTTATACCTTACTGTGATTTCATGTACATTAAATATTCAAGGCATATTCACATAAATATTCAGAACAGCAATGATCCAATGGACCAGTTACAAGTTCTTGTTAAAGCTAAGCTTTGAAATGAGATATTTCAAATTCAAACTTTTTTGAAAGTCGTTATATACACTAAGCCTAGCTTTGCCTGAACAAAGCACAAGGTTTCCCAAAGAAAATCTTTCAAGGACTAATTCAGTTTCACTACTGCACAGGAAGACTGGACTGTATAATTGGTGCAATTATCATAACCCAGGATAACTGTTAAATGTTTACATGAACAGTCATTTTCAGGAAGGACTAAAGTAATGAATGCTGCATCTGATGAAACAAATATCAATGTTACAAATATCACAGGCGTCCTCACCAGGCTTATTAATGTAGTCGTCTGACCTTTTCAATAATAACTAGAAATAATTTTGCAAACAACAGAGTGTATCTTACTGGAAACTGCAACTCATATATGAAAGTGACCTTTTGCCATCATATTAAAATGTGACCCCTGCATTTAACCCATCCACACTTGGGGCAGAGGGCAGCAATCAGCAGTGTAGTGGGACGGTACAAGAAGGCTTTTATTGTCATTTCAACCATATACAGTTCACACAGTACACGGTGAAACAAAACAACCTTCCTCCAGGACCACGGTGCTGCATGAAACACAGGACCACAAACACTACACAACTAACAACATAAAGTGCACTGTGTGCAAAGATGTGCAAACATTGCAGGACAGTGCAAAGACAGACAGTACAACAGTGACCAGTGCAGTTATGGGACCACCAGGTGCGAGGTAGCAGGATGTGCAAAAATACAATACTGTGAATTTTAAACAATGACACAGGGTGCAGGAAGAATGTAGCAGCAAAGTAGCAAAGTTTAGAATAAGTAATAAATATAAGTTATATATATATTTATATATATGAACACAAATCAATCTTAACATTAACACCACTGACAGCTAAAGTAAACAACACTGACCATCGGCTATATGTGTACTATATATGACATTCCTTTACAGAACCTAATTAGAGTATAGGGACATTTTTAAAATTATCTACCGGAATCTTAATATGTTCTTTTATTCGATGTGGACTGTAATCTAAATTAAGGCCAAATCTAAAAAGTAAACTGCTGGGTATAAGGAAAAGCAGCAAGTCTTTTCACCTTTCTTCCAACTTAAGACATAAGAGATGAAGCTGCTGCAGGAATAGGGCCTCCATTTATATTTCTCCCAAATCCGTGGCTGGTTTGGACAAGCTCAGCCCGGCTTTACCCCTGTCCTATTTTTCTGCCCACAGCCATCGCTGGCCATCTTGTACAGATTGAGATCAGTGAGTAAAAAGGGAGAAAAGGGGAGAGGGAGGAAGAGAAAGAGAGAGAGAGAGAGAGAGAGAGAGAGAGAGAGAGAGAGGATCTTTGGCTGAGGCTGAACTGACAGGTTATTACCAGCTTTGTGGAGGATTAGTCCATAAAAGCCCCCTCAGCCCTGCGGCCAGCCTGGCCAGAACCACACAAATAAGATAAAATAATCTCTGTATAATGGACGAGAGCAGGACTACACCCCCAGCACACACACACACACACACACACACATACACTAAAACACCCCCACAAAAAGAGCAACCCTTTGAAGAAAAGAC
>JBBPDA010000021.1:21193693-21211325 GCA_037974385.1 Arnoldichthys spilopterus | reverse complement strand
CCCCCCCCCCCCCCCCCCCCCCCCCCCCCCCCCCCCCCCCCCCCCCCCCCCCCCCCCCCCCCCCCCCCCCCCTACCAGCGAACACAGTTCTACAATTATGAAATAAAGATTGCAGTAATTTCATGATTTTTTTAATTTTATGTTGCACTGTTATGACCTATCATTGTCTCTGTGTGGGTGTGTTCCTCATTTTTGTCTGTTTTAAGTAGGATCAGGCATGGAGAGTCCTGTCTGCTGGCAGCAGGGGGCGCTCTATTTTTGGGACGTCATCATTAAGCAATGGGCTTTTCAGATGTTTTTTTTTAGCCATTCCACTGACTAGGCCAGACAACACCCTCTGATATGGCATCTTAGCCCTGGTAACTCTGCTTGTTAGGATATCAATGCCGGCCTGTAATTGTAAGAAGCCGAAGGTGAGTGCCTTGTTTTGTTGTTGCTGGTTTTGAGATAATTTTGGCAGGCACTCATACCGCATTCCTCTTTTTTATATTATCACACATACATACTAGATAGCTAGCTGAAAAAGTTTGTCCTATTCCTGTTGTCTAACCATTCTGAGAAAATGGCTATATACACTGATCAACCATAACATTAAAACCGCCTGCCTAATATTGAGTAGGTCCCTCATGCAGCTCTGACTGTGGTGCACTGTGTGTTCTGACTCCTTTCTATCAGTGTCAGCATCACTTTTTAAAAGACAGTAGCTCTTCTGGTGCATTTAAACAGGCAGATTAGCCTTCACTCCACTCCTGCATCAGTGAGCCTCGGGTGCCCATGACCTTGTCACAGATTTACCAGTTGTCCTTCCTTGGATCATATTTTGGTAGGTACTAACTACTGCAAACCAGGAACACTTCACAAGACCTGCTATTTTGGAAATGCTCCGATTCAGTTGTCTAGCCCTCACAACAAGGTTCTTGTTCAAGTAGCTCAGATCTTTATGCTCGCCCATTTTTCCTGCTTCCAGCGCATCAGGTGGATTGACAGGTCCACTTGTAATGCAATGACTAGATAGTCAATGTTATTCACTTTACTTGTGGAAAGTGTTAATGTTATGGCTGATCAGTGTAACATGGCACAGAGATGACAATACATGTTTAAGATTTACATTGGATATATTCTGTGTCTAAGTCTGGTGGTCGGTTTTAACTTTTTATGCTGTGTACATTGATTTAGGCCTCTAAGATTAATTGGGGAATCATAACAATTCACAGCAATAATGAGCATCTCTTAAAGTAGTTGTCTTTAATGCAAAATTACCAAATTGCTTTTGCTATATTTTATATATGTGGTTTCCAAAAAACTAAAGGTGTTGTACCTCCAACACTGATGCTGAATTTCAAATTTAGGGCAGAATTTTCTATTTTTCATTGCACACTGAATGGGAATTAAGGACACATTTAAGGTTCAGCCTTGGTTGCATATTTGACTAAAACGTGAAAGACATTAGAGTGACATTTCCTTTCCTTTTGTTTTACCTTATGCTTTTACCTGGAATCATTTAGTATGTGCTTTATTTCAAGGCTGGTTATTTTAATTTTAGCCGATCACCACAGAACTAGTTACAAAAAGTTGTTGCCGTTCAGTTTCAACCAAACCAGTTTTTTTATACATATCAGTGAAATCAATCAATCATCATTTAATTTAGAATTCAGTTGCTGTGCGGTGACCATAGGTGTGTGAAAATTAAGAGTTTACATCTATGTGGATTGATGGAATTATTTAGATCCTGCTTTGAACTCACTGTTAGCCATATCAACAGGCCTGGTCAAGCTATTTTATCTAGATCATGGGTGTCAGACTCTGGTCCTTGAGGGCCGGTGTCCAGCACTACTTAGTATTTCCTCTTTTCAAACACACTCACTAAACTTGGCACTTAGCAGGTAACTTGAATCAGGTGTCTTTGAGTCCGGAAATCACCAAACTGTGCTGGACACCGGCCCTCCAGGACCGAAGATTGACACCCCTGATCTAGATGCATTCTTCAAAAATGTCTATGGACTGTAGTTTGGCCATTATCAAGGTCTCAGGTTCAAGTCTCACCCTGGGCACTAGTGAGGTACCCTTGAGCAAGGTACCATCCTGCTACACTGCTCCCTGGGTGCTGTTGGTAGCTGCCCACTGCTCCACTTGTGCACGTGTGATGGGTTAAATGCAGAGGTCACATTTTGTTGTGGTGCTTGGGTGTGTTTACAATGACAAAATCACTTATTTTATAATAAATAAAGTAATTAAATTTAAAGTAATATATAATAATATATATTAGTATTTTTTTCTTTATTTGTTTGTTTGTTTGTTTGAAAGTGACTAAAAGTGACCTCTTCATTTAACCCATCAAACATGCACAGGTGGAGCAATGGGCACCTATCAACAGCGCCCAGGGAGCATTGTAGCTGGACGTTACCTTGCTCAAAGGGAACCTCAGTAGCACCCAGGCCAGGACTCGAACCTACAACCTTCAGTTCACAATGGCAAGGTCCTAACCACTAGGCCACCACTTATCTGTTTACTTGTTTATTTGTTTAGATTTATCCCAGTTGGTCTAGGTGGATATCTGATAAATCTGTGATCTAAAACAAGGCTAAGCATAATACACAATTTTTCATGTTTATGGTTAGGACAAGATGACAAGTGTATGTTGTCACTGACATAAAACTGCTGTTTTAAATCTGCTGCTCTAAAACTGCTATATTGGGGCTCTGCAGTCACATAGGCAAGTTCTAGCATGTTAGTGTGAAAAGTGGCTGCACAAAAAACTCATGCAGAAATAGTTAACTGTTAAAAAAAAAACCACTAAAGGGTTAATGTGCATGTGCATGGCTGCCCATTTTCATCTCCACCAAGCAGAAGCTCAGGTCATCTACCTACTCAGTGTTCTTAGACTGACTGATTATTGAGGTGATTTTCTCTTTGATTCGAGCGCAATCCTGCAGCCACATCGCCCACGAGATTGCTCTAGATCAAGAGCATACTGTATGCACTGGTCAACTTCACACATGTGGTGCGTAGTGAAACCTCCAGGGGGTGCAACACCACCCCCACCCCACCCCACCCCTGCCATTGTGCGGAGTGTTGGCAGAGACAGTTTCTCATAGCTACAGGGCAAAAAGGTCAAATGTGTTATGGCTGTGGGTTTCGAGCTAATTTAACATTTCTTCCAGTCAAGTGATTTTAATTTACTTCCTCACCACTTCTGCCTTTGATTCATGTCCCTGGAAAATTTAAACCAATTAATTTGATGTTTATCAGATTAATCATTCCGCCTAAAATAGCTAAACGAGCTCATAATCAGTTGTTCATTGTGTGCCGTGTCGGATGGGTTTCGAAGAACAATCAAGAGTAGCCGTGAAAATATAGGGTGGAGGCATTTAACTGAAAAAAAGAAGTTTTGTTGTGTTTTTCTCTCCCCTTGCATACGTGTGGGAGGGCTGGCTGCGCGAGTGTGTGCTTGGATTCGAAGGTGGTATGATTGATGATGTCAAACTTTTGTGTAAATGGTATGGTCATCCATCAATTACTTCAACTGGTTATGCGCAATTCTGACATACTTTAATTAAAAGCTCTCATTTATTGGTTCACACACACACACGCATGTATATACACACATGCATACACATACACGCATGCATAAATCTATCAAAACATCCACATTTCAGAGTGATGAACCCACTTTGAATCTTGTTTTGAGAGGGTGGGGGGTAATTGGGTGGAATATTGTCAACATTTGCACAGAGAAAGAAAAAAAGAATGAAATCCAAACTAATTACTAGTCAAAATATTAGCATAGAGTAAGGCCTGACCTCTTTTAGCCTGGGGGAGAGCACATTGACAGGATGCTGGTGCTCTTTAAGATAAAATGTGATTAAAACAAGAAAAGAAAAAACATATTTCAAGTTATTGTTCTAAAGCAGTGTTTTCCCACCTTGCTGTCCACTGTTTTGCATATTTTGTGCTGTTCCCAATAAACCTAATCCAACTGATTTGCTCATTAAATACCCCTCACTGAGCTAAAGTGGGTGTGATAATCCAGGAAAACACTAAAAACTGCAGAACAGTGGGCCTTCAAGATTGGAAAAGATGGTGCTGAGGGGAATCCCTTGACAATCTAAGTGTATCTTTGCTGCCCAGTTGTTATAATCTGCATTAAATAAAAATAATAAAAAACATGAACTGTATCCATGAACAACATCATGGATACATGAAACAATGAGCTACTTATTCCCATGGAGGCAGTACACACATTCCCAAAGATATGCTAAGAGTAAAGGGTTGTATGAAGTTTTGCTCTCATTTCTGGCGGAATGGTGTTATTTTGAATAGGACGTGGCAAAGAAATTGGTTTCAAATATTCTGAACTAGACATCGATGAGCTAAGAGGATAATCCCTCACAGATTTCTGCTTGCTAACATTCACTTTAACATTAGCCATTCTCATACAGACCTTGATCTTATTGCCCTATTGGTAACCAGCCTTCTATATCTAAGGTTAGCTACCAAAAAAACGTAGTGTTTAATCATTTATAGCTGCTTTTAGTGTTTTGGGGTTCCATAGGGCTCAGATTGTGCCAGGATTAGACAAACTTGCATTGTCAGAAAAACAATATTGTGCAGGTACATTTTTTAGGCTTGTTCCACTGGCCTTGGTATATTTAAAGTCAAAGTCAAAGTGAACTTTGTCATCTCAGCCTTATACAAGTATGTTGAGAGACAAAACAACGAAGCTCAGGGCAGAGACAACAGGACAGATGTACAGGACAGTGCAATTTCAAGACAAACATACAGGAATGTGCAAAAGCAGAATGTTTATCCCTTTTATCCAGAAAGCAGATTTTTGGATAAAGTGGCTGTGCTTAAGTTCCTAAAAATTGTCTCCTAGTTCTTGCCTTCTCTGTTGTTTATGTAGCCATGTGCCTTGTTGATGTTAGCCATGTTGTTTATGTAGTCCATGTGTTCCTTAGGTCTGCCTTGTTATCAGTGTGCCCAGATGTGTCTTGTCCAGGTGTTGTGTGTCTAGCATCAGTATTTTTAGCCCTTGTTTTTCACCATGTGGCCTCTGCTGTAATATTGTCATCCCTATACTTAATGTTTCCATTGCCATGTACATTCTTTGTACTCTGGTTTCCCATGTGCTTGTGTTTATTCTCAGTATGTTTAGGTAGTAGGCCTGCTCTATGCCATCCCAGTGACTGTTTAGTAATTATCAAGAAAAATGTGAACATATTCTAGTGGAAATATTACATAGCAAAAAAACGAAAGAAACTAACTATTAAGTAGTCTGCCATCTCACCACTGTAGACACTTCCAAATGTACAACTCCCAAAGTGACTGTTCATCTCTCAGCTTCGTAATAATGGTGATAATTGTCTATAAACTACTCACTTGTTAGAGGCAGTTTACATATTGTTGGGAAAAACATGTACAGTATGAGAGACCATGCTTGAGGCCTTGGTTACTTTTTTGACCTTTCAGGACCTGATCTGTCGACCTACTGCATCCGTTGCAACTCAGTGCTCTGGGACATCATTTATGTGTCAGGCAAAAAGCTCCAAAATGTAGTCCCTTTTGACACCAAACTGCATCTTGGCTAAGTGTCCACAGCTCAGTTTTACAATACCAAGCTTATCCTCACAGGCCACTTCCCTGAAACCAGGTTATTACTGAAACCAACCATTTGCAGTCCATGTTTTCTCAAAGATAACTATTCAAACCTCATACTTAGAAAATGATATTCTTCACACGAGGGCCGTGGGTGAATTAATGGTACGCCTCTTTATTCCCCCTGGCTTCTATTCCTGTCTCTTTCATCGTACAGGCGGTTTAGCATCCCCTGATGACTGCTCCTCCAGGGTCATTTCTGGAAAAGAAAAAACTCGCAGAACCTCAGACTTAATGAACACAACTTGACGCTGCAAGGTTACAACATAACCCCTCGCAGTTCTGTTTTACGTGAAGCTGGGATTTAACAATAACCGCAAGGTAAATAGGAGCCCTTCGCCTGCGGCCTTGCTGTTGACTCTGAGCTGTTAACCCGCTACTCTGTGGAGGGATATCAGGGGCAGCGCTGCACTTAGAGAGATAGTCTGCTAGATTCGGGGGCCGTGTAAATGTTGACACAGGTTACTGCGGTGTCTTCCTCTATCGGCAGCCATCTCCTATCTGTGTTCATATGAGAAAACCACAAGCCACAGTGAGGTTTGAGGTGTGGGCTGGGGATTGGAGGGAGGGTGGTGGAGTTGATGGGGTTGGGGTAGTGAACGCATGGCACATCATCTGTCCTCCCAGCACCGATATATCCTCGGCTCCAACTTTGATTTGCACGGAGCCGTGCATCACTTTCTTCAGGAAGGGGGTAGGGGTAGAGAATGAGAAGGCGAGAGATGGATGGAGGGAAAGAGAGGGTGGTGGGGGGAGAGTTAGTGTAGGCCCTGGCAGAAGGTGACTCACTGCTGATTCCAGCACTTGCTGCCTACGCCGCTCTGGCGCCGCTCTATTTGTGGCCGAGAGCAGCCGTGTGGAAAAACCCATCATCTGGGCCAGTAGATGTGGAAATAGAGTCCTCGGCGGGGTCAGCCCAACCCGTGGTCCTCCTGCGCCCCAGCTGCCAGGGCAATAGGGGCTTTAAGCATCAACAGCTGCACTGAGGACCACAGTGACTGGGAGGGGGAAAATGTGCTAATTTTTGCACAGGCTCATTTGACTTTCCTGCTGCCATAACCTTTTGATCTACTACAGTAAAATGACTAATCTGATGTAAGGTTTAGGTGGCTTAATGTTATGCTTGAAAGTTTGTTGAATGAGACTTTAATTTAGGAGCTAACAACGCTATTAAAAGCGTGTGAGATGTCCGGGTAATAAGCGCTTTAAGCATTGACGGCTGCAGTGACCAAAAAAAACTGTGCTTTTCAATTCTCAACTAATTTGACTTGCTGCTTGCTGTAAATGTAGGCTATTGCCTTGGTTCCTTCCAAGGTTTCTTTCTACAGCTTGGGGAGTTTTTCTTTGCCTCTTTCACGCTCATTAGGGGCTTGGACCTAGATTCTGTAAAGCTGCTTTGTGACAATCAGTAGTGAAAAAGCACTATAGAAATTAAAGTGACTTGACTTTTGGTCAACTACAGCAAAAAATTTTGAATTTGTCGCGTTGGGTTTTGCGAGAACTAGGCGTGAGTGTTTGCAGTTGCGTGAATTTATTTCCAGAAAAACAAACACTGAAAATGAACAGAAAATAAACATGAAAACAGACTTTATGCTAGAACTCACATAGACATAGCATGGACACATGTGTAGTGATGAGACCACACAACAACCAGACCAAGCTTAAACACTTGAACACCTGAAGATGAAAGGAGAAGAACTATACACAGCAGGGCCAAGGCAGGGCATAACATGAGGAGTACATGGTTTGGTAAATAAACAATGTCACAAGTCTACAGGAACATAAAGACAAGGAAAACAAAAATCAAGAAAATAAGGAGACTAAGGCCCATGTCACGGGACTAACCTGACAACATTTCATGTTTATTAGCCAGTAGAGTTCTATGTAGTTGCATATAAAAAGTTCTTTCAAGTTCTTAATAAAAACAGTGAGATGTGTTTTGTGCTTTATGGAACCATCAGATAATTATTTAACAAACCATTAACTGTCAAGGTGAGGAAACAATGAATGATACAGAGAACCACTGAAGCGTTCACATGTTCTTTTGAGTTCTGGTATGAAAAAATAAGGACATGCCCTGAAAACTTGATTTGTTTTTCAACATATTTGAACAATCATAATAAAATAGTGCCTACTGTATAGATATTGATACACTTGAACAAAACCAACAGAAAGAAGCTGTATCAATCATTAGTTCAACAAAAATAGTAGGTGTTGTGCATAATTGCCCAACTGACACTGGTTTGCTGAATTTTTTTTACTATTTCATGCAAAATTAACCAGCTACAAGATATTTGAGGGTTTTCGTGCATGTACTGCTCTTTTCAAATCCTCTAAAACATTTCAGTGGGTCTCAGTTCTGGGCTTTGTCTAGGTCATTTCTTGTTTTTGGACCATTATCTAGTGTGCTTAGGATCATAACACAGTCCTCTGGATGAACTTCAACTTTTAGACAAATGGCCTCACATTATCTTTAAGCTCCCTTTGAAATAATGCAAAATTCATAGTTAAATCAATGACTGCAGGATGTGTATGAGCAAAGAAATGACCAAACTGATGGAGCCAGGCTCTCCAGGAGGACTGAAGTTGGACACTGCTTAAGGCCATGGATGTCTTTTCTGATGCGGTTTTCTGCCCTGAAACATTTAAATCGCTGAATGATTAGCAAGAGTGTGAGCTTGTGACTGAAATCAATAAAGCATTGTGGTACAGGGCAGAGGGTCCAATTAAAACTAACATAAGGCTCAGATGGACGTGGTATGCAAGATGCAGCAATGAATTCATAAAGTAATTTTCCATGTGGACTTTTAGACTTGACTGTGTTCAGCTGTCCACTCCACTCCATCTTCCACTGGTCTGCTGCTCCGTGCACTTAGAATGGCTTTTAAATGCACATATGGTAGAAGTGGGATTAGATTCAGGTGCAGGAGTTCAGGGTTTTTTGGTGGTTGTGTAACAGCTTTAGCGGCATTAGTTTATTGATTCTCCCAGTTTTTCTCATTCTCATCAACAGACGCATGCACAGATAGTCCATGGGAGCCTGCCCTTTTGCTCTCAGACTGTACAGAAGTGCCAAATGCCCTCTTGGTCAGCATGTGTAAGTACTGAAACTTATATGGACTGTGTCATCATTCTAGTTTGGGAATACAGCCAGTGGCTAGATTTAGGTTCCACTAGGGTTTCACAAGATTTTATGCTGAAAGGAGTTGATGTCTATTTCTAAGCTGTTAGGAATCAAGATGTTGCTGATTGTCTGGCTAATTGTCTAAAAAATAAATCAATAAAATATTAGTTGTTGTATACTAGAGTTTTGAAACCAAAAACTATTGCTTACGGTAGATGTTTGCATAGATCAATAAAAATTCTCATATAAACGTTCCATAAGAATCATGTTGCATCGCTTATGTGCAGTAGACTTGCATGAAATCAAAAGATGTAATGAAATGCTAAACTTATTATTTTTTTTTTTTTGTATAGAAAAAAATAATTTAACAGTACCTTTTGTAGCATTTAGAATATCTTGTGGTTAGTAGAATGATGCTTGACATTGTCTTGCTGAAATAAACATGGAAAACTTGCTATAGGAAACCATAGGGTAAGTCATCATCTTGATAGTAGCATATGTCTCTGTAAAATCCCAATAAAAACCTCCACTTTATTGCAAATGCTGTGGACACTGCTGAGCAATGTAGCATGAGAGATGTTTGCATTGCACCTTTTGCTGATTTCTGAATGGTTGATTTAGTCTTTGGAATGGAGAACACCTGTTTTTTTCCCTAAAAACAAGCTAAAACGTGAACTAATCTGACCACAGCACACATTTCCACTGTCTTTCAGTCCCTCTGAGATGAGCTCATACCCAGAAAACCCAGTGAGGTTTCTGCATAGAACTGGTGTCTGGATTTCTCTTTACATAATAGTTTCAGGTTCCATGGTAGTAGTATTGACCATATGCAATCCTTTCTGAGGGCCACAAACATTCAGCAGTGGTTTCTAGCCATGTTCTCATGGACTGAGTTTTCACTGGATTCTCTACATCTTTTCACAATATTACAGTATGTACTGTGAAAAGTGAAAGGCCCAGGTTCTCATTGAGTAATGTTTTTTTAGAACTGATTGAAAAGTCTCTCATGAAATTGACACAAAGTGGTGAGAAAGGACCCATCTTTCCAAAATGTTGTATTCTAAATAATCTATAAAAAAAAAATCACAAAAACCTTTCTGTGTGTTGCAAGCATTAAATTCAGAATGTACTTATATTACCAAAATACAATCTAGTTGGTCAACCACACCATTAGGAATTTTTTTGCACATCTTAATCTTTAATTATTCAGTTTAATCTTATTTCTCTTTTTTCTTCCAATTTGATCTTTGTACCTTTCGTATGTGACCTAGAAAAGCTCCCTGACAACCTGTCTTAATATTACTTTAAAATTAATGAAGCAAATAGTGAGAAGTGGCATGTTTCTGCATATGATGCTATAAATGAGTCTTTCTTCCTGATTGCTAGGGATGAGTTCATCTCACAGGCACTGTGTCAATCTTTGTGATGGAATGACAATATGAGCTTGATGAAAAAGCTTGTCGCATAATCATGTCACATGTGAGTACAGGCTTGCAGTTCATAATTAGCAGCAAAAGTGCTCTAGCTGTTGAAATAATAGCTAATACTGGAACTGGCTGTTTTGTCTTATGTTTCAAATATTTGAAAGCGATTCAAAATCTTTACAACATTATCAAATTTAAGTGGAAATCCAGCCTAATGCATCTCTTACCTCTTACACTGTACATTAATCTTCTCTTGTATCTGTGAAGGGTTTAAATCCTTTCTTAACTGACCTGCTTAAACTCCTCAACCCTCTTTCACTACACAATCAGGAAAATGATCTGTCTAAGACTAGTACGTACACTGTGGCATAACTACTAGCAATTACACTAGGGCAGAAGGTGGTGGGACTCATGAGGAGCAATGATAAGTTAATATATTTCATTTATTACGCTACATTAGAGCATCAATTTAGCAACAGAATTACATTGTCCTTTTTAATAGTTTTTTTCTATCCATGGTAATTCATTTTTTTGGTGTATTGAGGCCCATAAGATTGTAGCTACACAATTGAATGGCCATGTTTGCCAGGATAATGGAAAAATGAATGCGTTTGACATTGTGGGTACCCTTGGTTCCTTTATTGAGGGCCCATAACTTGCATTTTTCTTAATATTTTATATTTCCCTGAGAGGTCCACATATTTTTAATGGTTTTATGTTCCAAAAACTTTGCCAAAAAGTTTTTGTTTTATATTTACTTACTTTACTTTCTTACTTACTTTTATCTGACATCTGGTTGGTTAAAAGAAGTACACCCGTTTTTTTTTTTATCAACCTATTTGAACAAACAAATATTTTGCATTCTTTAATAAAGTATCCACAGATAAATGTGATATTCTTGAAGAAAACTATATTATGAAGTAATTTATGATAATTTATTCAACAGAAAAATTAACAGGCATCACATTAATCTGTGGAGAAAAAATCTACACCCTTGGCCTCAGAAGCTAGTGTTGCCCACTTCAACAAAAAATAACTTAAAGTCTCTGGCATTAGCTTACTGAAATGTTTGACCACTTTTCCATGCAAAATACATGCATTCGTGTTGAAACACTTTGAAGGGTTTCTTGCAAGTACTGCTCTTTTCTCCTTTTGAGTCTTTCCTTGCTGAACTTGCTAGTGTGCTTAAGATCATGATTCTATTGAAAGATTTAACTCCAGTTCCACTTCAGCTTTTTGACAGATAAACTCACTTTATATTTAAGCATTCTTTGCTGCAAAATTCATAGCTACACTGCTCTGTATTTATTATTCTAAAAGGCCTGGTCTTTGGCTATATGTTCTTTGTGCTGTAGTCTTGCAAAGACAGTTGCAAAAGTTACCTGCCAGTCCTTTGAGGAAAGTTTGGGGTTCTTGGAGATTTCTTTTCACATCAAATGTTTTTGATTTGATCTCCTATTGGGCTGAATTTGCTGAACTGATGAACATGTCAGTAAAATAAAGTAAGCATTGGAATATAAAATGATAAACAAGAAATTTAGCTCAAACTGCTTAACAAATAAATATACTACAAAATAAAAATAATAAAAATAATGTATATGTGTACATTGCATGACATTTATATGATTTGTAACTTTACAGGTGTGTAACAACATTCTAAACAACACTTGTGGGTAGGATTTTGTGACCAGTAGGCTTCTAATATGATCAAATCATTAATAGAACGAGAGTTTAAACCACAATTTAAATAACATGTCTCCTTTTTTTCTTCTTGTTATGGAAAGAGTAAACTTCAAAATGTGAACTAGAAGCCAAGGAAAAAAACTTTTTTTTCATTATGTGCAGCAACTCTGACAGATTAAATCACCTGTCAATCTTTTTTTTTTCAAGCAGCACTTATCTTCTGCCCTCTGCGCAGCACAATGGAAGACTCAATTCAGAAAGCTATTAAATGTTTCAACATGTCATAATGTATTTAGCTTTAAACATCTCAGGCACATCCAGAGGGAAGCACGCTTTGTTTATTCCTCTTTCAGACAACCCCCCCAACCCCCCTCTGAATGAAGCAATGGGCTTTGGGTTTGCAATTATTGGCCACTTTATTAGAAACATCTACCTCACAGCACCACCTTGTGGGTGTCCTATGTGACATTGGCATCCATAGGTGGAATAATAGGTAATAATAGTCCTTCATTGATGGCCAGTTTCTCACCAAAGAGGAGCTCCTGGCTGGTCCTTTCTGGTCCAGGGACATTAATGTGGGTAACAGCTTGAGCAGCAGATCTCGCTATGCTGGATACATTCAAAACTAGCCTTATACAGACTGTGCAGTAATTATAATTATCCACCACTCAGCTCACTACCTGATCAGCAGTGGCTCAGTGGTCAGAGACTGAGTCATGAGGAACAAGGCAGAGTCGTGTGTCACAGGCATCACTTATGCCAATTATTTGAGGCTCAAGCTGGAAGTGTTCACTTTAGTTGAGATTTAGTTGTTTTGAGGGAATTGAATAGCAGCGCTAGTTAAAATGGCTAGATATTTTTATTCAAGGAAAAAATGTTCTTTGATTAAAGTGAAAAGCAACAAATCAGTTCAGGTCAAAAACTGAAGGTTTTTAATCAGTCTTTTTCCTGTTTAACAATATTTGTCTGCCTGCCTGTCTGCCTGTTTGTCTGTCTATCTATCCATCTGTCTATCTATGCATTTCTTTATGAATAAATACCTTTGTTCATCCCAACTAAAGACTTTCTTCCGTTCTTGCCAGAAGTGCCTCAGTGTCAGTCCTGTAGCGGCTGATGTCTGTTTGCTGACAGTATCAGGGCATGTAATGAACTGCCCATTCCTGCGGAGTGTGCCAGGTGTCGACCTGCACAGAGAGAGAGCCTCCCTCCCTTTATCACGCTCAGCTCCGCCAATGGCCTGAATCGGAGGGGCACACAGGTAATTACACACAGGCCCGGTTCCCCATGCTGGACTAGTGCTTCTCATCTATCACTGAGAGCACCCGAGTGCTGGATGGAGGGGTGGATGAGGAAGGAGAGGGGAGAAAGAGAGAAGGTCATTGGAGAGCAAAACTGTGGCTCACACAAAGAAATAAACAGGATTTTTGGTCACAGATTTCTTTATAATAGTGATATCAGGGATCTGAATGGTTCTGGCATTAGAGTATAATTAAAATGCAATGAACATTAGAGGCCAAAAATTTGAGGTGAATTGTGAGTTCAGTCTGAACCACAAATTAAAAATAAATAAATAAAAAAAAAAAAAAAAAAAAGAATCTTAATTTCTACTCGCGCCCTTATGGAATACTAGCAGTATATTAGCAATATGCTAGCACCATAGCACATTAAATGCTGTAGACACACAAAGCTTGTAAAAGACAAGAAACAATTTCCATGTTTATTTGAAGCCTGTCACAAACATATTAAGAAATTGCTAGTGTTGGAAAAACAGTGAAAAAAATTCTCCATTGTTTTTTTTTTCGGATCTCTGCAATATGAGACATGTACATCACTTCCCTTTTCAGAGACCAAACATAATTGTTTTTAAATGGCACTTCCCATTTCCAAAACGGCCAAAAACTAAAATAGGATGTTAAAATCAAAATGCCGACCAGAGCGGTGTCCGAGTAGTTGAATAAAACCTCCTTTCCTCTCCATCTGGTAGTCAAGTGGGTCCACATGCTTGTCAGCTCAACTGGTATACTTAACGAGGCCATGAGCTGGTGAAATCATGGTGTAGATAGGAGAGGAAGCTTCATTCAACTATTCATATGCAGCATGTGTCTGTTCCTTGGTGTGTTCTACACAAGTAATGACTTTAATATGACATGCAAATAAAAAACCTGATTCTATATGTGTATACCCATCTTATGAGTATTTTTTGGCCCCATCTACAGAGATACTACACAAATCTTACTGGACAATTTTCCAATGTAATTTTTAACTTAAATTATTAAATTATAGTTTCTAAGCAAACTATAAAAGTAAAGTATGAAAACATGGTCCTATTAAATAAAAATTATGTAAAATGTAACAATTCTATAATTTCCAGACATCATTTGACCTTCTCTAAAGGCCTAGGAAGCCCTGGTGGTTCACCACGAAGTAAAATACTCTATAAAAATGACCTGATGGACATGCAAACACACATATAACTGCACACATTTTATGTAGCATTAATCTGTCAAGTTATTAAAAACCATTGTGCTGTTCATGGAATAATCTTTGACTCTTATGTTGCCTAGCAACCAGGGCCTTCTGTCAACAAATTACTTTGCTGGGTGAAAGAATGGTGTATTATTATTTATAATGACACATTAAATTGACCATTTATCCCTCTTGGTTAGTCTTGCTACAGGTAAAAAGCTTTCGACCCTTTCATGTCAACTATTAGTATTCACTGTAAGAAAATAAATAAATAAATAAATGATATTTTTTTTTTGTATTTTTGAAATTCTTGTATGCATTTAAAGAAAAATATCAGGAAAATGGACAGAAGCAGACTGTAAGCCTAGTCAAGACGTCAGAACCATCAAATTAGTATCTGCAAGATGGGTAAGTGGTTATGGACCTTGGCAATAGGTCAATGTTTGTTAGTCTTGTTCCTGGCAACCCACTGAAGTGCAAAAAGCATTAAAATCAGTTGATGAGCTCGAACAGGTGTGTTTGAAGCAAGCAATGTTTTTTGTGGTTTATGAGGGTTAGATAGCTTCATATTCATTTAAAGTCATTAAAATTTAATTAAATGGCCATTTTTTGTTTTAAGAATAATGATGCCTGTCAACCCGTCAAAAATGCACCACCCCCAACCCCCAAATAATCTGAAAGGTCATACTCACAGCTCATTAACCGAAATACCCCCAAGCATCTCTAAGGTGAGCCAAACCTCATGCTCTGTACTAACGTGATGATTAAATAATGTCCCAGAACAGTGTAAAGCTAAATTAGGTCTTTTTTTTCTAGGTCCTTCCGAGATGTTTTTTTGCGCTTACTGATTGAACAAGGACCTTAGATTTTTAAGGGTCTCCAAACAATTGCACATTCAAATATCACAATTGACATCAGTGTTAGCATTCAGTACTTTTCTGAGGAGGATGACGTTTATTTTTTTTTTCAGTTTTATTGAACACCTTTGTCAAATTCACCTGAGGCAGTTGCACCATATAAGGTCTTTCATGTTTGAAAAATGTGAAAAAGTTAGTGATGAATTGCATGAACGTTCAGCATGTTCCAAACATTAAAAAAAAGTTGTTGTTTTTTTTGAGAAAATTCATAATTTGTATTTGATGCCATTTCCAATCACCCAAAACATCACCTGATATAACAAATGATCTAAATGTGTGTTAAAGGTGCCATAGAATAGAAAACTGTGTTTTTATATAGAACTGGAATGCTGTGCGCCTCAAACGCCATTGCTGCAAATGCCCCAAATCCAAAACACTGGAAAATTCCAACAAACCATTACTATTATGTAATTGTCACATTTATATTTATGCCCTCAAAATGTGTATAGTCTAGCCCACAACCTAGCTCAAGAAATATTTAGTGGACCTGCAAAGTCAAAACGTTCTGCAGTTTTTTGAAGAAAACTATAATCAGTAATGACCATGGCAGACCATTGATACAAATGTACTGTTCCAGGCTGGGCAGGGGATCTCCGCACTATTCATACCCTTCTCGAAGAACTGAACTGTCAGCAGCCATAGCTGATTTCCATCTTTAAAATAGTGCTGTTCCTCAGCACCGGTTTCTTCCTACAGGTCATGCTCAGACATATGAGCTTCTGTGCATAAACACATGATTCACCTCAGACAGCTGTAGCAAACTATATCAGAACATTCAAGAACATTCCAAATTAACGTATACAGCCTGTTTCCTTCTAGAATCAAATCGTAGGGCTGTACATATGTCTGTAGAACCACTTCTGGGCATTTTCATACATAACCAAAGTCCTATATCTTATATGTATACATAAGGTAAAAACTAAAAAAATAAATGTATATGGTACCTTTAAAATCAGAGAAAATGGTTCATTATGCAGAATTTGAATTTGGAATCATAGGGAATAAGCATAATACGTATACCAACACTGACTTCACGATACCACTCTAAGTTGGTACTCTTTGCCTTGGTTTGACCACGTGCCAGTTGTTTTATGACTTCTGTGTCTGTATGAAGGGACTATTTAATTTACTGCTATGGCTATTCAAAGAGTCACTTTGTCCAGTGCATATTATCAGGAGACTAGGCAGGCCATTTATATACCTCATTAAAGAGCACACTTCCCCATTCCTTCCTCAACTCTTTTTTTTTCCTCACTCACTCTGGATAGAGGGCAGCTCTTGGTTGAAGAGATGGATATAGAACTATTCTTAACATTTCACTTACAGCAGAACTATTGCTCTTTTTATTCTTATACTAATTTTGCCATTAACGCCAGGGCCATGCTCAAGAGCGCCAATACAAGGTCTATGTGAGTTCACATATAAGTGTGTGACTATTTTAAGATGGGAAAAAGAAAATGGGGGAAAAACTCTTAAATCTGTCTACTTCTGTGAGAAGATGAATAAATCTGAGTTTAAAGTCTATTTTTACTGTACAAAGTCCTGGGCTACGTTTCAGTTTTAGAATGTTAATTAAAACCTCTAAAAAAATCTCCTAAAACTTGAAAAGGAGTTCTAGGTGAAAACATATAAGTTCCCTGGCCTTCCCTGGTCATGGACCAAGGACAAAAATAACATGCATGTCATCAGTAGAAAACAAACTCCTGCACATTTTAGTGCATTTTTATTTGCTGGAAGATACTAAAAAAAAATTAAGCCAAAATGTTGCCTGGGCAAAAGTAATTAAAAGTGTTTTAGATTTATTTCTTACACTATGTATAACTAAGCAAAAAAAAAATAGAACATTTAGGGTTGGCCCCTACAGTCCTCGGGACCCCCCCACCCCCAGACAGTTTATTTTTTTGCTCCAGCCTAAAACACAGTGCATTAAAATAGAGCAAAAACATGGACCATCTGGTGAGCCTTAAGGACCTGCTTGAAGCTCGCTGCTGTTAAGGATGTGCTAACATATTTGTATTTAAAAACACAAAATATGTAAAAACAAGTGAACCAATCTGAATCAACACCATCAGGTTGGGGGTTGGTTGGATTTAAAGGTCATCATGCTGTTAGGTGTTGAGCTCAGATTGGGGTCAAAGTTTGCAGTCCAAGATGGATATATCCTAGATGGCGCCGCACAAGTGGCAGCCTGTTGCAGCAGCTCCGTTACAAGCTGGACTGGTCACATAATACAGACGCCCTGTACAAGAAGGGCCAAAGTCGTCTCCACCTGCTGAGAAGACTCCAGTCCTTTGGGGTGTGCAGGACTCTGTTAAAAACCTTTTATGACACTGTGGTAGCGTCTGCCATCTTTTTTGCAGTGG
>JBBPDA010000021.1:21165598-21186603 GCA_037974385.1 Arnoldichthys spilopterus | reverse complement strand
GAGAGAGAGAGAGAGAGAGAGAGAGAGAGAGAGAGAGAGAGAGAGAGAGAGAGAGAGAGAGAAAGACAGAGAGAGAGGGAGAGATCAGTTTTTAACTGAAGTTGTGTAATTTTTGTAACAAGATTTCACTTTCAACCTTTTTTAATGACCCAATCACCACAAAATGTTCATATAGTGAAAAGGGCAAACAACCAACATTTTCAGGTGGTACAAAAAAAGGTTTTGATATGACCTCAATCATAAATTAATTTGTTTTGATGCTAAAAATATGATTATTTAAGTAGCAGAGCTTGATCACAGTTGTCCCTATTTTCTGTCCAGTGCAAAGTGGCTTCAAAGTGTCTTTGCTAGTTTTATACCGATGCAGCTGTCATTTTCCTGTCTAATGCCCATGTTATCAAAATAGCAAATGCACTGGTGTGTGTTTGTGCGCCCATGGGAAGATTGGTCTATAAATGAGGGGCATTCAGGTGCATTGTTGGCATATAACATAGGTCTGAAGTCAATGGCGCAGAACTTCACTCTTATTTAAGGCTGTGATTCTGCTGCTCCAGTAGATGGTCTGCTTGTGCAAGAGGTCATTCCATTTCTTCAGATAAGAAAGGTTCTTGCTTTCTTCCTGGAAGATTAGCTATGATAATAACAATCTGCCAAAGTGCAAGTGCTCCTTCCCTTTTTTAAAGGGAATGGGAAATACTGGTCTTATGTTACACCCAAGAAACACCTATAATTAAGTTAGAGACTAAGTACAGCCCTTGTGCATCAGATACAATATGGCATGATAAACAATATGAATATAATAACTTTTAAGAAAAAATAGAAGCTCAGAAGATAGAAGAATAGTTCCTGATTTTCTTTATTTCTGGGCCTTCATTACTGGGAAATCGGAGAATACGTCAGTTTACAAATGAAAGAATTTCAACACCAGTGCAGTTCTCTCTAGGAGTGGATGTCCTACAAAGATCAGTGCAAGGACATGATGCAGATTTTTCAAAGTGACAAACAAGTCTGGAATGACAACTAAGCATCAGCAGATGTTTTTGCACTCAATAGCATCTGACTCTATGCTTTTCCTTTAAGAGGAATTTACGATGAGTATGAAAAAGATGTAAATTATGTGACATTGCACGCAACAGGGCTCAACCCAGTTGATGTGTTAGAGAGCACTTTTCTCATTGAAACATGAATTAAGAAGAAACAATTAGAAATTCCATCATTTCAACGGCCTCTTTTCGAGCATATTAAAGCTGTTCTGTTGGCTTCTGTTGGCCCAACACCTTTTTTTACATTTTACAATATTATACAATATTTTTCTTTGTCAACTTTCCAATCAGTGACCTTTGTAGTTTCCACCAATGAATACATTCCACTGCAGCATGTTCTGTTTATTAAATAAAATTATATACGTTATTATAATGGGGATACATTTTTAGGTTATAGCTTGAACATTCAGGGCTTGCAAAACATTTCTATCTATAGCCATATTTTAATTGCAAGTTACTGACTGTTGTCAGAATATAAATGGGTCTTGTATAGATAGGCCAACACTTATTAGTCTACTTAATTGTTTTAATATCCTACCAAGCTTTAAATGTTTTAAAAATAAGCGCTAATATGGCCGCTAATTCAATTTCATCCTGGGAATTTGCTTTCTCTACTTTTGGTAAGCGTAATCAGCACTGGCTTTGTTGAGCAGCGTTTGGAAAATGACAATATGTGACTGCAAGAAAGTTGCTTCAAAGGCATAAACAGAGCCACGGCACCTGATATTTTACAAATTAAAGCCCACAAGGAACAACACTTCCTCAAAAACGTTCTCAAGAAGTAATCAGTTCTAATCACCCTGATTGCTCTCAGCAGAAAATTAATCTAATTTTCTTTGCAAGCAGCTGCCAGTTATTTAAGCACTGATTTTTCTCTCTCTTCTCTGGGCTGTGATTAATTAAAATGGGGGACAGGGGACAAAAAAAAGTGGGATATTTAAAGATTTGCAGTCAATAATTCAGGTCAACTCATTATGGCACTATTTGTGTTGATTATGATTCCGTTTTAGCCAGTCAAACAACTGCGCTGCTGTGAACTGAGCCATGATGTAAAGGTGACTTCCCCTCTGAGATGTTTTCTTTGTTTTTATTGCGAAAGGAATGGCATGTCTTCTTTTTCTTCGTAGCATTTATATTGCATTTATAAAACGACAGTGAATTCAGGTACGTGAATGTGCACCCATTGCTGACACAAGCATCCAATTGTGCACACACAGCTTGTATAATCTGCATAGAAAAGCAGTAGAAAGGGATGCAGCCATGACCTAAGGTCACCATGTCCATTGCCAAGCATTGGATAGTAGCCGCATGAAGTCCCCAGCATTTTGCTGTGGAGCCCTCTCCGGAGTGGTGGAGCTCCAGCCCACACCTTTGGGATGAGTTGGAGTGGAGCCATTCGTCATTGAGGCTAACCTCAATGTTCCAACATCTAAAGCCTCCCCTGAAAAGTACACTTTCGTAGAACTTAATTGTTAGTAGAACTTCAGTAGAACTTTTTTTAATGGTGCTAATGAAAATGTGGTTGATGCAGTTAACAGTTACATAAAAACTTTCCCATTCCACGCACGTCCATCTGTCACGATGAACAATTTGTTTGAATCATCTTGCAGAATGTACAGCATCTAAAGCTGTCTGCACTGCAGTGCAGCTAGTATTGCTTACTAATGTGGTTTGATTAATTTCATACTTTCATTTCTCTTCTTGCTTATTAATGGCAGATACTCTTGAGATAAGTTGGTGTTGGGTTTGCGATCCAGAAATAATCATCCAGCATTAACACATGATCTCACTAATTTTCCCACATCTAGCATGGGGCTGGCCAACCCAGGTCTTGGAGGGTCCAGCACAGTTTGCTAAATTTCCTACTCAAACACATGTAGTTCCACTCTTCTGTTAATTGCAAGGTTGACTGGGAGTGTTTGAGGAGGGGAAACTACTACATTGGGCTGGACACCAACCCTCCAGGACTGGAGATGATCTAGTGTAAAGCCTTCCCAAACAATTTGAGGCTGTTAGTGTAGCAAAGGGTAGTGGTGTTTTTTTTGTTGTTTTTTTTTGGGGGGGGGTCTCCCTACAGATATCTTGATTTTAGAACAAATCTTAGCAGATTAGTAGGTGTCTACAAACATTTTACCATGTGAATGGAGTTAGAGAACTTTGTGAGTCCATGCAACTCCATTTGTCAGAATTAAATATTTGTTTAAATCACTTTGCACAAGGTACATCTCCTAGAACTGTGTACGCTGGCGTGGCTTACAAATGTGTATTAATTAATTACATTTACTATTTCTTTTTCTCTATTGAACAAACTAAAGTGTTTAGAACTATTCTACCTCTCTCTCTTCCTGTCACATCTCACTGCAGTGGAGCTATTGTTAACTTTGTTACTGCAGCCCTGAAAAACATTTTCTTGGGAATTTTTTCTATTTCTGATTTAGCACAATCAACGTGTTTTCATTCCCACCTAATGGCCTTGCAGTCTGGCCCCATGCGTTCAGCTTTAATGCTTTGGGTACCCCTCTAGTGCTGGTTCTGCAAATACCCAAAATAAATAAATAACAAACTAGACACAACTGAGAACTTTACACAGGCCCTGGGGCCTCCCATATGGTGGATGGGTATTTTTACACAGACTCCAAAATCAGGGAATGGTCTTACTTAAGAACAGTGGGTGGCATTTCAAAAACAGTGTAGACTGGGGATGCAGCACAGTGGTGCAGCGGTTAACACCAGTGGCAGTAGTCTTTTTATCTTTTTGCAGTTTTAGTCTTCTCCACGTATGTGTGAACGTCAGAGGTTTACCCAGAGCTTCACAGTTTGCAGCATAGAGCCACAAATCAAGCGTCAATATTTGAAATGCTGGAAAATAAGATTTTAATGTTATCATACAACCAGTGGGGTTATAGAAGACTTCTACTTAAGTCTACCTGTCAAACTATTATTTACATTGATTTGGACAAACATACACTCTATGTTAATTGGTGCATAATGATAAACATCTATAGATTCTTTAATTGTTAACAAACTATCTAGTCAAACTAGGTTTTGCCATTTGGTTCAGGTTTTGGCTTGAAGTTCAGGTTATGTTTAGGAATAATTTTTAAAAGAATCTGTTACAATGGATACAATTTTATGGATCATTTGTATTTAATATATATTCAGTCCAGCATCTACAAAGCACCAGCAGGGATCACACAAAATAAAGTCTTCAATACCATAGTGCTTACAGTTTAGTTTCAGCATTTCTGAGTGGCATACTGTGGAAAGAAGCAGTGCATTCTTGCAAGTCTAAATGCTGGTTCAAATTAAACTCAACTACATGGAGGACATTGCATATCTGGGCTGAAAGAGTCATCCAGCAGTTTAATTTTAGATTTTTCTAAATTTTCTGCCAAATTTTTGTCATCTACAATTCCACCCACAGTAACGTAACCACCACCAGCTCTGGGAGGATGAAGGCTAGCATGCGCTTCCTCTGAATCATGTGAAGGTAACAACTTCACCTTCCACTGATAATGTTAAGGTAATGTTATCACCTGTGATGGTATGAGGGGTGTAGTGCCCTTGGCATGGGTGAGTTGCACGTATGTGAAGGTATAGCGATATATATTAGGATTTTAGAGAGACATATGGTGTCATCAAGGTGACGTCTCTTCCCAGGAAGCCCATGCTTATTTCAGCAAGACAATGCTGGACCATAATCTACACAGGCTTCAACAGTGTGACTTTACTGACAGTGTATGCTTCAGTGGCCTGCTGCCAGTCCAGTTCTGTCCTATTGAAAATGTGTTGCACATGATGAAGAGGAGAATCAGACCACAGCAACCACAGACCGACGAACAGAAAATAAATAAGGTGTCCAAATGCAAAAATACTACAGTTAGTGTCCTCAGTTCCCAAACATTTAAAAAGTTTAATTTAAAAGAAAGCTGATATAACACAATGGTAAACATGCCTCTGACCCAACTTTTGTTGAGTGTTTTGCAGCCATACAGTTTTAAATTTGTGTATATGAGTAAAATACAATTAAGTTGATTAAATCTTTAATTTGTACTTTTATCAAAGTTTTTAGCAAAGTTTCACATGCATCAACAGAACACAATTTTGTTTTTATGGCATTTTGGAAAATATACAAAAATGGGCTTTGTATTAGGCAGCAAGTGAACATTCAGTTCTTGTAGCTGATCTGCTGGAAGCAGGGAAAATGGGCATGTAGAAGGATCTGAGCCATGTTAACAAGAGCCTTATTTTATGGCAGATCTTCTGGAGTGTTCCAGGTATGCAGTAGTTAGTACCTACCAAAAGTGATCCAAGGAAGCACAACTGATGAATCTGCTACACAGTCAGAGCTGTTTGGGCAAAATATGACTTAATGCGTTGACACATTACAATGCCTGACTGTTTCTGCTGTTGTTCTTTGGAGCAAAAGTCATTTAAAGTTTCACTGGAAAGAAGGATATTGCTGTGTCTACAAATTGTATTGAAGGCTTAAAATCTGCACTACTGGCAGAAAGTCTCTATTTCAATGAGGTACAAGTGAAAAATAACTTATTTGGAATTACACCATGCTTTTGCTATAACTGCAGATAATGGTGACTTCCAGTGGTGGAGCTACACTACACTCTACACAGCTGCACAGACTGGGGGCAAACCTCAGTAGTGGGTCCTGTGGGGTGCTGGTTAAGCTACTTCGAGTTTAATTATTTTTTTAACTCTGCTTGCTGCACAGAAGGACGGTCACCCAGGGGACATAAACCGCAAAACACCATGTGGGCAAACCGCAACCCAAGCTCATCTCTCTGGATGAAAACAAGACTAAATATATGCCTGCTGGACAGATACCATTTGGGAGAGCTGTAATTTTCCATCTTCTTCATTATTGCCCACCATCCTGCTTCCTTTTTTTTGTTTCAGTGTCTGTTTTTAATCTTCCCTGTCATTGGGCATCAGTTTTCACACTTCTTTTTTTCCATCTGTTCAACTTTCTTGGTGGTCTTGATGGCCACTTTTGGAGTTTAAAGCTAGCCATTAGTTATGGTTGGCCCTATGTTAAAATTATTTTTAAAAAATACAGTAAAAATTTAAATGGGGTCTTTCTTGTTGTTTCTCTTCAGTGCTGTTGATTTGTGTTTAACCATTTTATGCCTTTTTTCCTTATTTTCTGTACTTGAACATCTGCTCTGTCTAACTTATTCCATTGTTTTTAGGCTGTTTCTGCTGTAGTTGTATTATCACATACCAAAATTTTGTAAATATTATTTTATATTTTTTATAGTTGGTCAAGTCTATTGTCCTCCTCAAGGGTGGAGCATGGGGCATTGCACCACCACCCACCACTGGTGAATTTAAAGACCTTTCAATGACTTTTACTTGCTTTTTTAAATCATTCAGTCATGCAGCTGATAGTTTTCATGTTTCAAACACAATTTGTCAAAAATGAACTACTCTTCCTTCATAAAGAGGAGAATCATACAATAGCTACAACAGACTGTTGAGCAGCTGAAGTCTTGAATAAAGTAAGAATTAACAACATTTCCACTTGCATAATTGTAAGGGTGTGTTGGAAGCAATTGCAAGGGCTTGCAGTTTTATACACAGTTTATTAAACTAACACTGAGAACTAATCAAAGACTAGGACTACTCACATGAACAAACAGGGATCTAGGGAACATAATCAAGAGCATCGACTAAGGAAACCAACCGACAACAGAGATCAGACACAAGGCAATCAAACCCAAGGGCTTTTAAAGGGAGACAAAACAAGGAACCTGGGCAGGGGAGGAGACAAGAGCTGAAGACCAGGTGAACAAGGTGGTGCAAAGGTGGGACTAGGACAAAAACAAACACCAGACACGAGCACATGGGAAAACAAAACAGACAGGACAGAACAAGGCATGAGGAATCTTGACAAAAATTGGTGTCCTCAATTCCCAATTGAGGCAATCATTCAGTTATTGATGGCTTTTACATTCCAAAAGACATTATCTGTCCATATTAGCTATTTATTGAAATTATTTAGAACCACCCTTTTCTGCTCCCTCACTGCAACTTACTGCAGTGGAGCCAGTATGGCTTAATTGTGCAGATGGACCAGTAAAGTTTACATTAGATTTGCTTGTTTGTTAACTTTTATTTATTGAATTTTTTATTTATTTATTTGCTATTGATAAGGGCAACCTTAAAATGTGCCTTCTGCTTGTGTAATCATGCCAGTTATGAAGGTTTTCCCATTGCTCACAAGTCCATCCCTCAAAATGCACTATTTCTTTAAAAATCCTTTGCCCAAAGTACATCTCAAACTGTTCGTTTTCCTCTCCCCCCACACCATGCCACACTGTAGTGTAGCTAGTAAGGCTTACTAATGGTGATAGAGCAGCTCACTTCCAGCGCTGACCTAATTGGCAGCACCCCTTTTGCCATGGATGAGGCCACACTCAGCACAATGCTGCCATTGTGTCCAGGGCTTGTTGTCATTCAGTAGCAGTGAGCAATTCTCACGTCTGGGATGGAGGGGGGGTGGAAGTTCCCATCCATTCCCGTCTCCATGTCTTCAATCACTCCAATTGTCCAAGCGGGTGACCCAGGCACAGACGAGCATTCTGATTGTGTTTGTAAACAATATGCATGCATTGGATTCTGGGGCCTAATTAAGACGTCGGGAGACGGCGGTTGACTGGGAAGGTGTCTCTGAGTTGAGTACACAGACTGCCAGTTCCATACAGAGCACAGCATGCCAGTGCAGATGACAGGAAGACGGGACTAGGATGGTTTTATAAATAGATGCCAGAGTCGATTTGTGCAGATCTCAATCTGTTCCTGCTTGGAAAGAAAAACTCATAACGAAATAGCGAGATGCTGACTGTTAAAAAGAAACTTGGAACTATATTTTCAGCTAGTGTATGAAGTTCTTCAGTCTGAAATAGCACTGTAAACTTTCGAGGACAGTATCACTGCTGTCATGGCAAAACTTACCTCCAAAACTTATAAAAATGGGCAAAACAAAGTTCTTTAGCGGATGTTAATATTTTGGACCATACTGTTGGGCAATTCATCAATTCTTCATGCAATGGATGTAGTTAAGTTGAGAAACTGATCACGAAGTAAATAATATTTTAATAAACTTTAATAAACTTTAATAAAAGTCATTCATTACAAATGAGTCTAAAAATTTCAAAGGAATATTTGCTAGGAATGTGTTTTTTCTGGAATAAAAGAAAACATGAAAAGTTGCCTGAAACCTTCTAGCAAAATGTACGGCTACACTGTAAATGATCACAGTGCACTTTGCTACAAAGTTTTAGGTGTTTAAAAGTGCCCAAGAAGTGGCTCAAAAAACAAAAAACAACGTCAAAACACTTAAAAACACTACAAAATATTGCGTGAATATGTGAAACCTTAAGCTACAGAATTTAAGCAATTACCTAAAAATAAAGTTTCTTAAGTTAAAATTAATCTGTGGACTTTGAGTTTGTTAATTTACATTTTAAAAACTTAAAATTTAAAGTTTACGGTGTAATTGGAATTTTTTGGACGTGACAGCAACAGGATATTTATAAAACAATACAAATACAAATCTTGAAATTTTGAAGTGAATCGTTCTTCAACACTGGACGTGTGTCAGTTGTTATGTAATACTTTCTCTCTGCACGTTTCGCCTTTGTGAGGATGGATGGATTTTTATTGAGTTCTGAGTCATGCTGTAATCAATATGTGCGAACCACAGGGCATTTCAGTCATTGTTCCTAGGAGAGTTATTTTGATATTTTCTTACTAGTTCTGAACTCCCTTCATAAGTTATTATATTCCTCATGTTTTGTTTTTCTGGGCTCACATATTTGTCTACAGCTTCTGAAATATACTAAACTATATGTTAATTTTCTCCTTATGTAATATGGATTACATAAACACTTTCTGTAAGCACAAACTCTATTATAGTTTCCTTGGACATTTAGAACCAGTGAAATGTAAAAATGCCAATACAAGACATTGATTTTCAGGAAAATATCCTGAGAAATTCTGGTCCAATATATTCTAAAATACTAACGAGCCCTATTTTACAGAACCACCATTGGCTACGTGGTATGTGTGTAGTTTAAATATGTATGGTGCAGTTGCAGGATATAAAATACCCTTACAGTAACCTCAAAGTGGCTTTCATTTGCCCCTGTGTCTAACGTTTTTTTGAATGTTGTTGTATAATTACACTATTACTTCCAATTTTACTACAGATTGTACACAACCAGTCTTACTTCTTCTACTAACACTAGTACTATTACTACCACTACTACCACCACCACCACCAATACTAATACAACTACTACTACTTCTGCTGCATCCACCACCAGTACTTTTATTACTACTGCTACCATCATTAACACTATTATTACTACTACCAGTACTATTAGTGCTAATACTTCTAGTGATGTGAATGTGGCTATTTGTCATTGTAAACACACTCAGGCATCCCCATCACACATGCACATGTGGCGCAGGGGGCAGCTATCAACAGGGCCCAGGAGCAGCGGGACAGTACCTTGCTCAAGGGCACCTCAGTAGTGCCCGGTACAGAATTTGAACCTGCGACTTTCAGTTCACAATGGCAAGGTCCTAATCACTAGGCCACCACTGCCCAACTACTAATACCAATGCTACTAGTATTACTACTAATCCCACCACTACTACTGGTGCTACTACTGCTACTACATATGCCAGTACTACTTCTAGTACTACCACCACCAATACTAAAGTGTCCATTTTCAAAAAAGTTTTTTTTTTATGTAATAAAAACAAGAATGTGATTAAATTCTCTTGAACTTTTATTTAACTGATAAAAGTTTAAAGTAAATGTTTTTCAAAGTTTTCACTGTTCAACATACTAAAAAAAGTTGCAACAGAGGCGTATTTTCCTTATAATTACACTGTTTAATTGTTTGGAACTGAGGAGACTAACTGTTGCAGTTCTACAAAGGTATTTTTGTCTATTCATGCTTCATACAGGACTTCAGCTTCTCAACAGTCCATATTGGCCGTTTTCCTCTTTAAATAGGAGATAGATCTGGATTGCTGGCAGTATAGTCAAGTGCACAGACTCTATATCTATGAAGCCACATTACTGTAACGCATGCAGAATGAAGCCTAAGTTTGTTGAAATTACCATAGACTTTCTGGAAAAAGACATTGCTTTAATATCAATTGGACCTTCATACCTATGCTGTTGGCATTAATGCCCCATTGTACCACAACAGATGTAACACCTTTTACTGATAACCGTGTCTTGGGCACTAAGAGCTCGAAGTATTTTTTTCCAAGAACAAGCTGAAAGGTGGACTAATATGGCCATAGCACACCTTTCTACTGCCTCTCTGTATATCTGAGTGTTTCTCACTGGTGTTTTTGTGTAGAATTAAAGTGTGTGTTAGACTGTGTTAAGTGACAATTTTTTGAAGCATTTTTTAAAGCATATTTTTACAGTGTAATGTTTCTTATGCTGTGTCTTCTGAGATCGTGAAGGTTTCCATCTTATCCTACAGGGACTGACATTTCTCTGGAATCTCTGAATCTTTTATAATGATCAACTGTAGATGAAATACCTCAGTTCTTTGTAATCTTGTGTTGAGAAATGCTCTTTTTGAAATTATTGACTATTCTCTCATGAAGTTTGGCTCTAAATGATAAGCCATGACCCATTTTTGGGTATGTAAAGAGCATCAACTCTTTGCTCACTCTCTGGAAGCAGACATGTTTCTTCTTACTTGCTCACCTGCTTATTGTGGCATGTTTCAAAATGGCATATATACCGTATATGCTACAATCAAGGTTAAAATAAGTTTTCCCAGGAAGTTCATGGTTGTGTCAGAAATATAATGCCAGCTTTGTAGACTGTGTGTGCTTGACTGGCATGCCAGCAGTCCAGATCTGTCTCCTGTTTAAAATGTATGGTGCATCATGGAGAGGAGAATCTGATAGCAGCGACCACAGACTGTTGAACATCTGAATTCTTGTATCAAGCAAGAATGGGCAAAAATCTGACTTGCAAAACTGCAACCAATAGTTTCCACCATTCTCAAACAATTAAAAAGGATGATGTAACACAATGGTCAACATGGTTCTGTCCAAAATTTTTTTGAATGTGTTGCAGGCATCAAATTATAAATGTTTCCAACAAAAAAACATTAAAGTTGGTCAATGAAAAGATTGGAAATGGAATTTGTATATAAATATAATATTGTGTGTCTGTGTTTGTGTATGTGTGTGTGTATACACACACAATGTATTTTTTAAATGTATAAATGTAGAAAGTTCAATATGTTCACAAATATAAATTTGCAATAAAATGTTAAACTTTAGATCTTTATAAAAGAGAAGGAAAGACACACATCCCCATTTGTGTGGCTGATATCATCATGCAGGATACGAAGCCTGTAATTTACTATTCTTTCACTATCCATAATACTTTATAGCTCAAGGACGGTGTGCTCAAGATATTCGAATTGACACATAATTAGGCTGAAGTGTGATCTCTTCTCTCATCTGAATTCAGTATAGCTCTTACAGATGTGCAGTGATGAGTGATTTGATTAGAACTCCCTGGGGGAGCTGGATCTTTGCTAATGAGCTGCAGTGGTCTGATAGAGCAGGTTAATTATGAGGCCATGAGGTTTCAGTCTGCAGGGACGCTTCGACCGTCGCTGACCTGAGACAAGGGTCACTAACCACATGCTGCTGCAAAGGAAGAGGGCTTTTGATCTCCTGTTTGCAAGCAAATAAGGGAACACTTCTAAATTGAAAGTAGAGGATGAGCTCACTTTGGCAAAGCTTGTACTCGGAACATTAGAATGTCCATAATGTTTAGAATAACAGCATATGAACGTAAAGTAACACATTCCAATGACTTTGTTAACAGGATTTAAATACATTTTCTATTTCTATCAATCTAAGTACATTTCAAAGGTAGAAAATCTGTTTAAACAAGTTTAACATGAAAGAAAATTTAAATAAGGAAAACAAATCTCAACCTATCTCAACTCTGGGGAAGTCATTTAAAGGTTACGTAATATTTCAGAAACATGTTTTCCCCATATTTCCTGAAATCCTCCTTACATTCATATAGCAATGCAACACATATAGCAATTTAATATATTCAGTGCTCTAACAGCAAGAAAATAAATCTGTCATTGGTGGCACCAATATGGCAACGAAAAGCCATGTCCAATTATTTCATTTATCCCAGATAGAGTAATTGGATGACCTACCTACTGGTCTACCTACCCACTTGCCCAGTTCCTCACAAACATGGCTTCGAGCCCCGGGTTGGGAAAGCAGTATCCCTTTACTTCCCCGTGTTTGGGTCCTGTTCTGTGCTGGTGGCAAGAACATGTACAGAAACAACAACAAAATTACTTTTGTATAATAGTCTTTTGAGCATGTGACAATCAAAAATCCAAGGGGCTGCCTTTGTGTGTAGGTCTTTACCATATACATGTGTGTATGTATGTATGTATATATGTATATATACTTGGAAGCCAGGCCACCACAGACTTTGAACTGCTCAAAAAGGCCTTTGATGCTACTTACATAGCAGACCATTGTAGTTGAAAGAGGTAAACACTGTGACAAAATTATGGGAAAAAATCAGTCAGTCTCCATTGTAGAATGTCTAATTGTACCTTTTGCAGTAAAATGTAGGCTTTTGGTTAATTATCCAAAATCCATCATAATATACAGCTGTTACAGTAACTAGGCAGTGAAATGTGAGGTCAGCAATCATGTATTTTGTTAAAAAATATCTCTCTGGTTATGGAAGCTACAATTACGTAGGCTGATTTCTGGCTATTGACCTTATTATAGCAATGCTACCTAATGATTCATACAGTGATACTGGAAAGTGTGTGAATCCTTTATAATTTTTTTATATCTGCATAAATATGCCCTTAAACATCAGACATTCATATATACAGTACATACACACACACACTCACATAGAAGCACACACATTTTTCATTGCAAATCCTTACAGCTCAGAAATAGCCTCCAATAATGAAGGCAGTGGATATACAGAATCTATTTATAAAGATTTTCCTTAAAAAAAAGGGCAAAAGACATAAAATGCTTTGGAAGCACAGCCAAGGCCTGTTTCCATTAAGACAAAACGTATGATTCTGATAACGAAGAAGGAGTCTGGAGCAGATTTGCGGCAGCAGTTGTGGTGATTGGCTCTGACTGAGGACAAGAAGCCTCATTGGCATGAATCAGCTCTGCCAGATTGCTTAGCCTTCTTGAGAAAACAAAAGAAATCATTTAGAGGCTAATGTATGCGCTGCGTTCCCGATGAAAAGGTTATCAATATGCACAATCCATTTCAGTTTATGCCCCCCTCTTGAGTGTATGAATTTCAATCTACTTTGTTGCATAACGGCTTTTAAATATTGGTTCTCAAATCGTTTCCATAATTCAGTCTAGCACTTGAACGTGTACCCCGTCTATTCTGCATTGAAACCTTTGGCAGAGGCAGCACGGCAGAGGACAAAAGAGAAAGGGAGAAGAAATGAGAACAGGAATGAAAGCAAATGTGAAAAATATCAGAAAATGGATGTGAATATTTGATTTGCTGAAAGGAAATTGAAAAAAAAATGATGGGGACAAATCAGCTATGCAGTTGTTTACAGACAGACTCAAAAACACTCACGGAAGCTATTGTGCTGAAAAACAGGAAAATGTGATGAGGCTTGTACCAAAAGATGAGGCATTTAATAACATATCATCAGCAAGGCAGTGGTTGATACAGTGACATTTTCATCGGTGAGTGCGGCTCATACTGGAATTTGATTCGAATTTTGCTTACAAGTGGAAGTCTGCATGCTCTCGACTCGGCAATTGTTCTTTGTAATGTAAGCTGGAACTCTCTGGACTTGCATGACCCTTTGTCTTGGTCTATTCTGTGGAGTATGCAATTTACTAGGAATTTGAAAGGTTTAGCACATGTAGAGTGAATTGTTCTGCAATTCTAGCCTCTAGATTTGAAGCATCAAATTAGGGAGTCGAAAAAAACAGCATTAAAGTAAGTACTGGTGCTAATAATTCATTTTTATACACTACATTTGTGGACAATTGCCCTTGCCTTAGTGAACTCACGGTCGCAGGTTCAATTCCCAGCTTGGGCACCACTGAGGTACCCTTGAGCAAGAACTCTAAAATATCATCACAGGATTTGCTGGTAAATCTTGCAACTGTTGTGAATGTGCATACATCTACCTGGTTTGGTATTGAAGCATCCTGGTCTTTCATAACACCTCAGCAGTGCAACAGACTAACATCCATGCCACACTGCACTGAGGAAACCAAACCAAAAACTGAGTACATATGCATGATTATACTTTTCAGAGATCTGACATTTTGTCTATTTAAAATCCTTTTTTTATTGATTTCATGTAATATTCAAATTTTCTGAGATTTTGAATTTGGGGTTTTCATAATCTGTAATCATCAAAATTATAACAAATAAAGGCTTGAAATATCTCGCTTTGCATGTAATGAGTCTAAATGAACTCTTGCACGATATTCAAATGTTTCGAGTTTCACCTGTAGATCAATGGCAAACCAAACTCTTGCCAACCGTGAAGCATGGTGGTGGATGAATTATGGCTTGATGTTGCCTTTCTTCCTCAAGCACTGCAATCTTTGATTTAAGGGCAACTTAAGACAACCTAAGACAACCTTAGAACTCTTAATCTGTAAAATCTCATAATTATGTTATAATATCAAGCATACTGCCTACTTTAAATATGTTGCCATATAACATTATTGCATAGTATGCACATTAAATTGCATTGTTTCCAGTACATGCTGTTTTATTCCACTGTTCTAGAACCTATCAGCTATGGCTATGTGATGCAGTCCACGCTCCTCACTCCTCCAGAACCCAACCTTCAGTGGATCACCATTAGCTCTGCTAACAGCTGCATGTGGACCTATTAGGGCTGACGGGAGCGTGTCTGCAGTGCAGTGTAGGATGCGTGGCGTGGGTGTAAGGGGTTGCTCAGGGCCTGTTTAGCTACCTTGAGACATGTGCTTCACATCGTTTCAAACGCTCCACGGCCCGGTTTCAAACAGGCGAGGCAAACAAGGCAATCCACACGAAAGCAGACGAGGCAACACGCTGGAGGGGAACGATGTGGCCTGACTGAGCGCGTCTGACAGCGCAGTGCACCAGGCAGGTGAAGAGCACGCTCCAGCGACTGTGCTCCAAGGTCTCTTTGAAAACATCGACCTGTTTGCTGACAACCTGAAAAAAAGAGGCCTATTCTAACTGTGAAGAACCTGATTAAAATGTCAGATCTCTAAATAAAGTTTAGCATTCTTGTAGAGATACTGCAGGACAGGCTTTTAGAGAGATATACTACAGTAAGAAAGTTTTGAAATGGCTGTTTTCCAGTAATGTGATGCTAATTTGAAAGTACAGTTCAGTACAGTAAACAAATACTGATCAAACTCTTCACTACTCAGAAGTGTGACAGTAGAGACCAGTAACAGACAGAACATATTGCCCAATAGGAGCACACTTAAATATTATTTTTTAGTATTTTTACATGAACATCATAATTTTTTTCCAACTGAACCATATCACACAAAAAATATTACTACATAGCAGCGTTTGATACAGAATACTTTGACACTTCATACAGTATGTTGCCTTTATGCATCCATTTAGCACCTCTACAGCAGTGATAATCTCTGTACAGTCCTTACAGAAAGACTTGGTGACCATGCAGTATGTGCAAGACCCCTACTTGAAAGAGGAGAGGCCTATTGCATTACCCCAAACTGAAGCTCAACTAACATTTCAAAAGTATAATGATATTCCTTGACAGAAGCTGGAAAACCACATAGTTTGGCTTTTTTCACCCTTCCCATTAAGCAAACTGCTCTAAATATTGAAGTGTAGGACTTTCTGTACAAGAAGTGAAGTGAAGTGAAGTGAGGTGAGAGCTTCCAGTACTGAGTGTTCCGAACTATCCTTTTCATATTTCTACCCGGTAACTCTTCCTTTCCTTTAGCATGCCTCTTGAACCCTGTGGGATTTGCAATGTTTTGTGAGCATCAAGATAGCAGTGTTGCACATTAACATATATGACCGCTCTAACTTAAACATAGACATTTAGACCTTGTTGCAGGCAATATAGTAGTGCTTTTATAACTTGATGCTACATTTCAAATGCAAATACACCTGATTTTTAATAGTTGTATTGGCTTTTTTTATGAGCTTTTGTTGGTAGAAGTGAAAAATGTTGTTTAATTTATATTGATTTCGATATATTCAGATCAGTTTACCATTGAAAGCAGATGTACAAATGAAAGTTTAAATGAAATGATTGAATTATTGCTAAAAGCACATATTAAAAAAAAAAGAAAACACTATTTGATTGATTTATTTTTGCTGGTTAGGTTGCAAATGTTTGAGACTGCTGAGCTTCTCTTGCGTCTCCTAACAGATTGCTACACAGGTTTCAAATAATTTGAAAGAAAAAGCTGCAAAAATGAATAAATGCATAAATACATGAAAAAACAATGTGTGTCTTGAATCATGAATAGAGCTGCTGGTGCTTCTGAAATGCCAGAGAAAGCTGCAGAAGATCAAGAATGAAGATTTTTTGAAGGTGGAAATCAAATTTCAAGGTCAGTAACTTGACTAGAAGGTTAAAAAAATATGATCAATTGACTTTACTCCATTTAAACTTTCAAGCTATTTCAACATTGCAATGGTAATGTAGGAAAGTGTAGCCTTTGATGGATATGGAATTTTCACTGACATAACGCAGGTTTGGCGTCACAACCCTGTAACCAAATAAAGACTAACTGCAATTTTGGATTCCCTGAGGGAGCTGGAGAAAGAACACAAAATGATATAAATGTTGAATATTCATGATGCATGACCTCAAAATTCCCTTTTAAGAACCAAAAGGACACTACAACTCCTGTAGTGCATGCCCAATGTGCATTTTAACTGTATTTCTCATCATGAGAGTAGGCCACCTTGTGTGCAACTGATGAGCACATTAGCAGCATTGCCAATATGCATAATGATAATGGGCATCTAATGCAATGTGGTATCAGGTTTTTTATTACGAGGAAATGGATCGGAAGGAAGTGAAGGAAGAAGAACCTATCAGGGCCATACATCCATACAGTCACAAAGAGAAGATGCACAGACATATGTGACTTTACGTTCTGGGTTCAACTAAATTCTTTGGATTAACAGGAAGTTTCTTCCATTTTTTTCTTCCACAATTACTCAACCTCTAGAAGAGCAAACTAAACTCAATATGAAAATCGTTCTCTGGTGTAATCTTGAAGAGGGCCCAGTATGGAGGAAAATCAATAAGAGTCATGCCTTTACCCACCAGCATCAGGTTGGATCCGATTGGCCTCAGCCTTCTGTTTTTCCTCATAGCCAGGGTTAGACTATGCAGAATGCCTAGCTTTGGGGGGGGGGGCTTTCTCATCAGTTTCGCCCAAGCACTGAGGATGCCTTCCTTTGCTTGAAACACAAACCGTGCTCAACGATAATAAACTGATAAAGGAGTCCTAATCAATGGCGCCAGAATCTAATAAGCTTGACCCCTGTGGCAAATTTATATTGATTTCCAGGGCTGCAGAAGGGAAATGGAAACTGGCCACACACAACAGAAAGAGCTCGCATTAGTATTAATGTGCACTCAGCCCCGCGGATTTCGCATTCGACTTGACGATTTCCAAAATTGCTCCGTTATTGCACCTGCCCTCCATGCCTCCATCCATGAAGCTCCCGCTGAAAATGACTATTTCAGTAAGTCGTCTGTTTATTTTATTTATTTATTTATTTATGTACTTACTTACTTGTTTATTTTTGACTATTACATAATCCCCACGCAGGGTTTACAGTAAGCCTCTAGGATCAGGCATTACAGTGCTGGAAGTAATTGGACAGTGACAGTTTCTTTGTTGAGCTGGCTCGCTTTATTGTGTGTGTAATAATTACCTCTGTGCCAAACGGCCTCGGTGATGAACTCATTTAAACACCAAATATGTCACTGGCATTTTATTTTTTGGATGTGCAGTGGTTACCTGGCCATGTATACTCACTACAACATGCTCTGTACAGAAACTATGAATTTCATACTGTAAACTAAAGTATAAAATCTTCTTTCAGAGCAGGAAGAACCGACCATTCATCTCAGATTTGAATTATTGAACATTTGTTAAAGTCAGTTTGAAAATGTGTAGTCTTTCTCACATGTTAATGGATTTTTGCCTGAGTTTACTCATTTGATTAGCTGAAACTAAGGCCCACCAAGGCCCACCATGACCCACAATGACTACATTGCTCATTTGGCTTTCACTGATGTTTAAACTTTACGGGCTCTGTTTTGATGATCTAAAACTTATGGCATAACTACCATTTATGGGTTTGTCCAAATCAATTCTGCTAGTTTGACAGGGGAAGATATCAGACTTCGTGCCAGTGCATGGAGCAAACATGTCGTCCTAACTTTCTTAATAATTCAGAGGTGTGTTTTGGGCTTAACATGCAAAACCAATCACCTCACCTTTAAAAGGCAGAGGCACAAGAAATATGGTAGATGGCTATTAGAATGGCATGTTTACCAGTCAAACCAGATTGTTTTTGGTGAGGAAAAGGACCTGTTCAAATGAACGTCATCGACAAGAGAACGTGCCACGATAAAATTACTTGCGTCACACTTTCTGAAAATGCAAAATTGTGCCATAAATGTTTACAGTGAAATGTGCATTTGGATTGGCTTATAATTGTTTTTATTGATGGATACTAACAGCTCTCAGTCTTTATAGGGCACTTATCCCTACAATAAATAACTATGCATGTGCTGTCATTAGTAATGTGCAGTTTAATTCAATCTCTTGGTTGGGGTTAAGTTTGTACCATATTGTGTCTGGTGACAGCAGGTTTGGGACATAATTTTGTCTGGCTAAAGTCAAGTTGAGACAAACTTTGGTTGGCTTACAGTCAGTTCCAGATAGAGTGCATCAGTTCTTCATTTTGTCAGGCTACAGTTGTAATGGGCAAGAGTTTTGTTGGGCTATAATAAAGTAGGAACAGAACTATGTCAGGCTACATTCAAGTTGGGACAAAATGTTGTTGGCCTAAAGTCAGGTTTTAAAAAAAAAAATGTTATTTGTCTACTGTCAGGTCCACTCAGGACTGTGTTGGACTACAGCTGGGTTAAGATTCTATCAGGGTACAGCTTAGCCAGAACACTATTTTTTCATTCGTCCTTGTAGAGCATTATTATTTTCAGTCTGTAGTCTGGTTCAGATCAATTTTTTAGGCTACAGCTGATTTCAGAGAGAACATTTCCAAGCTACAGTCAGATTGGGACAGAATTTTATCAGATTGAAGTTCAGTTGAGACAGAGCGTTGTTGAGGTGGGGTGGTTGACTTAAGTTTTGTAGGGCATTAGGTACAATTTTGTTGACTGTGGAGGGTAGGGATTGGTTTTAATTTAGATTTTTTAATTTCCTAAATAATAAGCAGCAACAACTGATAGAAAACAAAAGTTTCTGATGGATTATTTGTTCTTTGTTTAAATAATTTTATTTAGGTACATTTCTCCTATGTTTATGCTTAATTTCCATACAAATAAAACTTGAAACTTGAATTTCCAGGGCATAATCAACTTCTACAATAAGCTAAATGCACTTTGCATCACTGTGTACTGTGCAATACTGTATAAACTGATTAATGTTGCACTATGACCTCACTTTTTGAACCACAAGCCTTGTTCACTTTTCTCACTCTGTCTTTTCTTTATGATGTGTTTGCTTTATTGCTTGCATTTATTTAGCTTCTGACTGTATAGTAGCAACATTTGCAGCATCATTTTCAGTGTTTTTCAGAGTTTTTTAGGCTTATAATGGAAGAGTAATGGCAATAATACCCTTGGAACATGGGAGGATAAATGTGCAAAATGCCAACTCCTGATTGGGACAATGCAAGAGGGATGGCAATAAATAATAATAATATTCTTGAAAAGTTGTATCCTAGCATGCTGAATATAAAATAAAATGTGATTCTGTTATAATTCAGAATATCAACTGTATTATCATCCATATAGGGGGAGACACATAAGACTCATGATGTTGACGGTATTGTTATGAGGCCATCTGCCCATTTCAAACTCCCAGAACTCAAAGTTTTTACATCACAGGCTCATACTGTGCACACATATGGTAGGTGTGTTTTTGATAAAATGGCTGATGAGTTTGAGCATGTTTACTTACTTTGTACATGTGAAGTTGTTGATTAGTCTTGCTTATGTTGCCCAGATACTGTACAACTTACTGTTTCATGTTAAATCTGAGTATTTATGAAGCTGGAAAGATGAAGAAGCAGCCACTGAAGTTGCCATTTTGCATGTTTTAAGGGGAAAACTGTAAAGCTTAAAGTAACCTTAAGACAAGTTAAGAGCTTGGCCCATCACATCAAGACCCAGAATGTGGCATAACAAGAAAGCTAGCACTGGGTTTGCTTATCTAGAACTGTGTTTTTTCTGATCATTGCTGGACATTTTTAAGTCCTACGTGCTCCAATGGTGCCAACATGGTACCCAGCTTGGGACTGAATTTTGTTGGCTATGGTCAGGTCCAGACAGGACAATGTGAGGCTAAAGACCAGTAGAGGCAGAATGTTGTTGGGCTACAATCAGGTCCAGACAGGACAATGTGAGGCTAAAGACCAGTAGAGACAGAATGTTGTTGGGCTACAGTCAGGTCCAGACAGGACAGTGTGAGGCTAGAGACCAGTAGAGGCAGAATGTTGTTGGGCTACAGTCAGGTCCAGACAGGACAGTGTGAGGCTAAAGACCAGTAGAGGCAGAATGTTGTTGGGCTACAGTCAGGTCCAGACAGGACAGTGTGAGGCTAGAGACCAGTAGAGGCAGAATGTTGTTG
>JBBPDA010000021.1:21135338-21165498 GCA_037974385.1 Arnoldichthys spilopterus | reverse complement strand
GGCTACAGTCAGGTCCAGACAGGACAGTGTGAGGCTAAAGACCAGCAGAGGCAGAATGTTGTTGGGCTACAGTCAGGTCCAGACAGGACAGTGTGAGGCTAAGGACCAGTAGAGACAGAATGTTGTTGGGCTAAAGTCACATTGGAACAGTATTTTTTCAAGGGACAATCTGGTTAAAACCAATATTGTTCAGGCTATAGTTTGCTAGGCTACAGTTGGCTTCAGAGAGAAATGTGTTGACATGTTCAGAGTAGAGCTGAGCAATATGATGATATCTATCATTATAGTGATAAACTGTGGTCGCAATATGCTTTTCGGAGCATATCTTGATATTGTTAGTACTTTAAAAACACTCTCAAACTTCATGTTTAATTTTAAGGAGAGCATTATTAGCTTTGCTTAAGTGAACATATTGCACTGTGGTGTGAAAAACACTGAATAAAAATTATTTGTACTCATACTATATTTTTTAGAAAGAAACGGCACTGTTGGCTCTTCTTCCTTTGTTTCACCTTAATACATATCTTGACATTTCGCATATCAGGGAACATTTTCAAAATATCGTGATAAGATATTTTTGCTATATCGCTCACACCTAGTTCAGAGTTTAGATTTGTCCTTTAAATGTGATGTTTTCTGCAAGTTTACACTAAGAAAAAGCACAATTTGTTCAAGAAAGAGCAAAAAGAGACAACTCCAGGGTCACACTATGGATGTAGTTACCAGTGTTAAGACCCGCAGTGTTCAGTGGGTCTGGAGTTTGCTTTTTTAAAATTTTGTACCAAAGCCTCACAAAGTAAACACTCTTCGAGGTGTCTGGATGCAACAGGCTTTCGCTCATTTTGTCGAAAGAACAAAGTCAGACATCACAAACGAGTCTACTTGAGTAAATTAAACTTTTTGCCAAACTCGTCCTGTAATTGAGCTCTGATTACCAGAGGCAGGATTGAGTGCTCCTGTCATTTTTGCAGAGCAGCATTTCATCATCGCACCTTCACACAGCCGAACATTTCACAAAGCCTTACTTACACTGACAAACTAGCTCCGCTTTGTTCCGTCTTACACAAACAACACGTTTGAGAAGCAAGAGGTAGACAAGACCATATGCTGAATAAATCACACTGGCTACTGAACATGAGGCATTTCTTTCCGCACAACAGTTTGAATTGGATGGCTTTACTGAAAGTCATAATGTTTTCTGACCTGGACTTTCATTTTCAGTCTTTACTCAAGCTTTCAAGTGAGCTTTCTACAGAACTTAACATTTTACATTAAAGGTTCCATATTACATTAAGATGATAATCCATCCTTCATAACTCAGTATTTATATATTAACTGGCTGTTTATTAATTATTAGTAAAAGATGTGGCTTCACAGCAAGAAGGTCCTGGGTTCGATCCCCGGGTCGGCCACGAGTGCCTTTTTGTGTTTGCAAGCTCTCCCCGCGCTGGCGTGGGTTTCCTCCGGGTTCTCTGGTTTCCTCCCACTGTCCAAGGGCTGCAGTAGGTTGATTGGATGTTCTAAATTGCCAGTAAGTGTGAATGTGTGTATGAATTGTCTGTCTATGTGTTGCCCTGCGATGGACTGGTCTCCTGGATGTACCCTGCCTTAGGCCTGCAGTCAGCTGGGATTGGCCTTAGCTTCCCCGCGACCCAGAAACGGAAGAAGCGGTTTAGAAAAGGGATGGATGTATAGTTTATAGCTTATTATACTGCTAATTAATAAATTAGTGTGTTACTTCTATAAAGAAATAACCCCAGACTAAACTAACATTTGTGTTAGTGCCATTTTTAATCTGTTTATTAACTGAACTATATATTATTTTATGCATTATTTTATTTGGAGCACATTCCTTTGGGCAACAGTCATTATTGGGCTTTATTGGCCACCTTCCTGCTGGGGCGGTCTTAACTGTTACGTAGCTTCCCCTGTGAACTGAAGGTTGCCGGTTCAAATCCCAGAAAGGTACAAGTACTTAGTTACCCGTGAGCAAGGCAACGTCCCCAAGCCCTGCTTCCCATGCGTTGCCTATGTCAGTTGCCCACTGCTCCTAAATGGGTTAAATGCAGAGGCCACATTTCGTTGTGGTGCACTCTGTGCTGTGGTGTGTTCACAGTGACAAAAATATGCACTTACTTTCACAGTTGCCTTCACCTCCACATATTCAGCTGCATCATTAAATCAGTACTGTCTTTAAAGTGGGATTACTAATTACTCCTTTCTTTGTATTACCTAAGCTTGATTACTAGCAGAGTACTCCACGTGAGTACTACATTCTTTACCTCAAGTTAAAGTAAAATTAAAATAATTTAAAGTTAAAGTTACTTAATTCTTTTCTTTTATGTGCAGATAGATTGTCCCGTAGGACCTTTCCCAGACAGGGCAACCAAATCTATATTACAGATTATTTTATGACTAACTAAAGTGCATTAATAATATTATACCACCTAATTGATTATTATTGGCAATAATTATTGATGCTTTTTTTTTTTTTTTTACCCTGTCGTGTCCGGCAGCTTGGCAGGCAGAATGTGCAGCTGGATGCCATGATGTGCCCAACAACTTTGTTCTGCCAGGAGGGGTTACAAGACTAATGTCAGCCCCTCTTGTAACTTGAAGTTTATTTATTTATTCATTTATTTATTTGTTTTGTACAATTAAAGCCAGTTCAGACAGGGGGGAAGAAGACAGAGGGAGAAAGAGATAAAAGAAAAACAAGAAAAAAAAAAAATAATAATAAAATAAATAAATACATTTTCTTTTTTTAAAAAAAGATGCGGCAACTTTGTTGCGACGATTCAGTCACGGTAATTGTTCCTTGGATCTTTTATAACCCCTCTTTTTTCTCTCTCTTTCTCTCTCTCTCTCTCTCTCTCTCTCCTTTTTTTTTTTTTTTGATGCTTGTTTTTCGATTGAGGGTCATTATTCAGATTCAGTCATACCCATTCTATACCTTACTCAGTCATCCTGCTGAATCATTCTATTGGAGTCTTACCATCTGGCTGGCAGTTGAGTTAGGTGCCCTTCAAGGCTACACTTTACATCAACACTTCCACAACAGCATTCTGGCACATTTTACATTGGACTTTTCATGCAAGAATGTCCGCAATGTACTGTGGCCATGAGATGCATGTGTTACACCTGTCTCTTTACCTCTTCAGATTGGGGTGACGATATGTACATGTGATGTCTATCTGTCTGACCCTCTCTAACTCTCTCTCTCTCTCTCTCTCTCTCTCTCTCTGTGGGCAGTGGTGGAGTAGTGGAACCTTGCACTTGTGAATTGAAGTCCCATCCCGGGCACCACTGAGGTACACTGTTGATAGCTGCCCACTGCCCCACGTGTGCACATGTGATGGGTTAAATGCAGAGGTCACATTTCGTTGTGGTGCTTGAGTGTGTTCACAATGACAAATAGTCTCTCCTCACTCTCTTTGCTCAGCATTTAACTTTTGAGACTCCAGCTCTTAAACGTCTTTCTTGCAACACATTTCATTTCTGTTGTCTGACTTTGACTCAGACATCACACAGAAGAAAACACGGACTTACTCTTAAAATTAACTTACCCCCAAAAAAGCCAATGTTATAATAAAATAAGGCTTTATGAAAATGTTGATTCCCTTCATTTATACTCCTATACTCCTGCATCTGTACCCCACCTGAGATCAAATACACAGAGCATTAACTGAGCCAGAATGCTGATTCCTCTGGTATGGATGTAGCTTAAGCTTAAGTAAGCAACGTAGCAAACTGATGTTTGCTCAAACAGGTTTACGCAAACACAAAACGATTTGCTAACCAATACCCTGTGAAACATTGGCAGAGCTACTGACTGTTACCACCATGGATAAATCTGAAGTGCAGTGGCTACAGTTAATTTACCTGCACATGCTTGAGCAGGTTGGATGCAGAGTTCCTGTAAGAGGCTGTCTGTCTACACTGTCTATCTGACTATCTCTAAATACACACACACACATATCAATCAGCCATAACATTAACACCACCTGCCTAATACTGAGCAGGTTCCTCCTGCTGTTGAAACAGGTGCACTGTGTTCTGACCCCTTTCTGTCAGAGTCAGCATTCAGTTTTTAAACCACAGCTCTTCTTTGGGATCAGACCAGACGGGCTAGCTCTCACTACCCCATGACGTTACTATTGATTCACCAGTTGTCCTTTTCTGGATCCTACTGCACACCTGAAACACTCCACAAGACCTGCCGTTATGGAGATCCTCTGACTCAGTCGTCTAGAACATCACAATAAGGCCCTTGTGTGGCTCAGATGCTTACACTTCCTGCTTCTGGCACATTAGCTTTAAGAACTGACTGTTCTTTTGCGGCCTAATATGTCCCATCCTTCTATGTTAACGTTATGGTTGTTTGGAGTATATGTGTGTGCGCATACGTATTGCTTATATGCATTTAATTACTTATTAGCAGCGCAATTTGTCTTCAATTTATGCTTCTTAATGATAATTATCGTTATCAAATAAATGTTCATTCATATGTGTACATGAGTTTGCAAATATACTTGTAATTGCACTTTTACAAAATGCAAGGTGCAGAAACACTAATGAGCATTTGCAACACTTTGTACGTTCTTTCTATTAGTGTCAAAGTAATCGAATAATTTATATTACTTGTTCTATAATACATTTTTCAGACTAACGAATGAATAACAAGTTCAGGTGGGTAAAAGAGTAAAAGCAGATGCCCTTCTGTTCAACCTCTTGAGTGTAGACACAGTGGAGGCACTTCCATTCAATTCGACAGTACAAGCACATAAATGTAATCGCATGCCAGAATATATTGACTCAAATTATGTAATAGTGGAGAAATTCTCAGTGCGGCGAAGCAGAGCGAGAGAATATAAGAATATAAGAGTCTTTGAGTAGGAGTTAAAGGTTAATGAACGAGTAGAGATGTAGTATGAGCTGTGTCGAGGGCCGCAATGTGCTTCTGCAGAACGTTTCAGAAGAGACAGGTGTAGGACGGCGTAGACACACAGGCCATACCCTTTCTTCCCCCCAATGACCTTTGAGTCCCTGGGTTAAGGTCAGTCCATTATGCACTTGGCAAACTCTTAAGAAGCATATAATTCAGAAGATCAGCACACAGGTCAGTGCTTCTGGACAGCTGAAGCCAATGAGAGCTTCATGAATTTTTTCGCTTGCCTGAATGGAGAGTTGGGTTTTATGAGGGGTTTGGAGAAAATAAGCTACAGCGAAGCAATAAAACACAGCACGGAAATCACCTGCGTTTTGCCTCGGACTGTGAAAGAAAGCGATTTGTTTCTGACAGAGCTGTTAAAGGAGAGTTAGTGTGTAATATAATAACGCAATAACAGCTATCGACTGTCTTTTAGTCCTGTTTGCTGAAAAGTGAGACGTATGGCGGTCAGAAGTCGCCATTGCAGATGCGCTACCTGAGCAGCACAATGTATTGATTTCTGGTCATGGCGCATATGTTACGTGAGATGAGAAAATGTTTTATTTCGCCCACATTTGCAGGGAACCTGTTTACTTTTCGTTGCTCCGTTGAAATTTCAGCAGTAAGTTGCTACACAAGCATCCCGGTGCTGGATGGATCACTTTCGATTCGTCTTGCAGCAGATAGAACAGATGATTTATGGCCTTAAAAAGAAGTTTATTTCAAATGTTGTGCATTCAGATGTTGAGGTGTAAGCAAAGGAGAGGGTTGATGTGAATTGGTGCATTGTTAGAGAAGACATCTGAGAGCCCTAATGTCTACAATTCGAATATAATCCCTTTATTTTCTATGTGAAACTTTCTGTGAGTTAGCTTTGAGAGGCTTTTCAAATATTTGGTCCCCTCATCACCACAGTTAACATTAGCCAATATGGACCAAATGGTTCTATAGACTTTTTGAGAAGGACTGCCCACTAGAGAGCTCTTCTGAGAACTAAATACTTTCAGAGCCTTTTTTCTGTTTGAAATTACATCGCCAGGAGGAACTTAAATGTTTGGTAAAGCCGCCACAAACAAGAAGATAGAGAATGGATCTTGTGGCCAAATCAAAAACAGGTTTGTTCGAACTTTACCGTTGGTCCATTTTGGTCCATGTTTACATGGCTTACATAAGACAGACTTTTTAAAACTCTGTTTAAATGCATTTAAATCAATTATTGCATGCTTTTGTCATGACCAATCACTGTACAGTTCTTTCACTTATGGGTCATCTTGTGCAGGGAAGTACCTAACCTGAAACAGGAGCTAAAAAATTCAAAACAATGTTCTAAAAGCCTATAATCTATAATCATTCTCATTTCCTGCAGTGCTAATGCACAAAAAGGGGGAACTTTCTCAAACATTTAAACGAATTTAAAAAAAGTTCCTCTGGTCCAAAAGTGCCTTTTGTTGACTGTAAGCTTATCTAGAACAAAGACAATTTCCAAACAACTCTAAATGACTTTACTTCTGTCTTAATAATTTAATCCTCCTGATACGGCCAAAATATCGTCACCGCTGCCGGGATCACACTCTGACCAAAAAATCATGGGATGGACACAGTCCTCCAGAGTACTAAACTAATGGCATGCAAATGCAATGAAGGTGTTTTCTTTGTGCTAATCAAGATTTCAGCAGAAATTGATGCCAAGAAAAAGCTGATTGCAATGGTTTTTGAGGTCATCTGACCGAACTTGAGTCCTGTGTGGATGGTCTGATTTGCTTCAACATGTAAAAAAACAGTCAGCTCAACTCAAACATAAGTATGGACAGGGCCTTATATTAAAAAAAATTATGGTAAATTATAAATGGTAAAATTCTGGAAGTTCTTCATTTACTTGCTTTGGTTGGTCCACTACCACAACCACAGGTACTGCTGTAAAGCAGAGTCAAAATCACCTTTGCCAAGTCTAAGACAAGTCCAAGACCAAGACTAGCTGAGTCCAAGTGAAGACCAAGTCCACATGAGTGAGACAGAATAAAGAATGATACAGGAAAAACAATCCTCTTAGCGAGCACTTACTCAGCTGCTTGATGCTGGAGACACAGTGTATTTTCTATTGTAAGATGATCACTTCTCTACCAAAGAGCAACACTGTACGATCAAATTAAGCCACAATATTTACTTTAAGCAGCCTATAGACAATGATTCACCTGACTGGCCAAAATAAAATTAATGAGCATGGCTGTATTGTGTGCACAGATGAGTTTTGGCAGGCATATGACTGGTTACCAAGTGGTCTGTGTAAACGCTTGCTCTAGATGGATTTTGAACTAATTTTTTTAAACTAATTTTTCTATTTTGCCAACTGCTGTGGGTAGTTTTGTTTTGTCAAAGGCATTGGAGGTCATTTGGTCAATAGATGCAGGTGCTTTTGCTTTGTCAAATGATGACGTTTAGTTGATTGAATTATTTTTTTTAATTGTCATGACTGGAAAGTGTTTGGTGTTGTGGGCCACTGTGGAGAAATGTTGCTAGCAGAAACACTCTTTTAAAATGCAACTGAACCAAATATGACATGTAGTAAGACCACTGGCTGAGTCCAAGTGCAAACACCAACCAGTCCAAGATAATTCTGATGCCATAGACAAAATATCTTGAGTAAGGACAGCTTTACATTGCTGAGGTGTGACTCATTGGGTATTGGATAAAATATTGAGAAGGGGAAAAAAGTACATGCCGTTAAAGGAAAGGACTGACATTGTTGTTTCAGCTTATGGCCAATTGTCCAATTTTTCTTCCTATGTGCTGCAAAATTAGAAGAATTATGTTCTTTTTGACTGTGTATGCTGGTTTTGGCCAGATTTGAAGCTCTTTTCCTACTTGATTGTACTCTCTCTTCATTTATTACCTTAAAAGGGTTTGTTCTAACTGTTCACGGCATGCTGAGAGCTCGCTGTATTGCTGTTGACAGAACTTAACACTGAGCTTCACAAGAACCTGAATACACAGGAAATCAGTAAATCAAATCAGGAAAAAACAAATTACAGCAGACAAAAGAGTATTATATATAATTTGCCTGGCTAAATATCTGAAGTAATATGCAGTATGTTCTAGGTTACCGAGATTACCCATTTCTTCAACTGGTTGCCATGTTTACATCTAACCTCTCTCTGTGACAATGTTCCATCTTTGCACTACTTTGCACCTAGTTTGGACTATAACCGTGTACTGGTCTTTGCTGCACAGCCTTCATTTGTAACTGTCTGTCTTGGCACTGTCCTGCACATATTTGCACACAATGCACTTTATGTTTCATATTCTCCAGCCTATCTGTCTGAGCTGCTACAGCCTTATACACCAACTCGCTCTCTCAGGTCGGCTGATCATCTGTTCCTGAGTGCACCCAGGACAAAGCGTAAATGAGCAGAGAAGATGCCTGTCTAATCTCTAATGGCTGATCATTCTAGAGTTTAGAAACAGCAAAAGCACAATCACGATCACACAATCACTGATCGTGCTTTTGCTGTAGCTGCTTCTAAACTCTGGAATGATCAGCCATCAGAGATTATATAGGCCTTTTTTCTGCCCATTTTTAAATCTCGGCTAAAAACCCATCTTTTCCCTTTGGTTTTTTACACTTTGTGAGACGTTGGATTCAGCTCATTGCTGTTATTGTATTTATTTATTTTAATGACTTTATTGTCTTTTATTCTTATGTATCCTTTGTACAACACTTTGGTCCTATATTGGTTTGTAAAGTGCTTTAAAAATAAAGTTGGAATTGAAATATGTGTTTATTTTTTGGTCCTGTGGTAGCACTATGGTCCTGGAGGAATGTTGTTTCACGTAACTGTGTACTGTATGAACTGTATCTACAGTAGATTAAATGACAATAAAAACCAACTTGAAAAGGTTGGTGCTTACGGTCAAGGAAATGGTCGTATAGGGCAAAATGCATTCCTTCAAATCTTAAATACTGAAAATCAAAAATAACCGTCAGGTTTGAGTTTTTTAGGAAGTAATTGCAAGCTTAAGCAGTAACTGGATTCATTTAACAATGAAAACAAACAACGATGAACACTAGAAATCAAACACGACAATGTGCAGATCCAAAACCAGAACATGCATGAAGCCAACACCTAAAGACTATCCGGAACATAGAACAAAAACAGTAGCAAAACAGGATGTGTACAACAAAAACCAGACAATCAACAAGAGCAGACACCTGTATTTATACACAAGACAAGATAGTTGACACCTGGAAGTGGGAGAAGCACAAGAACCAGACACAACTGAGAATACTAACAACAGGGCAGGGCTACAGGAAGTGACAGGAAGCACATGGCAAATCAAAACACTGATGCATGGCTGTAAACAAACAAAGACAAAATGTAAGAAAAGACATGATACAGAGCTGAAAAAAATGCTAAATACAACGAAGCAAGGGCTGCAGTCTACATCACCAGCACAAAGAGTTTGTAGCTAGCTAGCTGTGCTAGCATGCATAGCTTTGCAATAACTTTTTCATCAGGCTGAAATAATAAAATATCTTCTATGTACAAACACAAACGGTGTGTATTAGTTTAAAAACTGCACTTCCAACAGAACATATCCACCTTCCTCCCGAAGAGAGGAACCACATCAAATTACAACATGCTTTTGTCACCACCAGTGCTTTTGACTTCTAAGGCTTAAGAACATGAGGCAACAATCTCGCTCACTCAACACACACACACACACACACACACACACACACACACTCACCCTAAGCTTGATCCTTCTGTTTCCTAGCAGGATGAGATGTGACATTTAGATAACAGGCAGAGTGGCAGGCTGCATCAAACCGGCTCTGCAACTGTCCACCACTGATACAAACAATGCCCATTATCTGACTAGTGGCAGGAAGACGAGACAAAGACGAAGGGGAAAAAATGAAGTGTTGCCACGTCTTCTACTCAACAGACCTTTATTATTTTATTTAAGAACAGATGAAGGCCCCAAAGGAGTGGGATGTTTTAAGGATCTGTGATTAATGAAACATTAATCATGAATTTTGTAGGAGAACAGGAAGGCTTGTCACTTTCTATTTGGGCCCAGTGGAAGAGGAGGACGAGGGGGTGGCGTGGAACGAGGGAAAGGGGGACGGATGTCAGGGGAGGAGGGCAGAACGAGGGCATACCAGTGGGAGGGAAGAAAAAGCCTTTGTAATTCAGGCAATGTTGTCTGTGGGAAGGGCTTTGAAGATAGAGCCTTTTTTTATTTTGCAGCAGATTTTTTTTTGTCTGAAATGCAACTGAGGGGTTTCAGTAATGAGTAACCTGACGCCATTGAGATATACACCGATCATCCATAACATTACTAACTGGTAACGTTGGTCAAGCTTGACTGTCTAGTTATTTCATTACAACGGCACCTGTCAGGGATGTGGAATACATTAAGCAGCAAGTGAATAGTCAGTGAACCTTGGGTTCCCATGACCCTGTTGCTGATTCACCAGTTGTCCTACCTTGGATCACTTTTGGTAGGTAATAGCACTGCATTCCTGGAACACTCCACAAGACTTGCCATTTTGGAGATGCTCTGACTGGTCTAGCCATCACAAAAATACCCTTGACAAAGTGGCTCACATTTTTTTTCCTTCAAGTGCATCAACTTCAAGAACTGACTATTCACTTGCTGCTTAATGTATTCCACATGATGCATGTTGGGAGTGAAGGCTAGCCTGCCTGGTTTTATCCTACATAATGGCTACTGTGGGTTAAAAAGTGAATGCTGACTGAAAGAAAGAGGGAGGTGGTGTTAATGTTATGGCTGATTGGTGTACATCTTTTATCTCCACTGCCTGGACACTTTATTAGAAACATTTACCTTGCACTTCCACCTGCTGGCCACTATATTAAGAGAACCTACCTTGTTCTTTCACTTACTGCCTATTTTATTACAAACATCTACCCTGTGCTCTCTCTCGCTGGCCATTTTATTGGAAACACCTAATTTAAAGTTCAACTAAATAGTTGCACAGTCTGTCGCCCACCCGTTGTCATACACTGTCAATCATACGCCACGCATCATTGGTTGGTTTTTGACCACAGGACAGCTGTGGGAGTTGACCTTTCTCAGTACAGCAGTGACACTGATCATCTTAGTGTGTGTGTGTGTGTGTGTGTGTGTGTGTGTGAGTGTTTGTGTGTGTGTGTGTATGGCACTGGTGTGAGTGTTAGAGACGCAGTGATGTTGCTCAGGCTGTGTGACGTCAGTGTGATTGCCAGGTTCAGAGTGGAAAAAAACAAAAAAATTCAGCCCTGTAGTCAAAAAAAGGACCCCTGTTAAAGGGCTAGGGGGCTCTTAACAGTTCAGCAGCCAGGTGGATCCAGTATTTGGTGGTTTCTAAAAAAAGTGTCTGGTGTGTGTAAAAGGAAAAAGTACAGACTCTGGTCTTGCAAATCTTTTTCCATATGAGCAATCGCGAAGGCACGCGGTGGCATGAAGTAACTGTGCATAGAGCAATTTCCAGCCTGAGTGCCCAGTTCTCTTTTGTTGGAGAAAGCGTGGCATTTTCCCTGCTACAAAGGAGACAGATGCCTGCACAGTTCTCACAAAAACATTTGTTTGATCAAAGGGTCAAGCCAAAAAGAGAGTTGTGTGTGTGTGTGTATATAAAAAAAAAGCAAAAATACATTCTTCAAAGTATAGTTACTGCACAGACATGGCCTCAAGTGGCTTACAGCTTTTAAAAAAGTGCTGACATAATACACCAGTGTTTAATAAATAATTGCTGCAATACTTTATTATGAAAATATACATAAAATTAATAATTCATGTTGATTGCAATAAACAATTCCTCATTAAAAATAGAGTTTGGGGGGGCTCCCGGTGGGCTTACAAATGGCACTACTGTATTGACCTTATAATCTAGATATTGGAAGTTTGGTCATCCATGGCCAGGAGAATGAGAAACCATAATTGGCTTTGATCTCTCTGGTTAGGTAGGATGGCCCTCCCTCTCCCTTCCCATCACTCAAAGCATGTCTCCTATCTGACAAATATGACAAAGCTGTCCAATGTCCAATTGTTCTCACCTTCTTAGTGTTGGTGGCATGGGTGTGATGTGGACGCTAGCGAGTGGGTAGAACTGGAATTGACTAAAATGGAAAAAAAAAAAAAAAAAATGGGATGGTTGCCAAGCAACATAACCAAAGATTGGTCAATTATTCTTTGCTGTAGAGCATCGTTCACGAGGCACACAGTATCTACATAAACCTTTCATGAGAACTATATGTAGACGTAAGAAGGCTTATTCCAACAGACACTCAGCATTAGTGGTTGAATGGTAGACTTATTGCCTGCCACGCAAGAGGCTCTTGTTCGATTTCTAGCCAAAACATGCAACACTTTGGGCAATGGTAGCCCAGTGGGAAGGGACTTCATATTCCAACATATGCAGTAGTTTTTGTTGTTTTTTTCAAGCATGAAGGCACTAAAATATGCATTTACTTGTATTCTTTGTTTCCCATATCAAGCCAAAATGTATGAATACATCCAGCATGAGTCAGTGTGCCTTGACAGAAAAAATTTATAAAACCCTGTAAATTCCCAAACTAAAATCAATGATACATTGCATTTACGTAAGATAAGATGACCAGAATAATGATGATTTTTGTGTAAAGTTAAATTAGTTAAGTTAAACACAGTACATGATTTTAGCCCTGATTATCCACTCGCTGACAGGTTTTGGAGATTGCCGACAAAAGCCCTAGATCACAGGCAAATCTGCATTCGCTCAAGGCTCACAAATCAGCTCTTGATCGCTATGTGTGTTTTGTTCAAAGATGCCCTTCTAGACTCACACTGTGCTTCAGTGGAACGTAGTCAGCAGCACACTCATGAGACGCTGTGCGCTGAAGGGTTAAGGAACGTTCTTGGTGTGAAGAGCCTAAATCATGTTGCCATCCTCAGCTATAACATGACTACCACCTGTCCAATAGTGAGCAGGTCCCTCATGCTGCTGAAACAGCTCTGACTGGGTGCACCGTGTGTTCCGACACCTTTCTATCATAAGGTGCTTTTGCACCAAACAGTTCTAGGGACTTTTTGAGAGGATTTACCCACTCGGGAGCTCCTTTGAGAACTAGACATCTTCAAGGGCTTTTTTCTGTCTGCATTCGCACTGCCAGAAGGAACTCTGTGATGTGAGGTGGCCAGCAGATAATGTAGCAGCTGAATACAAGAAGATGTAGGATGCCATGATTGCAGTGCTTCAACTCATTAAAACAGGGTTGTATTTCTTCAGTGGCATATCAGCTTAATAAAACCTGGACTTCACTGTTGGTCCACTTGGATACTTGGCCAACACTTCACACAGTTTAAAAATGGCACCTGCAGTCCCTGTACACTTTCACCTGGACCAATCGCTGTACACTAGTGTGATAAAGTTCCAACCCTGAAATAGGATCTAAGTAGTTCCTTAGATCATTGTTCTCAAAACTCATTCTCGGTTCCTAAAGTGCAGACAAAAAGGGGTTAATTTCCTCCAACGGAGAAAGACCTTTCGAAAGGTTTCTGTGGTTGGAGCCTATAATCAGCATTCACTTTTGAAATCACAGTAGCTCTTCTTTGTGGTCAGACCAGATGGACTAGTCTATACTCCCTACATGCATCAATGAGCCATTGGGTTCCAATGACTATGTCACTGATTTACCAGTTGTCCTTCCTTGGATCACTTTTGATAGGTACTATCTACTGCACACCTGGAACACTCCACAAGACCTGCTGTTTTGGAGATGCTCTGACTCACCCATGCTCACCTATTTTTCCTGCTTCCAGCAGATCAACTTTACAAACTGACTGTTCACTTGCTGCCTAAAATATCTTACCCCCCTGCCATGTGCCATTGAAACAACTCATGAAATTGTTAAACTGACGTAAAGAGGTTTAACTGTCCTACCTATGCCCTATGCTATTCTGAATAGAACTTTTGATTTAGTTTCAAGGTTAAAGTAGGGAAACGCTGTTTTTTTGTAGACTAAAACAACCCAAAAATAAGGTTCTGTTTGTTCAGCATGAACACTCGCAGCAATACGCAGGTGAGTGGGAACAGGACTCTTCGAAAGTATCGCTGCCTTTGAGTCAACACTTGTGCTTTAAAGGGTCTAGTAAGGGGAGGGGAGAAAAAGAAGAATCCAATAAAGTAAACATCACAGCTGGTTGTGTTGTGAATTTCTGTGATTTCACAGCTCTAGAAATTTGACAGTGCTGGCACCACTGAGTGACTGTTGATAACACAGCGGCGCGCTTTGAACGAACAACACAACTAGCAAATGCCAGTGCAGAATACTAATGCAGAGAACAGTCCATAGCATGGAACACAGCCCAGCTCCCTCTCTCTCTTTCTCTCCCCCTCTCTCTCTCTCTTTCTCTCTCTCTCTCAGGGGTCAGGGGAATGGGCAGTGGTGCGCTTCCCCTTGTAAAACACCCATACACACGGTCTCTTACACACACACTCACACACGCACTTCTTCACATCCATCTACACTTGTGCCCAGATCCACTGCAACTTGCACACGCCATAAATACACAAACATACTTGAAATTCAGTTTGTGTCTGGAGTTTTACCCCCCCTTCACCCCCCCAGGCGATTTGAATCTATTGAAGCATTAAGCACTAATGGAAAAAAAAAAAGAAGGAGGAAAAAGGAGAAGAAGAAGGCTGGGATAAAAACTGAGTTCCAGCGAGTGAAACACTGAAATACATACAATTTGCATTAGCAATGGCCTCCTCTGTGGTTGCCTTGATGTTAAATGCTAGACTTGGGTGATGAGACAAAACAGTTGCTGTAGGGCTCTCAACACTGTAGCTGTACCAGTGTTCCAAATGAGGTGTGGTATAAAGGAAGAGTGGGTGTGGCCAATATGTTTGTTATATTCTCTGTGGTTTCCAATTAAACCTCTGCTTCTAATGTTCTCAGAAATTGTAACATGGTCACATTTATTTAAAAAAAGAATAACTGTCCAGAAAATACTCATTATGTGCTGCTATTTTGAGCAGTGGAGGTGCAGCCAATATAAGGCTGTTGTAAGCTTGCCAACATGACTTTTTACATGTCCATATCCATATAGACTAGGCCTCACACTGTCCAACTGTACTGAGTAAATCTATGAATGAATGTGTTTTTTTGAACTGGTCTACACATTTGGCATTTCTTATTAATTTGGTCAAATTACAGGTCAGCAGAATGTATTTAGTCTCCTACTAAATGAATATAAAGCCTACTATGCTACTTTGTGTGCTGCAGACTTGGTGAATTGTGCTAGTGTGTATATGTAACACAGTTAATCATGATTCCACCTGCCTCAGAGAATGACCCACTGTAAATTCTACCCAGCAGAGCATGCGGAGTGTGTATTTTATCTTTTGCCGTCCTCTGTATTGCCAGATTGACATGGGCAGTAAAGTGGCAAAATGATCTAAGATCTAAGATCTAAGCTTTCAAAGGAACAAAAGCTGGTCACATATTTGTATTAGTTCCTGTTTAAAACACGTATTTGTTATAAAGAGTGCATTCATATTCAGTGGCATCTTTACTAGATAGGCATCTAATGGCGGCTGGTAGCTTGGGGGTGGACTGATGGAGGTCGTTAATGGGATTGGGTTGAGAGAGGTCAGGGGTTTAGCCTGGAGTGTGACAAACTTTCCCCATTTCCATCACTCCTCTCCCTTGGGACTTGGGTACAAAGCCGTGGCAGGCCAGAGTCCAGAAAAGTCATTTTCCTCTGCCACCGTTCTACAGAACTGCCGATTCCATATCTGACTGCCACAAGACTTTGCAGCCATTTAAATGGCGGCCTGCCATCCCAGTAGCTCCTGCTGCACTTCTGATGCAGGCTGGAGCGGATTGGTCATGCCCAGTCAAGCACGTGACATCAAAGGCCAAGGTCGAGGCTTGAATCTCCTGCCAAAATTGTCCCATGCTTAGGGGCGGACAATTGCAGCTAACCCCCACCATAACCGAAGCTGCTAAATACCATCGGTTATAAAATACTCAGCATCCAGTCAGTCCAGATATAGCAGCAGTAACAAGACTGTAAATGATTTATTTAACACAAATTCATTGTCTTGTGGTGTTGATTCAGTTTTCATTATCTCTAAGGCCGAAAGCTAATATTAGCTATGGCAAACCTACCAGGCAGTTGGAATAAATGGTACTACTCTAATCCAAAAATTTAGGCCAAGTAAAAATGATTGTGTTTATTAGGGAAACTGCAAACCCACCCAACCAGGTAGAGCTGTTATCTATCTAGTCACCTTACTGATTGACTGTCATGAACCTTAAATTTAACTAGCTAGTTATGGCAGCTTAATTCCTGCATATTCCCCCACATGTATTGTCAGTTTTTTCAGTTTTTGCATCTTAGTGATTCTTCCATCCTTACATTTGACTGGCGTTTTTAATGAAAATCTTACATTATCTTCAAATCCTCAATCAGTTCATCCTGGACCTATTCATGACTCTACGTTTTCAACCCTGGTGATATCAAATTTAATACGGTCATTAGATATGTCATTTGATATTGGCAATGGTCACAGCTGTCAATATCAGATTTAGAAATAGAAAAAGAAATATGTTTATGATTTGAATTTGAATAAGAGTTTCTGCACCCATGTCAACTTTTCTGGATGAGCCAACTGACTTGACTTGAGTTTTGAGATCAGGTTAGTAAGTTGGTAAATCAAGCATACAGATCTAAAAATCACCGAGAGAAACAAGAGGGTCATTTTTACAAGTAAAATATGTGTCACGATTCTCGGGTAATTCAGGAAGTAAATGCAGCTTCTTGAGTGAAATAACGATTTATTTTAACGTAAAAAAATAAACAAACAAAACAAAACACGACGTAGAACACTGAACATACATAACACGGCTCTCTTCAAAAAAAAAACTAGGCACGACACTACATACGGTATAGACGGTTTGACCAACAACCACAATGGACCAGACAAGGGGTATAAATACTCAGACTAAACACAGAACAGCTGACACAGGTAACAAGAAACAGGTGAAAGGCGGGGCTAAAAAACACAAGGGCAACACACGTGGAGCAGACAGGCACAAAAACAAAGGGGCGTAGACCTTACAATATGTGTGTGGTTTTACATTTTTAGCGACTTTAAGTAATATGGAATCATTGAATCAGGTGTATATGCCACACCCATTGCCACAGGTGTATAAAATTAAGCTCCTAGGTCAGGTTTACAAACATTTGTTAAAGAATGGGGCATTCTGAAGAGCTCAGAATGTAAGTGTGATACTGTCAAACAATGCCACTTTTTGCAATATGCCAGTTTGTGGAATTTCATCCCCGCTAGATATTCCAGGGTCAAGTGTTTAGGAACAACAGGAATGCAGCTGCCAAGACCTCACCCCATTCAACACCTTCGTGATGAATAAGAATGGAAATTAAGAGCCAGTCCTGGCCTCACAAGTGCTCCCCAAAATTCCCGCAGACAAACTTCAAAATCTTGTGGAAAGCTTTATTGATTACTGTGTATTTAAAATCATGTGTCTTAAATGTTCCTGTAAGTGTAATAGCCAGGTGTCCCAATACTTTTGTCCATGTAGTCCAGTGCATTTGTAACATTTTTGTCATATTCGAGCACCTCGACAGAAAAAAAAAATCGATTTTTCCAAAACATATCGATATAGAATGAAAATCGGACGTTAACATAATTCAATGCATATGTAATTAATGTTATAATTATGAAATTACATTTTTACAGCATATTGAAATGACGGTAATAACACTAGACAGCTAAATGTTGGACCCGCTGGGCTGTCAGATGTACTCTCTTACACCGAATTCCCTTCTTTCTGCCTGTGCCTATCAAACAGCTCGTTCATGTTTTATTACTGTTAAGCCGAGTCAGCCGCATCCCCCCCCTTGCCATCTCTGTAGTGCTCGACGTATCAAAAGCAGAAACATAATATGACAGGGATTTATGCTCTTATTCGATGGCGTGCCCGCATTTGCACAACAGAGGCAGCGATGCTGGATCTGGCATTGATTTCTTTTGATTTATCCGCACCCAGCTTCGACGGGAGCCCGTGTTCATCGAGCCCTCTGCCGGCTCTCCCCATTGTTTATGGAGGGAGGGCCTGAGCTGCCTAATGAAATACAGTAGTGAGGCAAATCAGCGGCCTGAGCTTTTCCCCGGGACGCTCATTTAGGCGTTGGCTCGCTCAATAACATCAAGAGCTCTTGGTGCTTGTTAAAAGAATGCCCTCCCGTACACTTTTTCTTCCAGATATATTTCCTTTTTTTCCACATGAATTCTTGCTGACCAAGCTTGCCGCAACCCCTTGATCACAGCACAGTGTCCAGCTCCACGGCCTGGCCAACAAGTACAAGGCAGGCCTATGGGGTCGCGCATGAGGGAGAATTTAATTTCACCTCCCAGAGCAGGGGTCATTTTGATTGAGCCTGTAATTGAATCAAAAGTACTTACGTTAAGCGGCAACTCGGTGCAAGGCTGCTGTTGCAGAAAGCCAGAGAGCCGCACGAAGCCCCGAGTTACTGTAGCGCTTGCTATTCACGCCGCATGCAGGGAGGCGAGAATGTGTTTAAGATAAGGGACCATCGCTGCAACTGCATCGTAAAGAAAGAAAAGAAATCTAAGCAGCAGTTTTGCTGCGCAGGACAAAACGTTGAGAGATGTGGATTCGGCCCCCTCGACAACGACATTGCAGCGAATGCGCTGAAAGAGATTTCCTCAAAGATCTTTTGAGCTCTATTCAGAAGCTTTAGCTACAGAAATAAGGGGTCTGGAATAAGCATAGCCGTTGAAGCAGCAGTAAGTCTTTGTGTAGTAGTGAAGTCGTCCACTAAAATCTCCAGTTGAGGACATCCAGATTGCAGTTTACAGCTTTAGGGGTAAGAAAAAATATGAATAAATTAATAAATAAAAGCCAATGTAAATGGCGTATCATTGTTTGAGGAAATTGTGTATTTCACTCTTAGCGTTCTGACAAGTCATATGCCTCGGTCATTTCTGTCAATGGTGAAAAATGAGTGATGTTTTCAAAAATCACCTGATGACCTCGAATGTTCCTGTGATATAGACCGATTAGGTCCTATTCACACCCTGGGTGATCGGATCACAAATGGACAGTGTTAAGCTCAGGTGTGAATGTACCCGAGATGCACTGAGAACACTGAGATCCGATCGCTCACACGACAATCGGAGATGGTCTGGGCAGCGTAGGGTCACATTCTTTTAGGAAGGGGCCAGCTGCCCAATTGACACCCTATGCGTAAGTGGAAGAACTCTGCTATGGTGGAAAATAATAATTAAATTGAATTTTGGGCCCTGGAAGCCCAAAATGAAATGAAAATACCCCCCATCTGGTACTGGTTTGCATGAACAGCCTCATATTAAGGTCATTATTTGCCTGGAAGACGCCTATGAATAGACCCAGGTTGCATCACTCAACAACTTCACAAGCTTGGGGCAGTGGTGGTGTAAGGATGAGGGAGTTGCTCCTGTGACCTGAAGGTCGCCGGTTCAGTATCACTGAAGTACCTGTGAGCAAGGTACCATCTCCAAGCACTGCTCACTGAGCACTGCCCACATCAGCTGCCCACTGCTTCTACGTGGATGACTTGTGCTTTGCTGTGGTTTGTTCACAATGACAAATAATCACTCACAGGTGTGTGTTGATCCAGGCATGCAGTAACTGATAGGGGATGACCTTCCCTTTCTTGTTATATTAGCCTACATTACCCATGCGGCTCCACTGCAAAAAAAAAAGAACAATATGTCACACGCTAACACACACTATTGTTGGTGTCATTGAGAAAATTGTATAGATTCGATTTTCCTGCTAAACTGTCACTTTGTGGGCAGTAGATGCCTAGTGGTTAGGACATTGCCCTTGGGACCTGAAGGCCGCAGGTTCAAGTCCTGCCCCAGGCACTACTGAGGTACCTTTTGAGCAAGGTACCGTCCCACTACACTGCTGTTGATAGCTCCATGTGTGCACGTTTGATGGGTTAAATGCAGTGGTCACATTTTGTTGTGGTTCTTGAGTGTGTTCACAGTGACAAATAGTCACTTTCACTTTCAAATTGAGGTGTTGTGTGCTATTTAATCAAACAACACTGCCAAATTTCCATTCGTTCCTCTTCCTGTCACCGTGTAGCAGAGGGAAAAACGCAGCATGCCAAAGGGCCAGAACTTGTAACTATGTGAAACAAGAGGGAAAGCAACATGTAGCTGAAGAAACAGTTTATTCGGGTAAGTATAATACAACATCAAAAAAGAGTCACTTGCAGCACATTGCCTGAAGTGGCCTTTTTAATGTTGCCCTTCTGTTATGAAATTATTTAATGGCCAGCGCAGGAATTAGAGGCAAAGTTACTGACTAAACACATTGGCTTTGCCAGGGGACGTCAGCTTGTTTTTTTAGTTCCCTTTGAAGTCAGGAGAGGAGCTGAGAAGCCTCCACCACCACCCCTCTCTCTCACTTTCTCTCCCTCGCCGCTGTAGCTGATTTGTGTGCTGCTGTTTAGAAGGGAATGGTTCTGAGCTGTTAGCGTCTGGAGAGCAGTATGTCTGAAGCACAGGAGGTGAATGGTAATACAAAGTGGTTTTTGTGTTCTCGTCACTCCCTGTCAGCTGTTTTTCAATTAGTGTGACTATTTAAGTTCCTGTCTGTCCAGTAAGTCATTGTCGGTTGTTTTGTGTGTACATGTTACAAACGTCGCGGTCGTGTCCTGTCTTGCCTAAGTTTACGTGTGTTTTTGTTCTGTTTCTGTAGTCAGTGTTTTGTTTTTCTTTATTAAATCTTTTTCATATTTAAACATTGCATTTGTGTCCTAACCACGACCCAATCGTTACACATTGCACATAGGGGCACTGTTAATAGGGTTAAATACTGAGATGTGGTTGATGGCCCTACGTGTCGTGATGCTTTTGGTAACTTCTTTTCTAGTAGCCTACTGTATCCATCTGTCCATTTTCTAAAACGCTTCTTCCGTTTCCGGATCGCGGGGACTGTGGGCCTAAGGCGGGGTTCACCCAGGGCAGGAGGCCAACCCATCACAGGGCAACACATAGTAAGACAACCATAGACAGATGTGTCAGTTTGTAAAAGTAAAGCATCTTGACGTCTGGGCCGAGAGTCGAACCAGGGCCTCCTATGTGGTGATAAGAATTCTAAAGCTTTTTTTCAATAAATCCAGGCCTAGCGAACTCCAAATCCAGGAGAAGGGTCTAACCTAAAGATAGGAGCAACATATATATGTTCATATGTCTCGGCACCCTTTCAGTTCGTACTCCATCCTTGCAGAATGTCTGCATTAAGATCTGATAACAGATTTTCACTATTTGAGTCTTGGAATGGTGGAGACCAATACAGAAGCGTAATCCTTCATTTACTGAAGTATTTTGATCATCCATGCATCCATCCATCATCTTCCGCTTTTCCGGGGTTCGGATCATGGGGTAGCAGCCTCAGCAGAGAAGCCCAGACCTCCCTCTCCCGAGCCACCTCCACCAGCTCTCCAAGGGGTATGCCAAGGCGTTCCCAGGACGGCCGAGAGATATAATCCCTCCAGCGTATTTTGATCATTGTCTTGTAATATCCAAAGTCTTTTTTTCACTGATTATGGGATGTCAGCTATCAGCATGTTGTTTTTTTATTACAATCCTTTCTTTCTTTCTTTATCCCCACAATGTTTCCTTTGCCACTGACTACCACACAATCTCAAAGCTCCACCCCATGCTTAACAGTTTGCAAAGTGTTTATTTGTTTCAGTGCTTTTCTTTTTTTGCCCTTTATACCAGTTTTCTTTTCAATCCTGGCCCTGAAACCCCACTGACCTGCACATTTCAGTATTTTTCCTGCTTTAACATACCCACTTTAGCTCAGTGAGAGGTTGAAAATGTGCTGATTAGTTGGATCTGGTGTGTTGGGTGTGCAGGATAGAGGAGCAAGATTGGGAACAATGCTCTATACACACTACTGGCGATTGTAGCTGTAAAGTTCAGTCAGTCTCTGGTTTATTTAATTCATTCTTTACACACTGACTTTTGTGATGAGATTACAGCTAGGGTACCTTCCAATGAGTGTTCCATATAATCAGTCCAGTCAGTGGAACAACATTGCAGAGTGGGGCATCAGTATTCCTGTACCAGCCAAATCTTCCTATAGGTCATCTAATGAAATATATTAAACTTATCAAATAAATCATGATCCTGCACTAACTTTATAATAAATGAATACATAATTAAACAAATAATAAGATTGGAGACTAAAGTGCCTGTAGCTGTATGTGTGTGTGTGTGTGTGTGTGTGTGTGTGTGTGTGTGTGTGTGTGTGTGTGTGTGTGTGTGTGTGTGTGTGTGTATGGTTTGTCTATGCGTTGCCCTCTGATGGGCTGGCCTCCTCTCCTGGGTGAACCCTGCCTTGGGCCCATAGTCAGCTGGGGTTGGCTCCAGCTTCCCCTCAAACCCCACAATTTAGAAAATGGATGGATGAAACAAATGCCAAAATTAAATAAATAAAATAAAAATTAAAAATTAAAACAAAAATAAAATAAATGAATAAATAAATAAATAAATAAATATAATTAAAATTAAAAAAATAAAGAAACATATAAAATATACATTTAAAATGTAAATAAAAATGTAACAAAATAAATACATTTAAAAAAAAAAAAAACTTTTTCTGGTCTCTGTAGAGAATGTTACCATATTTCCACTAAGAAAATTTACAACACAACTACAACTGTTCCACCCAAAGTTTCAAGTGTAATTTCAGGTGTACAATTACAGATTTTATCCCATCTGTTGCTGAACAATCCAGCAGCCATCCTCTACAGTACCTGCTGCTGAGCAGATATCATATGGGTGGTGAATCATTCTTAGCTTAACAATTACACTGACATGGTATTGGAATGGCAGAGCACATGCTGCTGGTATGAGTGTGTCCTGGATGTACCTGTGATTTTTCACATGTCGGTGTCGATGTCACTGCTAGGTTAAAAGTGGTCCAATACCTGAAAACATCCAGAGTGTTTCTGTAGTCAGTAACTGTCCATTAATAAAGAGCTGGAGGATTCACAAACTTGGCATCAACAGATGGCTTAAATTCTCCACATATCTTTTAATAAAGGGACCAGTGAGTATAGGTAAAATATTGTGCATATAAAGCTGCAATATAAGTGCTTCTTGGAGCTGAAACGAGAACAGGTTGAGCTGACTTATATCATAAAATATCACCAGAAGCCTCATGCAGCACAGACCAAATGCCCAGCTGTTCAAAATGCTCTGCCAAGGCTGCGTTTTGTGTGCATGAGAAGCTATGTACAATAGCAGAAGGAAGTCGAAGCCTGCTGAGGTTTTTTTTAAATAAGACATATGTGTAAATATTCACTTTTAAAACTAAACACATTATTTTAAGATATATAAGACTCATCCTAGACAATATGTGATATCTGATAGAAGTAATGATGCCATTTGGAGCCTTCTGTTAGGAGCCATATGCATATTGGTTGTCAAAATGTAAATATATTTGCAGCCAAAATGCACATATCAAACCCATGATACAATGAGGTGTGAATAATAACAGTACACTTCTATAATTAACCATATCCTGCTAAAGATCCTGCCTGTTGTCCATCCAAAATGGTCCTTTAAGGTTAACACCAGTTTGGTAAGGCCATATAACTTCGGAAAAGATTTTTTTTTACACTCCAGTTCTTTGACATCTCACATCATGACGGGTAGCATGAGAAATCCGTCGAAACCCAAAATCACTCTAATGATGTTGTGCTTAGTCGTAGATGATAGGCTTTTATCCTGCGAGATGTATAGGTGTAAAGGTTTTAGTGTGGCAGGAAATAAGTCTGAAGCTATGGATGATGATGAATGATTTTACTGTTCCGGTTGTGATGGGCCTGCAATAGCGCCACCTTCTTTATGTAAAAACACATTTTTATAGATTATTAAAGGACGAAAACATATAAAATTGTCCAATTTTTTAGGCATGTGCCCTGGAGTTCCGAGAATCAAGTAATGTCAAAGTTTTGGTGTTTTATCCAGTAGATTAATTACAGATCCTGACAATTTAAATGAACATTGTGTTTGGAACAGGGCTGTGCCAGCCACTAGGGGACAGTACAAATAGAGTTAAGCAGGATTTAAACCAAACACTAATAGCTTAGGACAAAATAAATGTGAGGATTCCTAGACAAACTTCTAAACTTACTCGGCAAGGAATAACAGAGATGAGACCAGCACTTGACCAAACACAAGTGTTTAAAGACTAAGGCATAACACAAGACATCTGAGCACAGGCAGAGACCTGAAACAAGGAATAGGTGAACTGGATAACAAGAGGGCAGGGCAAAGGCACTACATTGCTCCATGGGCGCTGTTGATAGCTGCCCGCTGCTCCACATGTGCATGTGTGAGGGGTTAAATGCAGAGGTCACATTCCGTTGTGGTGTTCACAAAAAGTCACTTTCACTTACACTTATTCAGCCTGGGGGTCAAACCAACTAAAAAGAACACCAATGCAGTGTGTACAGGATACTGGAAACACATTATGTTCATTTCATGTTCACCCAGTTGTCCCAATTAAACTAGCCAAAATCATTCAATATACAAAAACAATGTTTATCATTTATTTAGAGATTGTAACCACTGAATGGGATCAAATTGTCCCCAACTAGTACAATGGTTAAATAATTACTAAGAAATAACTTGCTTGATGCTTGATGTACAGTTAACTTATGTAATAGTAAACTTCTGCTTTCATACACCATGCCTATGCTTTGAGTACCCTGCTTTCAAGAAGTGTTGGAGTATTTAGTATTTTTGGAGTCAGACTGTTTATATCGTTTTCCTCTTTATGTTGTCCAGGGTTAGACAGTCTGGATGTTCTGGTATTTAAGCAATGGTTCAGTGTGCTTTGCACTTCTACCCTGTCAGTCAATTAGGTATTCAGTTCTATGTGTTTAGCTGGAGATGGGTGGTTTGTGGCATGCCTAATAGGCCTCCATGAACATGGCTTGTCTGAGCGTTCTAGGTTTTTTCATGTTTCTTCTTTTATCTCCTGAAATGGTCTTAGAGGAATACTCCTAATTGTTGTCTGCTGTACCTGAATTGTACCATTATTTACAGCAAGAATGTTGGCTTTTTTAAAACTGTGCTTTAGAAAAATACAAAACCTGTTGACAAAGCAGCTCACTGGCCAGTTGCGCATTATAGTCACCAAGTGTTTATGTGAAGCACATATTTTTGTAGAACTTCAGGCTTCTGAGTTCTTTTGTAGAGGGATGAATTGATGGTATGTTAGCAACATAGAGGGGTGGGTAGAGATTTCACAAGCTCCTGAATCCTTATTACCATGAAAACATTGAAGTATTTGTTTAATCCAGCTAAGTTCTTTATCATGTTGAAGTTTTGCCTCACAGAACATTTTTTCGTGCTCTGTGTTTTCAAATTATTGTACACAGATGTTGCATGTACACTAGGGGGATTATCTTTAATAAGGCCATGTACTTTACAAGCCCCTAAATGTTGCCTATTAAACAAGTAAGTAACCTGGTTGCCTTAAAAAGTGTAGGTCCCTCTCATGCCATTAAAACCTTTATATCCTATTCATCATTCACTTTTTTGTGCTATAGTTGCTTTCCTGTGAGATCAGACCAGACCTGATAGTCTTCGCTCCTCATGCATCACTAAGCCTTTGGCACCATACATGAAACTGAGCCTTTGGCACCGTACATGAACCTGTCACCAGTTCACAGATTGTCCTTCGTTGGATCATTTTAGCACCTACCAAAAACTGTACTAGGAACACCCCATTAAACTGGATGTTTTGAAGATACTTTGACTTGTGAAAGTGACTAAAGGCTCAACGATCTAACACAAAGCTTAAAGTGCAAGTTACAACTAACATTTATGGGTGTGTCCAAGTCCATTTTTTATTTTGATGCTAGACCTTGCTCAAAGGAACCTCAGTGGTGCCCAGGCCTAACCATTAGGCCACCATTGGATGGAAATGGAGAATGCGTTTTTAAACTAGCAAAAACACTTTGCGCCAAATGTTCCCTGGTGGGAAATAGGGCCCTCACACCTTATGCTTGCCCATTTCCACATCAGCTTTAAGAAATGACCGTTTACTTGCTGCCTGACTGACAGGTGTCACTGTGATGAAATGAAGAGACATGTAATTATTGACCCAGGCATACTTAATGGTCTTGTTTACCTGCAGCTGTTTCTTGCCTGAGCAATTGTTTTATGATGGAGCTCTACTAGAAAAATGGTCAACTAATGTGTCACTTTCATGAATTGTAGATTTGTTTTTGTGTAAAAAATGCAAAATTGTTTGTTTTGACTTCACTAGCTTTTTTGCCTTATTTTACTTATGTGTGGTGCATGTAGCACATGAGAAAAGTAGGCTTTGAGGCTGTTCTCTAGATTCAGTGCTCCTTCTGGGACACCCTGCCAAGCTGCTCATGCAGGCTATGTAAATGCTCTAACCTCCTTTGAACATGGATGCCAAAATGAACGGTCCATGTTGCTCATGCCACACAGAGGCAATATGGGTGAAACAGGCTTAACTTTTATTTGTATTCACATGATGTGAATATTGTCTAGTGTCCACAAACAGGAGCAGAGCCTTCGGTTGCTTCAAATGAGGATGTATTTCTTACTGTCACCATCAGAAACAACAAACTGCATTGTTTAGAACTGGTACACGCTTTAGCAGTTACTGTATTTATGCCCTAATTTAGTCATTTCCAGTTCCACCCACTAGCTAGGACTACCACTCCCACCCACCTCCCCCATCGATAACACAAAACCACTATCACTGGGAGGGAGTGAAAGCTAGCATGTGCTAGGGGGTGATTTTTGGGAGTTCTTTTCACAAACAGATCATCTCTGTTGTCAAAACCTCTAAATGGACTGCAACCCTCTTACTTGTTGGAGCTCCTTCGCAATTATACTCCAGCTAAAGCATCAAGGTTGGCCACCCAACTGCTCTTAAAAGAACCGAGTAGTAGGTTCATTAGTAGGGGCAACTGTTTTCATGGTTGCAGCTCCAAAGCTGTGGAATATGCTACCACTTACGTAAGTTTAGAATGGCCAAGTATAATAATAATAATAATAATAATAATATGAGTGTGTGTATATATATATATTTTTATCAGAACATCTGAAGTAAAAGTGATTATTTGTCATTGTGAACACACTCAAGCACCACAACGAAATGTGACCTCTGCATTTAACCCATCACACATGCACATGTGGAGCAGCGGGCAGCTACCGAAAGCGCCCAGGGAGCAGTGTAGTGGGACAGTACCTTGCTCAAGGGTACCTCAGTAGTGCCCAGGCGGGGACTCGAACCTGCGACCTTCAGGTCCCAAAGGCAGTGTCCTAACCACTAGGCCACCACTGCCCATCAAATAAATCTATTTGACTTATTATCTTTTTTAAAAAATAATAAATAAGGGGGGGGAGCCATCCTATCCACCACAAGAAATCAAAGCCACTTGTGCCCTCCTGGTTTCCCAGCCATGGATGCTGTTTAATAACTAGTCTACAGCCTCCTCGACTTTGTTTTTTTTTATTGGGAGATTTTTTAAATATAGGATATACACAGACTGTGCATTCTAGCATGTAAATGACCAAGGGCTGTTAATTAAACGACTTATGTATATGAGCAGTTTTGATCTGTGTGGCATAATCACCAATAATACTTCATGTTTAAATATTTTATGAAAACAAGGGGTTCGTCCAGCTCAATTTTTATCGAATATGCAGCACTTAGTGGCTATGGCAGTCGACTTTAAACACTGTTATGAATTAAAACTATGACTTTGAGGCTCCTACTGCAGCTAGGATTCTAATGAAAAAGGGACTTGACCCTTCAGTGCTAATAACTCTGCGATGATCTTAAGCACACTGCTTTAATTAGCATGTTTTTAAACAGACCTCTGTAAGTGCTCTGTAAATGCTGACACAAAAAGCCACTAAAATCACAAGTACTTGCTTTTCTCTTTGGCTCCTTGGCCATGCGACATTTAGTTTTATGACATCACACTTGAAATGTCATTAAATTATATTACATATTTATAGATAATGGTTTTTGCTGGACACCAAGTTTATGAAAAATGCATGTGCTCCATTTGACTTATCTGTTATATTCACTGGTGTGTAGTTACAATGTTGCAAGAAAAGCCTGATTTTCCTGAGTATTATTTATTAATTAGAGTGGATTGTTGTTTTCCCACCAATCAACAGTATCATATACTTCACTTTGGTCAACAGTATCATTTACTTCACCAGTCACATGCCTAATGCTAAATAGGTTTCAGTCCCTAAGTGGGCAAAGTGTATTAATGGGGGGCCCAAAGTGTGGCAAGGACAATGGAAAGCATTTTTAGATAACTGCTGGGTAGCCATTTCGTCCAACTGCCCTAGTAGAATAGATTTATAGACCATTAAAAGGGGTCAAAACTGCATTATTACAGCATCCATTTGAAGTCAGAGCTGCCACACATGGCCAATCTCAGTTTGGTCAATAGAATCTACCCAATAGATCATGGGATTGACAGGAAATGGCTAACAATCATGTAAACACCACCAGCTGTTTGCAGCACAGTTCAAGGCTGGATGACAAGTGCCAACACTTGCAGAAATGCTGTATTTAACTGTACATGCTGACTTATTCTCACTTAGAAAATAAAAAAAAATTGTAATTTGACATTAAGTGTTTAAACTTTTGAAAGTGACCAAATGGGATTTTTGCTTGTTTCATAAGGTAGACAAATATTTAAAAAATATTGACTCATGGACACTGATGAGCAAACACTGCCTCATGATAGGATAAACACATTGCGTTGGACTGAATTTCATAAAACTGAGATTTCTTTAAGAAAACGAACTGAATTGTTAAACATTGCAGCACCAAATAACCACAGTGTAAAGCTGCCTAGTGCTGATTATACTGTGAAATGGCGAAATGGAATTTGTAATAATTTTTAAAATATATTTATAATTCCAAATGGTTCTATTGCAAAAGTGACTTCAGGTCACCACTTATCTTGACATAAATAGCCTGATTTATTCCTGACTTTTCTTGCTGGCTTATTACTTCATAAGCCTTCTTTAGTGCAAGAAAAATAACAGTCAGACCACCCAAGTCCGTAATTAACCCAGTGCTTCTACCGATATTTTTTTAAATGGATTAAAATGTTTGCTGTAATGATGGTGTAAAATTAGGTAACCTCATTGTATCACCTGTGTGGCCATTTAGAAGAAAAATTAAAAAAAAAGACTTTTGTGGTGACTGATGTGATAATTTCCATGCCACTTGCATGTCTCTGTGTGTTTCCTGAACTTTGGGCCTCTTTTCTTCGCTCCTCTCTCTTAATACTTTGACTATTTGCTCAGCTCATTACACCAAATTTGTTTATGGCCATTATGGAGTGCATTGGCATCGTGATTGCATGCTGTTTGCATGGGCAAATGCGTTCAGGCTTGTTTTTCTTCCTTTAAAGACAGCTGTAGTGCAATCAGTTGAATGATCCAGATCTAGCATGCAAAAATGCAGGCTAAAGGGAACATACTCATCTTTTATTCAAATTTATCCAAAGGTGGCTTCTTGCCAAAGGTTAATAGTTACATTTACTCAGTAACGTCATGTACTGAAGTAAAAAATAACGATGGATTTGAGTTTTCACATTGTTCAGATTTACTTTTATTTAACTATATCAATTTTACTTCAGCATTACTGTAGAGTAAAAAATTTAGCTGTTGACCAAAAAATGTAATCATTACATTTGTTGGGTTTAGTTTCTTTGGTTGTGTTATGTTGTAAACAGTATATATATGGCTTCATGTCTGGTCACACCTCTGACTATATTAGTCTGATATTAAAATGATCCCAAAGAATTAAATGGAGCCCAAAGAGCTTTGGTTTCTATAGTGATAGGTTGTGGATGTACTATGCAGGGGTGGATCATGATTGTTTAATATTGCAACATGTCAGCAGTGGTGGTCTAGTGGCACTGTCTTTGAGACCTGAAGGTCACAGGTTTGACTCCCAGCCCGGGCACTACTGAGGTACCCTTGAGCAAGGTACTGTCCTGCTACACTGCCCCCCGGGTGCTGTTGGTAGCTGCCCGCTGCTGCACGTGTGATGGGTTAAATGCAGAGGTCACATTTCATTGTGGTGC
>JBBPDA010000021.1:21106419-21117126 GCA_037974385.1 Arnoldichthys spilopterus | reverse complement strand
TGTGGCTAAGACAAGCAGCCACACCAGCCAACAGGACTTTAGCTAAGGACCGCGCGCCACCCAGCCCGGCAACCAGCATTAAAAGCTCTTGGCTCAGGTGAAACGCATAAGCATGATTGCCGTAACCATGGTGACGCGCCCCCGGCCGACCCAACAGAGCGCAATAGAGCGCGGCTGCGAAAGCAGGGCACTCAACCACCCCCTGCCGGCCCGTCCGGGCGCCAACCCTTACAAATGCCCCCAAACCATATCCCTCATGACTTTAGACTGTGTCACATATATGTACTGTTATATGTACTCTGTCTACATTATTTCTAAAGGTCTGGTCTATCTACATGTTCTTGGGCAAACTGTAGTCTTGTTGTAATGTTCATTTTAGGAAGCAAATGTGCAAATCAAATTTGTCCAGTCTTTTACTGATTGTAGACATATGCACTTTCACACCAACAGTTTAAAGGAATTGCTGATCTTATAATGGATTTCTGGGGTTCTTGGAGACTTCTTTTTACACAGAAAGACCTGCTCGAACTAGCTGGGGCAGCCAGTCTTGGACAAATTGGCAGTTGTTTAAAATCTACACCACTTAAAGATCATTTTCCTTACAGTGGAATGATTTATTTCAAATAAACTCAAGACCTTTGCTAGACTCATAGGCACTCACAACTTTTATTCCGAAGGCCATAGAGAGTTCTTAAGACCTTGGCGTGATGTCACCACACACTTCAATAGCAAAGAAAACACCAGACTCTAAATGAATTGAGAATAATAATTGTTTCAATTCCACAAACCTAATTTTTGCACATTTTTGTACAAGAGTTCAGCTGTTCAGCAGTCTTTGGTCACCATAGTCTGATTCACCTCTTTATGATGCGCCATTTAATTAATTTTTATTATTATTTTTTTTTTGCATGACCTTTTTGCTGCAAAGCTTTAGTTGCAGAAAAGCAGATCCAATACATTAGTCTTGGACCAAAATGTAACAAAATATACAGTGACTAATCCTAACTATAAAAAAGTCAAAAGTATTTGACATTAGTATTGTTTTACCTACGAAAAAGTGTTTTTTTTGTCACACACAAAGTGTGCTGATGTCACTTGTCATAACAGCTACTTTCTTCCAAAAAGTGTAATGAAAATGGGCACCAGGTAGGTAACAATGTCGATGAATGTCAGTTGTCATAAAAGGTTTATGTAGATGTCATGTAACCTTAAAAATGCAACTCTACAGTAAAGTGTTACTTTTCCCAAGATAAATCTTGTTTATCAACATTTACTAAATTGTTTAGTTTTTTTGTTCTTAATATAAGCCTTTACATTACATTTGCAATATCATTTTTTGTACTTTTTTTTTTTTTTGCGCAGGCACTCTATCAAATAAGCGACAACCTTAGGTCATATCATCTATGCCTAAAGTAGTTCTGGAAGCATTCTCAGCAGACTAGACACCTTCCTTTTAAAAGCATTCTTTCTCCTCAGTCATCCTTAATGCCCTTAAAATTACATTGCGAAAAGTGGAGCAGCTGCAAAAGTCTGCGAAAATGGCTTACACCGCGGTAATACGATAACATTAAGACGAGAGGCCGTCTTTCTTTGTTGCTCTGCTGGAGACAGTTTAGAAAGTCCAATTCCTTGGAATTGCTAAAGCATATTAAATCTATGTTCATTAATTCAGAACCGCATTGTCCCGGCTAATAACTGCCAACGTGCTGTTTATACTGGCTCTTTGGAGTATAATGTGGCATGTTTTCTTGAAGCGGCAGCAATCGCATTGAAATAAGATGCAGTCGGCTCTGCTTTAATGTCTGAGTCTTCTCTCATAATCTACTCATAACAGCAGATAACCGCCTCAGTGTCCCTAATCAAGGGTCTTTGCATGCACCTGATAAGGAGCAGAGTATGTATCGGGCTTAGACTCGCTCTGTCATGCTCACCCTCTCTCCCTCCTTCCTCCCCATATGGCTGTGAAACAGTCAAACTCCTGGCCTTTCTCAGGAGACCCACAAAGAAAAGGGTCGGCCAGGCACGCCATGTAACATTTCACAATTTAACCTCCTCGAATGATAGTTCAAGGTGGATTATAGCACATTATTATTAGGAGGACACTGATTTTCAATTTAAATGTAAATCAGGACCTTTTTTCAATTATTTTAATGCTGCTGAACTTCTGGCGGAGGAGGGAAAAAATAAAATGGGCCACAAACTTTGAGAGTGTCCCTTAAAAATGGATGGAAAGCCTTCGAGAAAGAGAAACGGAAAAGGGGGAGTGTAAAAGCAAGACACAGCAGCCCAGGCTGTTCAGCAGTAACAGTTGGACGCAACTTGTTGAATTGAAGCACTGGGGATATAGCGGCAATGCTTCTTTAGAAGAGGCTGGAGCATCTGTCCTTCACGAGTTTTCTATTTAAATGTGAATGCTTTCTCATTGTGCCAGTTTGAACAGAACAGAAACCTGAGGGCACAAAAAAGTGTTTTTGGCAACGTCTCAGTACAGGCCAGGGGTATCCAACTTCATTCCTGGAGGACTGGTGTCTAGCACAGTTTGGTAGAACCCAGAGCCCAAAAAAGAGAAGGAGGGAGAGAGAGAAAGGAAGAAACACAGAAAGAGAGCGCAAGAGAAAAAGAGAAGAGAGTAGGACAGAAAGAAACAGAGTCCAAAAAAGAGAGGGAGGTAGAGAGAGAAAGAAAGCAGGAGAAAATAGAGCAAATGAGGCAGTGAAGGAGAAAAAGAGAGAGGGAGAGAAGGCTGCAAAATGCTGTCAATGTAAATGTAAGGAGGGAGACAGAAAGAGAGAGAGAAAGAAAGGAAGAGAGGCACAATGAAAGAAAGAGAGCAAGGAGAAAGAGAAAAGAGAAAGAGCGAGAGAGCATAAGAATGAGCATAAAGAATGAGAGACATAGTGAGAGAGTGAGCAAGAAACAGAGAGAGCAAGAGAAAAAGAAATGGAGAGAGAGAGAGAGAGAACGAGAAGGAGTGAGACAGACAAGGACTAAGAGAGAATAATGAGTGGAAGAGAGAGACAGACAGAGAGCAAGAGAATGAGAAAAGGCAAGAAAGCGGCAGAGAGAGAGAGCAAATGAGAGCTCGAATGAGAAAAGAAAAAGAGAGGGAGGAAGAAAGAGAAATAGAAAGAAAAAGAGATGAAGAGAGAGAGATGGAAAGAGAATGAGAAAAAGATCAAGAGAGGCAGATGAAGGGAGCTAATGAGAAAGATAGAGAGAGATGGAGGAAAAACAGAAAGATAAAGAGAGCGAGAGAGGGGTGGAGGGATAGAGGGTAAGCGAGAAATTTCTTTCTCTCCACTGCAATTATTCCAAGATTGTCTCTTTTCTCCCTCCTTCATCTTTCCTAAAGAGAGCAGAAACTGCAGTCCAGGTTGTCAGCATCCGTATCCTAAATCCGTGGCCTACAGTAAATCTTCCCGGCTTTGGAGGGTCTTTTAATGACCCGCCTTGTCCCCTCACATCGCTTCCAATCTGATTATTGGAGGCGGCTGAGGACGGGAGGCTAATTGAAGTGTCACTCAGTGTCCCGGCGCATTCCTTCCTCCTTCCGGCCCTTACGGCGGAGACTCATCTGTTTGAATAAGGGCTTGTCCGACACCCTCGTAGAGATGGTCACTGATTGCGAAACAGCGGGGAGTCTTAACTGTAGGATGAGCGAGCAAGAAGCGGCCGTCACTGTGCGGAGGAGATTAAGCACGGCAATGGAACAGCCGGTGACGTATAATTATGTGCTTTTGTAGAGTGATAATTAACGACAGTCCATCATTTTGAAAATGCCATTGAAAAGCAATAGCACAGTCTGCCCTCCCCCTTTCCCATTCTGGCAAAGTTTTCGTGGAAAAAAAAACAAAACTTGATTGTGACGTGTTCGTTTACACGAAAAAAAAAAACAGTTAACAGCTAACTTCAGTTAGGGCAGCGGTGGCCTAGTGGTTAGGACATTGCCCTTGGGACCTAAAGGTTGCAGGTTCAAGGCCCAGCTCGGGCACTACTGAGGTACCCTTGAGCAAGGTACTGTCCCATTACAGTGTTTAATGTCTTGGAAGTTGCTTTGGATAAAAGCAGCAGCCAAATGAATAAATGTAAATGTAACTCTTGAGCCATCGTGGCAGGAAGCTACCATTCTATTGACCTTACCAGCTGTAAATTCACTTGCAGCTACAAATTCAGTAGCATTTCCATTTTGACAAAATTTGTGAGAATAAAATTTTAAAATAAAAAATCTTATCTCTCTTTTTTTTTTACCCACAATAAAACTACCTTCAAATGTACATACGAGGAGATTTGTCATTGTCCTGTCATGACCTCAGTTCCTTCTGGAAGCACTGTGCACTCAGTTACTAACGTGACTGCAAATTTTAAATCCATTGATTCCGAAAGCAAATCTTTTATTTCAAAATGTATCTGATTTAACCAAAGCCAATCAGCCATATAATTAAACCCATTGACAGGTGAAGTCCATCCATCCATCCATTTTCAAAAATGATTCTTCCGTTCCCAGCTGACTGAGGGCCTACCCATCGCAGGGCAACACACAGACAGACAACCATTCATACACACATTTACACCTATGGGCAATTTTCCAATCCAATCAGCCTACTGCAGCCTTTGGACAGTGGGAGGAAACCGGAGCACCCGGAGGAAACCCACGCGAACAGCTTGCAAACTCCGCACAGAAAGGCACCTGTGGCCAAACCGGGGATCGAACACAGGACCTTCTCACTGTGAGGCGACAGTGCTAACCACTGCACCACCGTGCCGCCCTCTCAGGGGAAGTGAATAATTTTAATTATTATTAATTATTTAATTCTAATATATATTATTAATCATATTATCTGGTTACAGTGGCTCATGTCAAGGGGTTGGATGTATTAGGCAGCAAGCTGGTGTATTAGAAGCAGGAAAAATGTGTGAGCATTAGGATCCAAGGGCCAAATTGTGATCACAAGATGACTGAGTGCAAACGACAGGTCTTGTGGAATGTTTTAGATATGGTATGTTATGGTATGGTAGTTAGTACCTTCCAAAAAGGGTCCTAGGAAGGACAACTATGAAAACTGGTGACAGTGTCCTGGGCATCCAAAGCTCATTGTTACGTTGACAAAGGCCATGTTTTAATAGCTGGAACACTGGCCCAGAGCATCTTCAAAAAGGTAACTCTTACTTTCACATTCTAGAATGTTTGCAAACAAACATAAATATATAAATGAATGAATTATCAAAATTATCAATTATCAAACTATGAAATGTTTCAGTGGTGCAGTGGTTAGCGCTGTCGCCTCACACTGAGAAGGTCCTGGGTTCAATCCCTGGGTCGGCCTTTCCCAGTGTTTGCGTGGGTTTCCTCCAGGTGCTTCCGGTTTCCTCCCACAGTCCAATGGCTGCAGTAGGATTTATTGGATGTTCTAAATTGCCCATAGGAGTGAGTGTATGAATGGTTGTCTGTCTATGTGTTGCCCTGCGATGGGTTTGGCCTCCTGTTCTGGGTGAACCCCACCTTAGGCCCGCAGTTGCTGGGATTGGCTCCAGTTTTCCCGTGACCCGGAAACGGAAGAAGCGGTTTAGAAAATGGATGGATGGATGGATGTTTCAAACCCACAACACTGAGTAGGACACCAGTTCTATTAATATTTTGTGGCTGATACCATGACTTTAGAGGGCTTACTATAAGCCAGTTTAATTTTATATTAATATTTTCAATTTTAATCTTATACTATGTACATATACTTATAAATGAATTACTGTCATTTCTCATTGCAACCTCCTACAAAACGAATTATCAATTGCACCTCAAGTGAGAAGGTAATTCTGGAAGCTTTCATAAATGTTTGAGAGGAGGCTCTAAAATCTACCATTCTCTTGCAGCGACCTCACTCTTCTCTGGATACAGAGTGACTAATTCAGTGGCATTCTTCAAAGGGCAGATGGGAAGAGTTAACAAGTTAATAAGTACAGTTTTGTTGGTTCTTTTCTGTTTTTGAAGACATGGTGAATGAAGAGGGTCCTTTTTCTTTCTTTTCTCCAGGGGCCATTTAGCACCCAATGACAAAAGCATGTGCTAGGGCCATGGGTCCATCTCCTAGTCACACGGCCCTGACCCAAATAAAGGTCCCATTGATCCAAGGCCAGTGGCCATACGCCTCTGCGATTATCTTTGGCTAAAAGTAACTGATATTTGCAAACAAAAAGCCACTCATATGCCTCATTTCCAAGAAGAAAAGGAAGAGCCTAAATACCCACAAAGACAGCAGTTTTATTAGTATATTCAACATCCAAGGCATCTTTTAGCACTGACTATAGCAAGAACTGTAGACTATTAACACTGAATATAACAAGCACTATAGTCTATTAGCACTGACTATAGCAAGCACTGTAGATTACTAGCACTGATTCTAATTAGCACTGTAAATTATTAGCAAAATTATTATTTAAAAATGTTTAAGCTTATAGAAATAAATATATGTTTAAATTACATTTTTCTAATCCAGGTACACACCATCCCATTTCCAGCATGATTTTAATTGTATTTCTATGAGCATCAACATCAGCATCGGACATGTACATCATCATTCAAAACTAACAAAAGCCCTCATCATAAATTTACTTTAATGCAAGAATTTACTGGTAAAAAAAACCCAAAAAATTACGAGCGTGAGCTGGTAAAGATTGCTGGTAAAACTGACATGGGAAATCACTTGCACAAGTTTGTTACAACACATTGGCATCTTGATTATGTCCAGCAATGCTGAATATTCTCCAACACTTTGCAGTGTTGATTTCCCAAAAGACACAAGACAGACATTCAGATTACGTCCACATTGCATCAGTCAGTCCATAACCAGTCCATGACTGTATGCCAGGTTCAGTATTTGGATATCAGACCACGACCCTTGTTGGATGTCAATACTCAGTTTTGTGTTTACACGTCTGACTAGGACATGTTTTTGGACATTTGTGGATGTGCAAGAAAAGTGCAGGAATTTGGCGAATGTTGACACATTGAGTTGTGTTACGTTTTGCAGCATAATGTTCCTATTGATGTTACTGTGTCAGATTTTTGAACAAATTGTGCTTGATGTTTGGAAATAATGTGGACGTCAGCAACATTCAGAAAATCTCAAAAAAACATCTTTTCAATGTCTTTTGGATGTTACTTTGCTTTTAGGTGTTGGAAAAAACATCACCAGAGTGCCTTTTGTACATGATTGGCTCGAACTTTGTTGTAGCTGTTCCTAATAACTGTGTTAATTAACAATGCATGCTATTACAGTGTAACTACTAGTATTGTAAGTAAGTAACTTTGGGACCTGAATGTCGCAGGTTCGAGTCCCAGCCTGGGCACTACTAAGGTACCCTTGAGCAAGGTAGCGTCCCACTACACTGCTCCCCATGCGCTGTTGATAGCTGCCTGCTGCTCCACGTGTGCTGCACATGTGTGCATGTGATAGGTTAAATGCAGAGGTCACATTTCGTTGTGATGCTTGTGTGTTTACAATGACAAAAAGTCACTTTCACTTCACTTATTGAAAGTAAAATGTAAACCATGATTCCTGTAGCAGACCACTCAAGAAAGGCTGAAAAACCTGGCACTTGAGCATGGATGGCTGAAACAGGGAAATTGATGCAGCATAATCAGCAAAGTGGAGCATTTCTGTGAGACTCTTTTCATTATAGATTTGTACCATAAACAAACATCTATTTTAACCCACTTCTGATATATATTTTGACATTATCATTTGTTTTCCACTTTGTGCAAAAGCACAATACAGATAATCTATTGTTGTGTAATATGAGAAAGAATACTTTTTTTAGACAAGCTATAAAAACACCATATCTTACAGTATATTCCTTGTGCACATGCTTTAGTGTCACTGGATAGAAGTGTGTCCATAGCTGTGGTAACACATACCTGGGATTGGACTGTCAACTCTTTTTGGCATTGACTCCCATCCTTAAGGTTAAACAAAATATTCAAAATAACTTTCTGTATTTGCTTGTTTTCTGAAAACAGGAAATTGCAAAATTGTGGCTAAAAGACTGGGTTAGGGCATGTCCAAAACTTTAGGCCTTGTGTGGTGGTGCACGCAGTGGATAGTATCTAACAAGAGTGATCCAATGAAGGACAACCAGTAAACCAGCCACAGGATTATTTGCACCCAAGGCTCAAGGAGCAAAGATTAGCCTGTCTGGTCTGATCACACAGAAAAAACTACTGTAGCACAAGAAAATCATATTGGGTTTATTAGAAAGATGTAAGGACACACAGTGCACCACAGTCGGAGCAGATTCAGTGGCATGAGCGGGACCTACTCAGTATTATTGTGGGCAGTGGTGGCCTAGTGGTTAGGACGCTGCCTTTGAGACTCAAAGGTCACAGGTTCGAGTCCCGGCCCGTGCACCACCGAGGTACCCTTGAGCAAGGTACTGTCCCAATACACTGCTCCCCGGGCGCTGTTAAAAGCTGCCCACCGCTCCACGTGAAGTGAAATAGTCACTTTCACTTCATATTAGGCAGGTGGTCATGGTGTGGTTGATCAGTGTAGCTTACTTTGGAGCTTAATAAGATGAAAGAAAGTGAATGTCCAGTATGAAACAGTGTTTAACATGCTGCTACAGTATTTGAGCATTGTGATTTACATGGCTAGCAACATAAGTAAACAGAATTATGGGGTTTGCAATATTTCTTTTATATTTTTAAAATAAGGGTGTAATCCATCCAAGTCTGTCAACTTTGTGAGACACAAAAACCTTCTGAGGTCCAGTTCTCTGTGTCCTCATAGTTACAATCATGGATAGCAGTAAAACACCAAAAGCTGCAGACAATGTTTGGTGACTCGTATTGTCACTGTAGTATATTGTGTCCAACACATACAGCTGTACAGCTCTTACTGGATCCCTGATATGTCCCTGATCCCCTTCAAACTGGGTATTTCGTTATGGAATATATAATTTCATTTCAAACCCTTAAATTAGGAAAAATAATGAAAATCATCCCATTGGCCTTTTGACAAAGTGCATTTTTAATTACGTTACAGTTCCGCATCAACTGCATTTGCAAAGCAGGCAGCGTTGAACTGCCTACACAGTCTGTAAACATCTGATCGAGCCATTTGCTCGAAGACTGTTGAACCAAAATTACTGTGCAACCCTGTATTTTATCAAGGTCATTTTTTTCTCCTTGGCAGTATCATTGTGGCATTGTGAAGGGACACTTGTATTTTAACGCTATTCGTTTATTTATTTATGTTTGGAAAAGCTAAGACGGAGTCTATGTGCATAACATCATAATGGGATTGTTCACACCTGCCTGTCCTTCAAAACAATAAGAGAAGGCTTTTGCTTTGAGAATGTGATTTACATAGAGGGGGAAACAACAAAGGCTTAATCCAGACAGTAAGGGCAGGAGTGTGTTGAGGCAGGGAAGAATATTATTTTCCCGCTATGTGAACACGCTCTATTGTAAACGACGACCAAGGAGAACGGGCCTAACAATAATCTGACAAACTGATGCCAACCATCTTTCATTTTCTGCTTAAAATGCCCTAGATGATTGTATATCACAAAGGTACAATCCATCTGTTATTAAGAGTCACATGGTTTCATAGGGCCTTGTGACTTTGTCCAGTAAAACTGTGACTGGATATAGGCTTTTAATATGTATGGTCAAAACCTTACAGAAAGAAAGGCATTTGCACAGTCAGTCTGAAAATTAAGCCAACCTTCATCCTTTAAGCCATCATTTATGGTTGTTCCTTCACCTGTTAGTGGTCATAATGTTATGGCTGATCAATGTGCCGATAATAGGTGAAGGGATTAACATTGATTATTAGTTGTTATTCCCTTTTTATATAAATAAAGTTCAGTTTTTATGCATATATTCAAATAAATGCAGATTATTTTTCATATACATGACACAAAAAGGGACTATTGCAGTTATGAAATATTTCTTATTAGTGAATATTTTATTAAACTCATGCACACATTTCTATAATGTATAGGAGCATGAAATGTCATTGGCACTGTTTTTGCATAAATCATGGTAGGACGTTTAAGACATGCATTTATTGCCCTAACAGCTCTTTGGAGAGATAAATCTTCAGTCATCATTTGAAGACACCAAGGGTCTCTGGGAGTTTGTTTTATCGCTTTGGTGACTTTAGGCATGTCTTTGATTTTTGGCTCTGTAAATCTGATGTGGGCAAACACAGGAATGCGTTTTTAACATGATCAAAATTATACACAGTGTATCCTATTCATTGTCATTAAACTATTAAAAAAATTATCAAAGACACATTCCTCAATAAAATATGGATATGGATATCTATTCAGTTTCATGTATTTTCATGTAATTTTATCACATTTGCTCCTTGAAAAGAATGAATGTGTAGAAATTAAAAGTATTTGCAATTATTTTATGATGATCACAAACCTTGTATTACATAAAAAGTAACTTTTAACAATAGGTAACTATAATGAAATGTTACTGTACTGCTCATGCATAAACCAAGAATGCTTCATGTATATATGTAGTAGCTGTAAAACATTTGATTTTACCAGTGATATCTAATGATGTATCATATCTTACAGTATGCATAAGTTTTGCAGGAAATAGCTTTCCAGGGGCATGTGAAAGTGAAGTGACTATTTGTCATTGTGAACACACTCAAGCACCACAACAAAATGTGACCTCTGCATTTAACCCAT
>JBBPDA010000021.1:21087902-21106319 GCA_037974385.1 Arnoldichthys spilopterus | reverse complement strand
CCGGGCTGGGACTCGAACCTGCGACCTTCCGGTCCCAAAGGCAGTGTCCTAACCACTAGGCCACCACTGCCCACTAATGTCTAAGGTAACCAAAGTGAGGACTGACTTTCCTAGGACTTTCTTAATGTCCGTTACACAATATTAGCATGTGTATAAATGGCCAGTGGTTTTCAATGGCATCACCATGTTGAGCTAAACCTAGCTGCTTGCTAGCTTCTTTGCTAACTTGGGTAGGTGTTGTTTTTGTGTACATATGGTAGAGAGTACAGCATTAATGGAAAACCCATCTGTGAAAGGGACTAAACAGTAATTACTTTATCTGTTCAGTTGGGATGGCCATGATTGGCTAATGTCTAACAACCCCTGTAATAAGAGACAAGTGGCAGACAGTGGTGTCAGTGGTGGCAGGCAAGAGAAGCATTGTAGCTTCACAGATTACCCATCTGCTCAGGTTTCCAATTTACCCTGAAGGCTGAATGGAAATCCCTAAATTGACCAAATTGGCGAAGATTGAGTCTGCTAAACTTGTACGGACAAATGAGATTTGAACCTAAACCCAGTCGACGGCGGCAGATTAATTTGGACTGTGCCCTCCGAGCACAGAGTAAAAATTCAATTCTCTGTCAGATTTACGGATCACTGGCACAGTTGTAGAGTTGTGAACAACGACGCAGAATATAAAGACAGCTACAGAGTAAGCCATACAGGCTTAAAGCTAAAAAGATTGCCCTATTCCTACTGAAAACGGACAGTTGCTAGCAGTGTTGACACTAGTTCTGAGCCTTTAAGCTGATGTTTCATGGCAAAGAATGCTTGGGGCCTGTGGTCACTTTTGATTGGTCAGTGACAGGCAAACTTCAGTAACAATAAGCAGGACGGAATGCTTGTTCCTGCTTAGACACATTCCTTTCTAAGAGATGTGCCTGAGCAGAGACAGTGGTGACAGGTTGCCTTTAATATGACATTAATATGCAGTTCAGTGCCCATTATTTATGTATTTGTCAGCTGTTTATTAAGCATAAGTTTCTGTTTAGTACTGACTGAAAACTTAGTAATTAGAAATTAGTTACAGTGTTAAATGATAGTTTACCATTATTTCATAATGTAATAACTGTAAACTAATTGCAATATATTACACTGATAATGAACTGATTGGAGTCTTGAATCATATAGATGGCATAAGCTGACATCACACAGCCCTTTAGTTGGACTGAGTGGCAGAACATGATCTACTATCTTTGCCTTAAGTAGGGGAAACTGCAAAACTGGGAGTAAATCTGCTTAAATTAAATGTAGTTAAACTTGACAGAAATCCTTAGAACTTACCAATGAACCACTAAAATATGCAGGAAAAATGTCATTTTTAAGGTCTCTTAGATCAGCAGAAGCTTGTCAACTAGTGGTGCCCAGAGCTGAAATTAAACAGGGTGAAATTGTCATCATTTAGTCATTATGTTGCTTATCTGTCCCAACTGTGGCCAGTTTAAAAAGAAGCTAAAAACTGCCTTATTCTATATTGCCTTTTAGATAGACAGATGCTCTACTTTTACCTTAGTGATAAACCATGCACTTCAGTCAGTGTTGTTTTAAACGTACTATTTTAAATCTTACTTGTATTACTTCTGCACTTTTATTGCTTTTTAACTGCGTTGTTTTCTCTTTTTTGCTTATTTTAAGTTGCTTATTTATCTGTGTTCTTTTAATTTGATTTACCTTATTTAAAATCATAATTTTTCCTCCAGGACCATGGTGCAACACAAAAGCAGGACAGAATGGAGCACAAGTACAAACAGGACAGAACACAATAGCAACAATACAACTAAATTAAACTAAGCTAAACTAAACAACGAAACTAAAACTAAACAAGAAATACGACGAGACAAGACAACGTTCAGTGCAACTGCAGTGTACAAGACAGTTCAGTGCAGTTGACAGAGGAGCAGCGGAGATGTGCAAATATGCAGAACAAAGTTTAGAAAAAAAAATGCAGGACATCAATAAATATGTGCAATATTTAAACAGTAATAAATATGGTTGTGCAGTTTGTAGGAGCATAAAAAACCATCACAGAGTATGTCATGTTTTGCACAGAATCTGTAGCATAAGAAAAGAGTATTTTAACTGGTTATTAAAGACTGAATTTTTTATATTAATACGCTTGCCTTGCCTTGTCTTGCTTAGAGGACTGGTTACCTTATTTTCCTTTTGAAAATCCAGAAAATATGTAATTTAACCAAAGGTGTTAAAACCTATGCTGTACAACTGCAGGTAACTCACTTTGAAAGAATCTTCAGTCATACATAAGAACAAACTACTGCTATGACATTCAAAGTTGCATAACATTTTACATTTTTGTGCTTCATTGTCTGCTTGGCGATGTATGAAAAGATGTTATGCGTTATGATGACTGACACAAACAAGTACAGTGAGTCATTGTGTAGGAGACGTGCATTCAGCCAGTCGACATATAACGCGCTTGAAGACTGAAAGAACAAATTTATGTATGCAGATGACCCCAATGGAGGTGGAGGGGGGTTGCTGAAAAGGGGCTTTCATTGTGTCTTAAAATGGGACTGCATACCGTGGGCACAAAAGAAACGGCATCGCAAAAACAAAACAATGAAAAAAAGTTGTCAGTGTAACATAAAAACAGCAGCAATTAGTTCCCAGTGTTCATAATAGGTGTGTTGGGTGGGGGTAGGGTTTGCTGTTCTCACTGTAAACAGATTGTTTTTGCAGTATATTTCAAGCCATTGCTTTGTAACTGCTGCGAAAATGGGGACAATTAGAGCCGTTAGAGCATTATATGCCAGCTAGTACACGAGAGACGAGAAACGAATACATTATCTACTCCCTAACAAGGCTTATTTGATCCCTTCCAGGATGCACGAATGACCTAATTACATCATTACATACACTCGCCCAGTGTACTGTATACAATTAGCAATTGCAGTGACCATTAAAGTGCATTTTGGACTAGATCCTGAAAAAAAAAACAAAAAAACTTTGCTGTCGTTGTTTTACTGTTTTCATTGGTTTAAATGTAAGAAGACACTTTTTTTAAACAGATTCTCCCACACAATTTGGTTCAATTGAAGTCCACATGAATAATTTATAGCATTGATTTATTTGACAGCATTCTCCTAAAACGCATTTTCAAATGCTAAAGCGTAACTGCGAGTCCCATCCGAGAACAGGAACGAATTTCAAAGTATACATCAACTTAGGGATGAAGTAAAAAAAAAAAACATGTTGCTTTGTAAAATCTTTGATGTGCTGATGGGATTTCTGCACAGCTCAGTATGTGCTGTGAACTTTCACTTTCACAACGCACTTGTGTTTAACCTCCTTTATTAAAGTGTGTACATTTTTATCTCAAGTATCTCAGATACTTTGCATTTATTGAAGGTCTTTGAAAGAAGTAGTCTAGCCCTTTTCAACCTAATGTCAATGGCTAATCTAAATAATCTAAAAACATGACAAGCTATAATCTGACAAAACACATGATCTCAGTGTTTATACACTACCCATCAAAAGTTTCAGAACATCCAGTTTTCTAGTTTTTACTGGTAATTTAAACAGGTCGATCACTTTGAACCTGAAATGGTGCAAAGATATGTGATTACAATCCATAAAGAAAAGTGAATAAAATATTATGTAAATTTCATAGACAGCATGGTTTTCAGTGAGCTTCCCTGCAGCAGTGGAAGTAATATAAGTCTAGAAGGTTAATGCAAATAATTCCCACAGAAGCCCCACCTTCTGCTGATGACTTACAAACCCTTCTGTGTGAACAAAGGCAGTGGAACACATTGTTCCTACACCCTCTGATGCATTATTAGGATAGTGCTGAACTGCAGGAAGTAGTACTGTATATCACTATCATAATGAGGAGGAAAAAGCCAGAAACAGATAGTAAGACACTGAGCCAAAACATTACAAGAAAATTAATCTCCAAACTTCAGCTCCATCAAACTGGTTTGGGATAAACTAGGCAGAAATGGTCTACGTAAAGCAGCAAAGGTTGGGGCACCACTAACAACTAAAAAAGGTTTAAGGAAAGTTGTAAGTAACCAGGTCCTTTATTCCTGAAAAATGTCAGTTTTCCATGAAATTGACATGTTTTGGTTGTTAGTGGCCTATTGTTTTAGATTGGTATTTGTTTTTTGGATTTCTTCAGTAGTTTACCTTTATCATGATCAAGTTTTTGTATTAAAAACATAATGAACTAAATATTAATTGTAATTGAGCTGCTTAAATGGGCAGTAAAAACTAGAAAAAGTGGGTGATCTAAGTCTTTAGACTTCTAGTTTGTTACATTAGATCTATTATGTATTTGGAGGTTGTTTCATCTGCAAAGTTATGTATGTGGGTGACCCCAACAGAAGCTATTTCCATCTAGTCTCTCGTTACTTCAAGTAGAACCATGCTTTTTCTTTATTAGGCTTGCAATTAAATGGTGTTACAGCTGGTCTTACAATCTTGACAGTAAAAACATCAGTGCCCAATCAGTGTCTTCCCTGCCAGTGGTGCCCTAGGCAACCAGCTAGGTTGCCTATGCCTAGAAACGCTCCTGGCTGGTGGTGTCAGGGAAAGTAGTCTCCACACCGTTAGTACCATGCAGAAGTTACTCAGTAACTAGGCCAAGAAGATTTATTTTAGTAAATTATTATTGTAAGTATAGTGTTAAGCAAGATTTAAAAGGATGGATCTATCAAACAGTTCTAGGGCCACTGGGAAGATCCCGCAAGAACCACATACCTTTGAGAGCTTTCCTCCTGTATGCCTTCACACTAGTAGGAATGCTGAAGTGACCTTTACCAGCAAATGGTTGGTAAAGCAAGTGTCACAATGACAGACACATGACAATCATGTTGTATTTCTTCTGACACATATTGGCTCAAAAAAACCCGAATTTCGCTGTCAGTGCCAAGAGTTGATGTTTACAAAACTAACACTTTACACTGATTGTTCAAACATCAAATATGGAGGTTGCAATCACTGTACGTCACTATGGTTCCTCTAGTGTGCAGAAGTACTTATCCTGAAGTAGGCCCTCAAAACGGTCTTCTAGAAACCATAATTTTTCTCATTTACTGCAGTGTGAACACACAAAAAAGGGAATTCTTCTTCCAGAGGTTTTAAAAACTATGAAAAAAAAATCCTAAAAAGCCATTTGCCTTCATACTTTCCAAAACGTTCATGTTCACATATCTCATTTACAAAATAGGTTCTGTAAAGAAGAAGGTTCTTAAGGGAATGCAGCCAATCTGAAATGAAATGTTGATTAAAACAGAAGCACATCTGTTCCCTCAGACAAAAAAAAAAAAAAAACAGAAAATCACTTCAACTGATATTGTTGAATGGATAATTTTGAGGATGAATATTTGAATTGTTCCTGCTCTGAAATACCAATGAATATCTAACGGCTGTAAAATAAAAAGATCATTAAAAAGAAAACAAAAAAGGACAAAAAAGGACAGAAAGTGCTTTGAATCAGGACACATTTATAATAGATATCAATGGGGAGCTTTGGAAACATTACCATTATGTTTTAAGTGTATTTTGTGTCAGTTGGTTCTCTGTTTGGGTAGTTGTCCAATTAATTTACTAACCAGGTAATTGGAAACTACACACTTGCAAAGTATTACATAGTGTTGGGGGTGGGGGTTGATGGGTGTCATCAATACTTCCTGTGTCTCTTTTACATAGCACTTTGAAATTTTTTTGTTAACATCTAGAACCTGCTAGGTGTTTAGATGCCATTTAGTTAAACCTTCTTGGAATGTATCATTCTGTTGTCTAAAATATTTATCTAGCACTTTGTAGCTGGTGCCTCACAATCAATTCTTAACGTAAGAGTCTCAGAAAAATAAGGCCCACTGATAACCAAGCATATGCTACAGGTGCAGCACAGGTTATGTTGAGAAACAGTGAAAAAACACTGATAGCATAAGCAGCACTGCCTGCAGTCACACAAGTGGAATATTCTCTGGGTAACGTTGGACCAAAGGTAGAGGGTGGGACCAGGTCTGCGCAAGTAGAAAAACGAGCTGTTGCTCGCTCTGCTTCACTTTGCATTTTCAATTGGGACCACGGGCGAAATACTTGCAAAGTGAATATTAATGTATGCTAATAGGCCGCTGAGTCAGCAAATTCCATAATATTTTGCTTTGATGTCACGCGGCACAAACATCAGCGTTTTCAGCCGCAAATGATCAGCCCTAACGCTGCCCCCAACCACTCGCATTCGCTTTTGCCCCAGAACTCACACACACAGATAAATAACTTAAGAGATGTTGTACAAAAAAAAACATTTAATCTGCCACAACTTAGTTGCTACAATACACATGTACAGCAATGCTCGTAGTTGCTGTTTTTTTTAAGATCCTGCTCATACATAACCTACTACATATGCCTCTCAGTGACTCATATTGCATTCCGCTTGTCTATCATGTTAATGACATGAGCAGTGAAAAAAAAAAGCTGTCATAGTCTTAAATTAATGGGCTTATCTGCTGTTGCACACTGTGAACCAATATGGCAATCATTTCACCATTGCGAAACAAATTACCACCACCACTATCAGGATAAGGCTCATTAGAAATCAAGCATGCGTTTAATATATTGTTCTCTACGCAGGCAATTACTGTATGTTTGTGTTCACTGGCCAGAGATTGGAGGAACAATGCACTTGACATTCGCCTATTCTGCAAGAAAGAATGAACGACAGCTGAATTAGCAGAGAGCTGTGGCAGAAGATTGGAATTTGGCTGATTTTGATGGAGCCATGATGATTTGGATACAGACCTATGCCAATTCTATGCTAGGTTATGTGTGTATGGTTATATGCAATAGTTTGGACACCCTTAAGTACAAAATCTAATATTTTAATAAACAACACTTTTTGTTAATGCACAATTGTGTAAAATTAACCTTAAATACTATTGTTTCTTTCTTTAATTAGATACCCTTCCAAATTCTGAGGCTGACTAGATAGGTAAAGAATGGCCAATAGTAACTTTCAGCCAGTCTTCAAACCATGGGCTAAAACTCTGAAAAATGCAGATCTGAAAATGAAGATAATTAAGATAAATAATAAGGTACAAAGCCAGTGAAGACTATGAAAATATTAAAAATGTAAGACATCCGTCCCACTCACAATTAGGTTTGTCAGAAATGACATTTGGGAGACAAGGGGAATTGTACAAGTCAAGGTAAAATTTAGACGTCCAAGAAAATTCTCAGATTTAGCCACTCATATACTGGGCAAAATGCAAACCAAAACCCTCTCATGACAGCAAAGGACTTACAGTTGACAATGAAAATTAGGAATTAGCCAATGTTGTACAACCACTGATACCAATTCCCATGCATTTATGTGGGCTGTATGCAAAAAAAATTCTTTACTCAGTAGTTTCATGTCTGTGTTCACCTTATGTGCTAAAGAAACACTATTTTGTTAGTTTGGCATATGAATTAATAAATTAATGACAGCAACAGTGTTGATTTTGTCATATTGATGAGAAGAACTTTTTTATGTAAGTGTTTACCAAAAACAAAAAATTGAAATTGTCATTTCAGGATTCCTTGTACATTTACTGTTATCTGTTAACTTGCACATCCTAAAACTAAAAAGAGGGAAAGAATTAAAAGGCAATGTTCATTAAACAGCTATTTTTGGGCCCCATTAGCTAGTATCTAGCACAGCAAGCCTGTAAGTCACAGTAGAAGATTAATGGAATGATACCAGGTAGCTTCTTTCTCCTCAGCCTGGTTCTCCTCTGCATGGACATCTCAGCTTATCTTCTTCGTGTCCTTCGAGTCCCATGACTTACAGTTATGTATGTTCACCAGGTTTTTTTTTTACTAAATTGTAAACATTAAACACATAATTGCTGCCCCTCTGGTCCAATTGGAGAGCTATGGTAGCACAACAAGTAATTGTGGGCTATGGTATAAAAGTTTCAGTACACACTGCTTTGACCTACTCACTATTAGGCCTGGTGGTTTTAATGTTGTTTGGTGTAGTTATTTGTGTTTTCCTACAGTGATGTTGGGTTCCTTTTGTATTCTTAGCCTTTAGGCAACAAACAGCTAGGCACAGGTTGCCAGATTGCTACTCTGTATCAAGTACATGACATACTGTATCTCAAACTCTTATATGCGCATTTCCTGTTTGCAAGGTAACCTGACAAGAACTTTCTTCCCAAGGACACAGCTGTGTTCTTCTTGTTTTTGGTATTGACAAACACTGTTTTTCTTACAGCAATCATTGTCAACAGATTAAAAGACAAAAAGTCCTTTAAATGGCCTGGTGAATAGCCCACAATCAGGGCAGTCGCATGGACAGAATGAATGGGGTACCATATAAAATTTTGACAGGGGTGGTGATAATTTCAGACACACATACTTTGCAACTACCCAGGTGAACTGGCAGGAAGTGTATAATCTGAGGTGTGCTACCGTTGTGGTTTGTCTGTCTGGCAAGCTTCAGAGTCTTTCAACTGTTTTCAGTGGTCAAAAACTTTCACACTGAACTTCTATCTTCAGTACATTTTTGTAGATCTTCTTATTACTCATTAGTGAACGTGACTGTCATTGTGAACACACTCAAGCACCACAACGAAATGTTACCTCTGCATTTAGCCCATCACACGTGCATTTACATTAATTTTTTTAGCTGACGCTTTTATCCAAAGTGACTTCCAAGACATGGAGCAGTGTAGTGGGATAGTACCTTGCTCAAGAGTACCTCAGTAGTGCCGGGATCCTGTGATCTTCAGGTCCCTAGCGCAATGTCCTAACCACTAAGCCACCACTGCCGTTTACCTTAATTATGCTCTCTGCCTTTTATTAATTGTTCATTTTTGAGATTAGCCTTATTGTATTTGTCACAAGACTAAAGCCAATCACAGGAAAGTAAAGTCTTTTAGTTTGGAAACCTTTTTGGGACATAACACCTGTGACCTTTTTTGAATAAGCCATGACCTAAAGGTTAAAGAAGCATATTTGTGACACAAGTGCCCTTGAGAAAAGCACATCTATCTGTCTGTCTGTCTGTCTATCTATCTACTTTTGCTACTTTGTCCAGCTCTCTGAGTATAGGATGTATAGATTTGCCATGCACGGTATGTCAGTTTAAGCTAAATTATGATTGGACCCTGATTGTTCTTAAAGTCACAAGCTAAGCAGAGATTAATGAGCACATACAGTGCATTTAAGTGGTCTTTGAACCCCAAATATTTTATCCAACTAGCAATGAGGATGAGATGGTGTGGGATGCACCAGAACAGAGGGGTCAAAATGTCTGTGGGCACAAAAAAAAAGTGGCATTTTCTGGCAATAATCAACAGAATGTTGTAGACTTTGAAAAATAAAGTTATGATTAGCACTATGAAGCAACATTGAAGATTCTGCTGATTCTGGCTCACTATTCAAATATAAGCAGAGTTGCGACATTGACCTCAGGAATCTGTACAGACTGGACAGACTGTTGTTGAGTCTCTTCTATTGAAGCGCGTGTTCAGACGACTCAGGCAGATCAGATCTCTTCAGAGTCTGCACAAACATGTGGAGGCCATGCCAAGTCGAGTGTACACTGTCATTGTTATCATCAAATACTAAAAAACTCTGAAATTAATGTAAATATTTCAAAATGCTCTCGGCTAGAGCAATCCTTTTCAAGCTGCACCTGGCACTTTTTGTATAGAATAATTTTGCTGCTTTTTCTCTCCAAATATGCTATAAAGACTCGCTACTCTTCCCGTCTAAACAATTATTAAGACAATTTTATAGTGCATTCAGTCTAAATATACAATAAAGCCACTGTGCTATAAATATATGCTGCCAACCTCTCGCTCCCCACCCCCACCATCTACCAAATGTTTAGAAAGAAAATTCAATTTACAGAACATTTTTATTCTTAGATTTTCCTGCCTTTTTTGGTACACCACGTATATTGAATTTCACTGTGTATGTGCACTGTCTGCTGTATATAGACTTACTGTTCCCTTCAGCCTCCTCCCTACTCTTCAATATACCCCTTGACCCCCACTGACACATTCTCTACCCCCTCATACTGACTCTGCACTCTACATAGAATATTTTTGAACTGTCTAATCTGTGTCTACCACTTTACACATTAAATGTATATATCATTTAACATTTCTATACTCAGTAGATTCATATATATATAGTGACTATTTGTCATTGTGAACACTCAAACACCTCATTTAACCCATCACACGTGCACACGTGGAGCAGCGGGCAGCTACCAACAGCGCCCTGGGAGCAGTGTAGTGGGATGGTATCTTGCTTAAGGGTACCTCAGTGGTGCCCGGGCCAGGACTTGAACCTGCAACCTTCAGGTCTCAAGGGCAATGTCCTAACCACTAGGCCACCACTGTCCACCAACTAGTCATTTCTATGACTAAACATAAGGGGCAGAGAAGATCTGGTTAGGGGGTGACCTCCCCTTTCGTCCCCTTTTGGCACTTAGACTGGCCACAATGTACAGTTTCACACTCCGTGAGGAACGATGAAAAATAAATAAAAGTACACTTCTCTATTCACACTTATAATGTGTTCTCCAAAGAGGATGTGTACTTATTTTCACATCTTAGCTGGCTAGTGATGGCCATACATTTCCATTTGACTAAAACTAAAACTAGAAGGATACTAGTATGACTGATACTGACTAAGAGTGTGATTGATAGTGCTGCTGTTGTTAAGGTTTGCCCAGCAAGAATCAGTCACCATTATCACTGAAGAGGCGACGGCAAAGAGGTAATAACGAACAGCGTCAGATTAAAATGCCTTTGTTCGCTCGACAAAGGTGAAGGATATTGACCTTGACTTATGCAAAAGCCCTCCTGACCTGTGGGTCACGTTTATCTACAGCGCAGCCTGCTGAGCCAGCCGCTAGTTTGTGTGCAGCCAGTCCAGGCTAATTTATGTGACCTTTGCGTATCACAGGACCTAGTTTGTCTTCACTTGTCGCCCTCCTCGGATGGAAATGGTAGTCAAATTAGGCACAACAGGGTGATCCGGCACTGCACCTTAAATTGATTAGGAAACGTGCCACATTCAAACTGACCCAAGTGACGCTGGAGGATCCGGAGACGAGAAAGGCAGAGCTGAGAGTTTCTTGGCCGAGAGATTTCTGAGCAATCCTCTGCTGCATTCACGGCTCTGGAGCGAGCTGAAATCGTTGTTGAGATCGAAGAGAAGCCTTTAGCCATACAGTGACTCTTCCGTTTTTAATCGTCAAGACTGAGACAAGCCAAGGACGCCTCAATCTTTTGCTTTCCGACCGAGCGCCTGACAATTCAATTGTGTTTTGCTTAGCCTGACTCCCTTTTGTAGATCCTGGGTTGATCAGAATAAAAGGAATCAAACAGGCTTTTGTGCTTCTGATTGTTGTCTCTCACGCACAAGTGGAGACTGGAAAAGAAAGATATAAAGGCCCGCTTTGAATAATAATTTGTGTACTTGCTCATGGCTTCTCCAGCTGCTTACATAAGCATACACGGATCAGCCATAACATTTACACCACCTGCCTAAAATTGAGAAGGTCCCTCATGCTGCCAAAACGTTTTATCATAGCCAGCATAGTAGCTGTAAGACCATGCCAGACGACCTACCCTTCACTCCCCACATGCATCAATGAGCTTTGGGTGTCACCCGTCCTTGGATCACTTTTGGTAGGTAACTAGTGCATACCTGGAACACTCCACAAGACCTGCCGTTTTGGAGATGCCCATCAGCTTCAAGAACTGACTGTTCACTTGCTGCCTAACATATCCCACCCCTGACAGATGTGACTGTCATGAAATAACTAGATCGTCTTCCAATAGTGCTAATGTTAGTGTAAGTCTACCTACAAAATCTCAGCGCTTACACACACACATACACACATGCTCAAGCAGCTTGTTGGCTTTCGCTTGCAGCACGTTCTAGTTCATAGCGGATATGTAGGCTCCAGCCAAATCAACAGACATGTCACTTTCCATTTGAGTCAAACTGTGACTGGGCCGTCAATCATCTTTAAATACCTCTGTCTCACCGCGGGGGCCTCACCTCAGGCCTCGGCTCATTTCGCGTGCGCCCAAAAGCACAACATTGCTATTCACGTCATCAGGTGCTGCAGGAGTCGGGTGTCGTGCATCTCATACACCATCTTCCAGGCTTGATTGTAATGCAATGGTTTTTTGTGCACTCGTCATGGTTTGCAGGCCCTGCGTTCTGTATCGATTGGCAGACTGGAATTAGTTAACACCTGTTTGAGCAATGGCCTCCTTGTGGCCTCATTCAAGTTGTGGGATTTAATGCAGAGGGTTGCTTTGGTTAAAAACTGCATCCAGTGGGGTTTCCCAACTCCGGTCTTGGAGGTTGTGCGTCCAGCACAGTTTGTTGATTCCCCTGCTCAGACACACCTGGTTCAACTCACCTGCTAATTGCTAAGTTTAGTGAGTGTGTTTGAGCAAGGAAATCATCACACTGGCCCTCCAGGACTGGAGATGGGGACCCCTGCCTCACAGTATCTTAAAGGAAAGAGATGAGAAAAAACTGCAGTGCATACGTATATATTGCAGTAACATTAGCTGATGCGATGTGCACAAAATTTCACACACTTCAGACAACCTGAGTGATTGAGCATCTCTTTTAATCTCTGTTAATTTTTTTAATAGTCAAATTTAAGGCACATCCAAAACAGGCAAACTAGTGCTTTATGGGTAAATTTAATGGGAATTAAGATGCCAATCTGGCACAAATTAAGCCCTGGAAGGAGCAGTCTCTGCAGCATGTGCACTAGGAGCAACTGACATCTGCCAGACACTCTTCACTTCTTGATTGGTTATTATAATTCAGGAGCTTTGGATTCAGGTCAGAAGTCCCTGAATTGTTCACCGATTATCTGTCTGTCATGTACAACTGCCACGGCATTATGACAGTTTTTGCAAAAATATGTTAATATATAACACAATGTTACAAAATGTGTGTTCCCGGCATTTAAGTGTTTTATGTCAACTGCTTATGTGTAAATCCTATGTAAAAACCACAGCCCACAAAAGTTATAGTGGCAAAACTAGAAAGTTCTAGAAATGTCTGTACAATTCTCACAGTTCCATAATATTCTGGAAGTCTACTTCACATTTGCAGTGAATGGAGAATGTTCAGCTCTCCCTGTGTTTGCGTGGGTACAGCTCTCCCCGTGTTCACATGTGTTTCCTTCAGGTGCTCTGGTTTCCTCCCACTGTCCAAAGGCTCCACTAAGTTGATTGGATGCTCTAAATTGCCCGTAGGTGTGAATGTGTGTATGAATGGTTGTCTGTCTGTGTGTTGCCCTGCGATGGGTTGGCCTCCTGTCCTGGGTGAACCCCACCTTAGGCCCGCAGTCAGCAGGGATTGGCTCCAGCTTCCCCAAGACCCGGAAACAGAAGAAGCGGTTTAGAAAATGGATGGATGGATGGAGAATGTTCTTGAAAACAATTATATTTCAAAATGTAATTGTCCTGAGCACAGTTATTGTAGAATAACAACAATTTTTCATTTATTTTAGGCATAGGTGGTTGGAAAAATGCACTTTGTAACCAGGAACAAAATTGAAATAATAATAAACTCTGTTATGTAGTGTAATTATGTCGTTTTTTTAATTCGAGTGATATAATGTAGCTACAAATAAATAAATGAATAAATAAATTAAACATATTCGAAATTGTAATAAAGATTAATTTATCGTTTAACTTTTTTATACGCTTTGAAAACTTCAGCTCCCTTTTATACTGTATGATGACAGCATCATGATCAAAGGACCAACAGAAATGGTCAGTTCTTTATGTTGATGTGTTGGAAGTGCAATGGGTCAGTGTTAAGATCTGAGCCATTCTGAAAAGGGCCTTAATGAGATGGCTAAACAAGTGAGAGAATCTCCAAAACAGCAGGTCTTGTGGATTGTTCCAGGTGTGAAGTAGTTGGCACCTACCAAAAGTGATTTAAGAAAGGACAACTGGTTAATCGGCAACAGGGTCATAGGCACCCAAGGCTCATTGAGGCATGAGGTGAGTGACGACTAGCCTGTCTGGTCTGATCCCACAGAAGAGCTACTGTGAATGCTGACTCTGACAGAAAGGGGTCAGAACACACAGTGCACCACAGTCAGGGCTGTTTCAGCAGCAAGAGGGGAACCTGCTCAATATTAGGCAGGTAGTGTTAATGTTATGGCTGATCAGTGTATATTTGCTTGTATTTATGTTAATGCTATATAATGCCCCTACTGGCAAAACCCATGCCTAGATAAAACCTTTTTCCCTTGTTAGTCTCAACCCCCAGTATTGTTTATGCTTTAGTAGTTTAGAAATAAGTGCAGAGGAAAAGGTCTGAAATATTAATGCCGGTATATTTTCAAAATAAATACTTTCTGTAAAAACTGCCCTGAAGTTTTTTAGCAAAAAAAAAAAAATGTGCCTGGAAAAAAAACCCTCCCCTGGTCCCCACTCACTTTCGCATTACGTTTTCTGCTCTCTTTGTTCCTCTCGTCTCCATTTCTCCTTTTACTGAACTGGTGCTCGATTCATTCCAGGTAATTTTTAAGCGTCCAAATTTCAAAGGTCACTTTGTGGCTCCGTGTAATTAATTAAATTAGTCCTGGGCGGGGGCCGCGAGATGTATGTGTTGTGCGGCACCTTGAGATGAAGGCATGAGAAAGTGCTGCATAAATAAGATTTATAGCCCTGCTCGACCCAGCTAGAGAACAGGGTGCTGGCTGCCCATGGAATGCGGCTGGGCTGCCGAGACCAGCCTAACACCGAGATCAATTTCTCATGGCTGCGTTTGGCCCTTTCGTCTTTAATAACACTCCTTTGGCGTTTATGTATTTTTCCCTGACACGTTTATATGGCAATTTGTTAATGAAGAAAATGCCCAAAGTGAATAGGAACAACCGCAAGATGAGCACTCCAGGTTACAGTTCCTGGGTTTGTAGGTCTTGTGTTTGATCATCAGCTCAAACTGAGATTGGGGAATATATTCAGTCTTGAAACGGTGAAACCTCTATACCTCTAAAAAACATTGTTTTTTACACTTTATCCCACATACAGCCAATAAGCCAAGGCATGTTAGGAGTCTAAAGATTGTCACATTAGTTTGAAAATGGAGCTAATGTGCTAACATTCCTAATAACGATGTCAACAGACATTCAGATCTTTTCTTTAAACACATACACAAAATTGGGGCAGCCTTCCCCAGGTACATATCACTGAGCCTTGGGCGCCCATAACCCTTCTGTTGGTTCATCAGATGGTCCTTGCTTGGACCCATTTTGGCAGGTACTAATGACTGCGTACCGGGAACACCCCACAGGACCTGCCGTTTTGGATGTGTTCTGACCCAATGGTCCAGACCCCACAATTTGGCCCAGAGTTTGAAACCATAGTCTAAAATGTCTGTGCCCACAATTTTGCTCAATTTTATAGCTGAGGGTAAGACAGCCTGTACCAGTTTAATGAAGTGCCAGGTGCAGTTTAAGGGGGCTCTGAGAAGTTATGGAAAATATCTGGCTGGCTATTGACGTCTAGCGTACAGTCCTAAACTAAAGAAGCCAAATATGGAGTTCAGTCACATCTTGACCAATCAACAGCATCGAGAGTAATTGGAAAATTATGTAAATGTAATTTTTACTGAATAGTTAATTTAACCCTTATAAGCATAATTGGGTTTAAAAAATTTTTCAATATCTGTTCAATAACATGTCTATATAATTACATTACAAATAATTTTAGGTATTCTTTAAAAAAATACATTTTTTGATGTCAATTTAATTTTTATTCATTTTTATTGTGTTTTGGTATCACTATCCCACTCTTCTATAAGTAGGTCAAAGATGCATGAATGTCTTATGGAATTTCACTGGAACATTTGATTCTTATCGACTGTTGCAGCAAGGGATACAGACTTACTGTACACACAGAACTCAGAACTCTCCGAAATATTATTTTACACAGTAACATTGTCGAGCAGTTGTGCAGCAGTTTCAGAAACATGGATTGCAACATTACCACACCTTCACCGATGTGTCTCTTGGGTAGCCTCTCTTGTAATAGTGGTCTGATGGGATGTAATGCACTTCGGTTAGAAGGAGATATGACATATTGCTGCATTGCACCATTAAAGAAAAACACATTTTGCAAAACCCTAACTAATGATGGGACAGAAGTGAGGAAGTGCTGGTTTGATTAATTGTCTTATCAAATCTTAGTGGACAGATTAATCAGCTAGAGAAAATATCATTATTCGCAGCCATCATTGTATGACTGTCTTTGAAGGCTAACATTGAAGCCAGTGAGCCAAATTCATATCGAGCTAAGCCATTATTTTTGTCCGTAATTGAGTGGTGCGGGTGTCTACGCTGGGTACTTGATGCACATGATTCTCCACCAGTCTCTTATATTCAGCATGAGTGTATCTGTTGCAGTGCATCTGTGTCTCTGACATCATATCGCTGAGGTCAAGAACAGACTTGGTCGTGCAACCAAGCCAATTGCCGAGAGGTCAGAAGGGGATGCTTCTGTGTGGAAAAACAGCCCATGCAGCCAGGAATTGGATTCATAGCAGTCTGTATATTCAAATACAAGCAGAGTGGTTTTGTGGGAATACGTATGTTAGAGAAGAGGAGTTCATTTCCCTGTTTTTCAGTAATCTGTGAGCTTTAGACCTCATTTAGTGCCACAGTGTGTCCTCACTACCTTCACCTAACAAGGGTACCAATTCCAACATTTCTGTGGAATGGGTTTGAGCAGCCGTGAGGGTTGGGGGTGGGTGTGCCGGGGACCATTGGTGAACCGTGACTATTGGAGTTAAACCCTCATTTCAGGCCATAAATATTAAAAAACAGTTTAAAAATGAGGTAAAAACACAGATGTGTGATAATACTTGTTACTGTTACCACGCCTAAGAGATTCTATATTGGGCAGTGGGTGGCCTAGTGGTTAGGGACTTGTCCATGTGATTGGAGGGTCACAGGTTCAACTCCTTGCCCAGTGCTATACTGCTTCCTGGGTGCTGTTGATAGCTGCTCACTGCTCCATGTGTGATGGTTTAAATGCAGGGGTCATTTCATTGTGGTGCACTTTGTGTGATGGGGTGTGTTCACAATGACATAGGCACTTACAGGTGAATTCTACTAGTTTGTAAGATCTAAAAGCATTGTCCAATAAATTTTTTTAGCTATAGACACAATTTTTGTAATGGGACCTGTCAGAGGGTTGGATATATTGGGAAGCCAATAAACAGTCAGTTCTTGAAGTTAATGTATTGGAAGCAGGAAAAATGGGCAAACATAATAATCTGAGCCACTTTGACAAGGGCCTTATTGCGATGGCTAGATGACAGATGAGTCAGAGCATCTCCAGAATGTTCCAGGTGTGCAGTAGTTAGTACCTACTAAAAGTGATCCAAGGAAGGAGAACTGGTGAATTGGTGACAGGGTCATGGGCACCTAAGTCCTGATGCATAGCCCGCTGGGTCAGATCCCACAAAAGAGCTGTTTCGGCAATATAAGAGGGACCTCATCAATATTAGGCAGGTGGTGTTAATGTTATGGCTGTGTATTTCAAATCTTAACTAACTAAGCAAAAACAGCATTTAAAAAAAACAAGCACAAAAGAGACCTCAGAGCTATGCTTGGTTTGATAACTTCCTGGCTAGAGTACTCAGATTTTCTTGCCCCTATGTATGGCCAACAAAGGGGCTGAGCGGTACCCACCCTAAATATGGGCACCCCGGTTCCACCAGCTGCTTGGAAAAGCCACTGAGCAGCAAACTCAGTCCTGATATTAGAGTTTCTAACACTGACCCTGCAATAAATACAGAAACTGCCACTTCAGTTATGTTAATTTGAGCGTCCCTCTGGTATTTCACTTGGAGGAGGCGGGAGTCCAATCAAACATGGCAAAAATGACAGAGGAAAAAGTCAAGCAAAGAAAAGAAAACGTTCTCATGCAGTATTGATTCCCGTCTTTTGTTTCTGCAGCTAGACAGAGCCGTCTGCGGGCATTTTCTCATCTTGAAATCTGCTCAAATGAAAGCATTGATTGTCAGAGCTAACAAGATCTCGAGGCTCGGGCCGCAGCGAGAAGCTTACGAATAAACACCACCAGCCCCCCACTAGCCAACCAACCCCCTTCCCACCACCCATCACCACCACCACCACCACTCCTGCTTCAGAGAGCAGCATGCAGTTCATTTCTAGCTGCCAGCTCTCTGTACACTTCCACCACACCCTAGCTTGCCTTAATGAAAGAGAGAAGAAGAGAAGGAAACAGACGGAAACACTGATCAGCCATAACATTAACACCACCTGCCTAATGCTGAGTAGGTCCCTCATGCTGCTGAAACAGCTCTGACTGTGGTGCACTG
>JBBPDA010000021.1:21078962-21087802 GCA_037974385.1 Arnoldichthys spilopterus | reverse complement strand
TGTTGATAGCTGCCCGCTGCTCCACGTGTGCACGTGTGATGGGTTAAATGCAGAGATTGCATTTCGTTGTGGTGCTTCAGTGTGTTCACAATGACAAATAGTCACTTTCACTTCACTTCAAGACCTGCCGTACTGGAGATGCTCTGCCACTCTAGCCATCACAATAAGGCCCTTGTCAAAGTGGCTCAGATTCTTGCGCTCACCCATTTTTTCCTGCTTCCAGCACATCAACATCAAGGACTGACTGTTCTGTTGCTGTCTAATATATCCTACTGCCCCTGACAGCTGTCATTGTAATGAAATAACTGGATAGTCAGTGTTTGCCTTTAGCTGTCCATGGTATTAATGTTATGACTGGTTGTTGTATATTATGGGTTAAAATTTTTGAGATTCTGCAGGGTTTAAAATAGAAAGTGTCTCCCAAAGAAACTGCACCCCAAGGCTCCTTAGAAAAAAACATTCAAGTGTGGGCGTGTCTATAGCATAATCTCCTCCTTCCACCCATTTTAAAAGACTGCAACAATATAGGCAATAATGTTTGATAAATTGTTTTAAAGTCACAGACTTGAATGAAATGCTACACCATTATTACAGTGTATGTACCAAACTTGTTGATTAAATGGAAGCAAACATGAATCTGGTCTGTAAAAAAGATTTTTCAGGAGCATTTTAGTGTATTTTGGCTAGACCTTTTTAATACCCTGCTTTTAATCCACAGTATTTTACCCACTTAATACAGTCATATGTAAGGCTTTGGGCACCCATGCTCTAAGTGAATCTGAATACACACCCTCTACAGAAAACACACTTTTGCACATTTTAATGCTGCATGGTTTCCACTTATGTGCAGAACAAATTAGAGGGGAGTTAAAAAGAAAAACAAAATGAGGCTTTAAAAAAATTAAAAAATCCACAATTATTAAAAAAAATAAAAATAAAAGATGAATAATTTCTATATAGGTTGTGCACTACAAATTGCATGAATGCCATATTTAAGCTTTCCCTGTAGAGGTATTAACTAATCTTCACTTAGAAAATCAACAAAGGACAATTTACCTTTACTTAGTTTTATAAAATCTTTATTTGGGAAGTTTTCGGCCTTTTGTATTATTTTCACGCTTTGCAAAAAAATATATCATCCATTTTAGCCCCTTTTCATTGCCTGATCACTCACTTCAGGATATCAGGTCAAGTTTATATGGGATGTGGTTTAATATGTCCTGGAATTTACATTGACACACTTATTTGGAACAGGTGCGTAATTGTAGTTTACTGTATCAGCATAATATAGGTTTCTCTGGTTGGTTTGAAGCTTTGGCCTCTCTTAAGGCCATTTATTTTTCTGTGGACTCTTTTCGAAAAGTTCATTAGTCCAATATGAGTCCAACTAGTCCAATAATCTTTGGTTCTGGCAGTGTGTGTATTAAAACAAACTCTCTGCAGACTTCCCGCTGACCTAGTAAGCTGCCATACTGAGAAGCATACATCAACCATGCCTTGACGTAAAGGTGGAGAGGGTGCATAGAAAGAATGAATCCAGCTGATTGAACTGTTTACATTGGATATACTTCCTTTTGATTGGTTTATGGAGAGGTTTATAATATTTCTCATAACCTTTCAGGAGTTTAACACTTCTCTTAACCCTTTGCACCCTTTGTTTTACATTAGCAGTCAAGAATGTGCCTGTGAGACTGTAGCTTCCCAGAGACTGAGTTTTAGAAAAGCAGATTCAAAATGTTAGTTTCAGGGCAATTAGAACATTGACAGTGAGCATCTAACCCTCTAATCTAAAATGCTTGATATCAGTACTGTTTTATTTCAATTTTTTCTGACAGATTTATCAGAAATCCTCCTAAAATCACTGAAGAAATGAATAAAGTGCCTGGTACCTGCTGTTGTGAAAGTGGTTCGTTTATTCAGTTGACTCTTTTGCCGGTTTTGCTTTAACGCATGCTGAATGTGTGCGCAAAATGAATTTGTTATACAACCTGGCATGAGAAACAGAAAGTGTGGAAAGTTAGGACGTGATAGTGCATTCAGTGTTTAACCTTCCAAATCGCGTCCATAAGCACTGATGATAAACACTAAAGGGTTTAATCAATTAAAATTTCACTCAGTTCGGGCTTTTTTATTCCCACTGAGGTGTTTATCTGTAGCATTCACAGGTTTTTATACCAATGGTTCCATGCAAGCCCACCTACTGACAGCCCAATGTAACGTACATGCCCCCCATGCTTCCATGTGTCTGTGTTTTGGTTGTCCGCGTGTTCGTCTTGGCCACGCCCCCGTCAGCTGTCTCGTGTTTCCCAGTTCTCCTTCTTCCCAGGTGTTGTCAGTCTATGTTTAGTATATATACCCTTGTGTTTCAAGTCCTAGTCATGTTTTGTTAACGTCTCTTCATGTTGTCAAACCTACCTGGTCTTAGTCATTTTGCATATTCTCGCTTGTTTTCTAGTCTGTGTTTAGAGCCTTGTTTCTTGTTTATGTTCTTGTTTTGTGCATTAAAACCTTGTTTCTGGGATATCACAGACAATTCCTGACAGAACAAAACGCCAAAAATGGAAGCAGCAGTCTGGGAGCAAGGCGTGGAAAATTGAAAGAGGCACAGGAGAGATCCTGAGGAGGGGGAGAAATTACTGAGAGACATAAAACGGGCTGAGGTGAGATCTGGGGAACCCGAATTAGACTGGGGAGGCAGTTGGGCATGCTCGTGTGGCAGAGCAAAAGGGGTTATGAGGCTACAGGTGACGCTTCGCAAAAGCATAATAAGTGCAAGGAGAAGTGCATTGCTAAGCCGGTAGTCGATGGAGTCCCCGAGGCAGCTCTGTCACGAGAAGGAGCAGCTCACCAAATCTCCACCCCCAGGGTGCTCGAACTGGCCAGTGTGCTGCCCGGCGAGCGGCAAGCCCAGTCTCTGCCTAAGGTCCTGAAGCGGCGGCCGACGACAAGGGGAGTTTCGACTCAAACAGAGCTGCGCGTTACTGCGGAGACCTCAACACAAACGTTAAGATACGTCAAGAAGGAGGTCTCCGTACAGGCAGCGCAGCACGTTGAGTTAAAGGAATCTCCCCGATTGCCGTTGCACACCGTGTCCGAAAGCCTCAGTTCAGCATCAAGGATCACTACTTCCGAGTCCGGAAGACCCGCCCCCACGCCGTCTTACATCGGCGACGTCGCGACAGACCGAGTCACAGAGTCGACGAACCAAGTCGACGAACCAGTCACCGAGTCGATGTACCAAGTCACAGAGTCGACGAACCGAGTCACCTAGTCGACGAACCAAGCCACAGAGTTAACGAGCTGAGTCACCGAGTCCCCGAGTCGACGAGCAATGCCTCCGCGTCAAGGACGGCAGAGGAATCTACCTCTGCATGTAAAAGGCAGCCTGGTCCCACCCCCTAAAGACCATAAACCCTAAGAGAGCTGAGTCACCGTCACCACTCAGCTCCGCGCTGACTTTGCCATCACTGCTTATCTCTGCCCTGACTTCGCCATCACCGCTCAGTTCCACACTGACTTCGCCGTCACCGCTCAGCTCCGCCCTGACGTCACCACTTATGCCATGTGTCGCGTGCACGCCACTGTCTCCGGCTCGTTCCCCCCCGGCTTTGCCTTGTTCCCCCTGGACGTCGGGAGCGTCTCCTGGCTCCGCCCAGACATTGCTTGCGTGTCCTAGTTCCGCCCAGACGTTGCGTGCATCTCCTGGCTCCGCCCAGACGTCGCATGCATCTCCTGGCTCCACCCAGACGTCGCGTGCGTCTCCTGGCTCCACCCAGACGTTGCGTGCGTCTCCTGGCTCCACCCAGATGTCGCATGCATCTCCTGGCTCCGCCCAGACGTCGCGTACATCTCCTGGCCCCGTCTCTGTGCCCAAGGGGTTCATAACAGGAACTTTTCAGCCATGGACTGTATTTCCCCAGCCCAGACCTGTGTTTCCTCAGACCAGAACATTGTTTCCCCAGCCCCAGTCGCTGTTTCCTTGGTGTTACCCGTTCTTGTGCCAATGTTTCAGTTATTGTCTTGGTTGTTTTCAGAGTTTCATGTTTAGGTTCCTCGTGTCTTGTCTTAGGTCTTTAGTCTTGTCCTTAGTCCTTAGTGTTTCCATCCTCCTAGGTCAACACCCGGTTAGCGCAAGGGGACATTGCGCCTAGGGCGAGGGCTACGTAACATACACCCCCCCATGTTTCCATGTGTCTGTGTTTTGGTTGTCCGCGTGTTCGTCTTAGCCACGCCCCCGTCAGCTGTCTCGTGTTTCCCAGTTCTCCTTCTTCCCAGGTGTTGTCAATCTATGTTTAGTATATATACCCTTGTGTTTCAAGTCCTAGTCATGTTTTGTTAACGTCTCTTCATGTCGTCGAACCTACCTGGTCTTAGTCATTTTGTATATTCTCGTTTGTTTTCTAGTCTGTGTTTAGAGCCTTGTTTCTTGTTTATGTTCTTGTTTTGTGCATTAAAACCTTCATATTTAATATCTATCCCAGCACTGCACTTGTTTCCAAGATATCACCGACAATTCCTGACACCCAACTCTAGTCTTCATCTGCTTTCAGACTTCCACAAGGTTGTAAAACCATTTTTTCACCCTCAACACATGGCCAGTTTACATTTGCTTAGGCTGTGTTATTATCTATACATAATTTATACAAATCCTGAGGAGGTTCAGTCTTTAAATAACGCAGTTGCCACTTCCAGCGGTGAGATATGGCCTTCCCCATCATGTAGAGCGGCCGATCCAGGGGGCAGAAAAGGCTTCATGAAATATTTAATGTGTGAGATGTTGCTTGTTAGTAAGCCGTGCATTGCAGAGATTAACAATGTCTACATTAGAGGTCAATCCAGCGACTGACAGGAAATCTATCTTTCTCATTTCCAAATGCGCAGCTAATGAATCTGACGGGACTCCACGCCAAAGTTTTGTTTGCTCCCTCCTCCACCTCTCGCCTCAGTGCTGGCCGCGGTCACACTGATTTAGGCTCAGAAGGCCCCGTCACTCGGGCTGAGAGTGGGCAGTGTGCCAGATAGGAAAGCTGCGCTTTTGTTTGTTTGTGGGTCTGTTCTGTAAGGAGCCCAGGACCCAAGCTGCTGCCTGTTAAGGCTAATTGGAGCTGCCCGCTTGCCCGCTCCCCTTTTTCTTTCTCTTTTTTGCTCTCTTTCTTTCTTTCTTGCTGTCCATCTATCTGGCTTTATTTTGCCTTCGTTTTCTTGCTTTAGATTCTTTTTCATTTCTCCTGCCTTTTTAAAAATTTCTGTCACTTTTTTCTTTACCGATTTTCTTTCTCTTTTTTTGTTTCTGGGTCCCACCTCCCTTGTTTTTTTCTTTTTTTTTTTCAAGTGCTTGTTTTTCTCCCTTTTCCTTTCTTTTTTCTCTTTTCTCACCTTCCTTTTGTCTTTTTCTTTTCACTTTTTGTTTCTTTATTTTATATTCTGACACATTCTTTCTTTCTTTTCTTCCTTGACTTTTCTTTCTTTTCTCAATGCCTTCTTATGCGTTGCTTCTTATTAATTCAAGGCCATAATCATAGTTTAGAATTACAGCCATGGAATTACAGTATAATACCCCCCCCGATATTCATATATGCTCAAAATGCCCCACCACCACCACCACCAACATGTACTTACATTAATTTGCCAAGCTTTGAAAGGCAAATTTGAAGAGGGCATCTCATGCCAAATCCTCCCCATTTTGCTAAAAGACGACCCCTCGCTTGAGCCAGAATATTTGTCGTTTTATGACTCATTCTGAATGTCCAGTTTTGACATCTACAACTACATCAAAACATCAAACACATTGTCTGAATATTTTTTGAACCCCTCACCCCCAACCCCCCGGCCAAAAATGCCTTTCGTTTGCTCACATACTACTTCCCCCAACTCCCCCTAAAAAGATCCTCTGGCAGTTTTGGTGCCTCCAACGCTGACTCCATGGCTACGGCTTTGTCTTGCCTCCTTTTATTCTGGCTTTATTTATTTTCCTTTATTCCACTCTCTTTTGCTTTTTTCTTTTTCACCTTTTTTAGTTTTTTTAGTTTATTTTTTTACTTTCCTAATTCCACTTTTTTTTCACTGCTCTCTTGAACATTTCCTTCTTAATTCACACGCCTGCCTTTCTTTCCTCTCTCTCGGCAGCCTCTGCTCTCCGAGATCAGCACTCGGCACGCTCAACGCAGCTCAGCTCCAGCCAAGGGGCCGGGCCTTTGAGCAGCTCCACCCCCGTCTTCCACAGGCTCCTCCAGTGAGCGAGGGGAGAGAGAGAGAGAGAGAGAGAGAGAGAGGGAGAGAGAGGGAGGGAGGGAGCGAAAGAGACACTGATGCTCGGAGAATGGAACAGCAGAGTGTGTGAAAGGCGTGCGAGCGAGCGAGAGTCTCCGAGACTGGCCGCGCGTCAGCAGCAGAGTGAGTGTCTCCTCCTCAGCCTAACCCTTCAAGAGGAAAAACGGCGAGTGACCCGAGACCAGAACAAGAGCACAGAGCACCAGAAGAGACGACACAGACTGCTTCTTCATTAAGAGGATTCAACGAGGGGGGGGACTAAGAACGGCACCCTGCTTCCAGAAAATCACTGCACGAGTGTGTGCGAGCGGCTGAGAACTTCCCAGGGTCTCACACACGCCCCTGCTCTCTCAACCTGAAGCTGCAGAGGTCACTGCCCCCATCAACCAAGATGACCAGGGGGGTCCTGCTGCTCCTGTGGCTGACAGGTCACGGTAAGCTGCCCCTAGACCTTGTTTGGGATGCTTGGCGCTGTCCAGCGTGCCTGTCGTTTCTGTAATGCATGCTGATGAGCAGAGTGTGTCGTAAAACTTGAGAGGTGATACTGACCGACTGACTTGAGGGTTCGTCTGATTTTAGAGCCGTAATGTTGTGTCTAAGTGGTCAAAGTGGTTCACTTGCCCATTCCTTTTAAGCACATTTCCTTCCCGCTCTGTTATTCAGTGCAACAGATTTTGTGCCATGTCAGCTCGCGGGAGGAGGCTTGCTGATGTGTGGCTTCATTGCTGGCATGACATAGGATGCACTTGCACATGTGCGTCCAGCATTTTAGCACTTTTCTCCAAAGTTGGACAGTGCCTTTGGTCCTGGATCCTGAGTTTTAGAGTGGGTCTTCGTTGCTTTCCCAACTAATCAATTGATTAACCTCTACATACGGACTTGACCAAGCAGGGTCAGCTTGTAAAAGTATGGGTCCGGCATTTGGGGGTAAGTATCGATTGTTCCCCTCGTTCCGGCGTTCAGCAACCTAGAAAATAGGTTTTGGCTAATCCCAAAGTGTGGCAGGCGTCGGCGAGACCCCTGAAGCTCCTATTCAGACCATGACCCCTGTGGCACCGGGCGAGCAGCACAGCTGAACTATTGCGGAGAGGTCGTGCGCTGTGCGAGGATGTGTGTGTGCAGGCTGTCCACTACAAATCTGGTATCAACAAAGAGCCAAGTCAAGCCTTTTTGGCTCTGAAGGCACATAGTTATAGTGCTCTGACTGTTGGAGATTGGGGCGGGGGGTGGGTGGATGGGGGGGATTCTCCCCAGCTTGTCTTTAGAATCTTGCTTGTTCATGCTGTCTCTCTTTTTCCCCTGTCTCCTTCCTCCTGCCCGCTTGCTTGCCTGCATCCGGGAAGCCGGGATTACCATACAGCCCGAACCACCCAAAGCCGGACGCAGGCACCGGCACGAATATAATGACTGGGTTTACCGAAACTTTTGTTCTCGTTCTCAAGCGCGAACTGTCACACCAACAGTTTGACTCCCTCGCTCAAGTAGTGGTGAGAAAACCGGTTCCTTGATGTTTGTGTGCATGTATATCCGACAACAAAGTTATGACCATTCGCTTAGAACATTGACGCCAGAGTTTGTTGCTTCTTCTGCTTGCAGACCAATTCTCCAGAGGCTGGTCTGCTTTTATGCTCTGGTTTTATGTCTCCTGCCAAGCTTTTTGTCCTTTTCTCAAATTATTTATTTGCTTCTTTGCTTAACAACAGGGAGCAGATTGAGAATGTGAAGGACGAGAAGTTTTTCGACCCTCTGACTAGCAAACCTGTGGCTGTTAACTTGCGATTGCCCGCAATCAGCATCGGTCCTATCGGTGCTTAAACACACCAGATCGGAGCAGTTAGCCAATTAACAGACCATTCCTGAATTGAACTTGAGCCTGAAAAAGGTTCCAGTAAGCACGACAGGCAGAACTCTAGGACCATGATTGGGAACCACTACTTTAGAGACCTGAATTCACAGACTGGTATATTTTTATATTGTCGTGTTGTAGGACTTTTGAAAGCTTTGGAATGCTGGTGTGTCTATCATCGGCTTTATTGAAGGACATTTATGTGGGCACGGTCATCCGCTTTGTATGCAGCAAAAGCAGTTTCTTGGCCAATGAAAGCATTTTAAAGTGTAGGCAATATATCTAATATTTCTCCTCACAAGCATGTTTTTTGTAAGCTTATTGAATAGGCAGTCACCTTAACCCACCTTAATTTTTCCTGACTGCAATTAATGTCGTAAAATATGGCTTTGAAATCAGAACTTAACAGATTCTAAAGCGAAGGTTTGCACCAGTGTGAAATTTGTAGGGGATATACATTAATCAACCATCAAATTAAAACCACCTTCCTTATACTGTGTAGGTCTAACTCATGCCAGGCATGTTTTTTTGTAAGATTATTGAATAAGTAGTCACCTTAACCCACCACAGGGAATTCCAGTATGTTTCATGTAGTGACCTGAACATTTATGAAATCTTGAAACTCGGACTAAATCCATGTGGATTAGCCCAGCAGAGAAACGTTTATTTCTCTCGGGTTGCCAGTGTTATAAAAACGAATTATTTTAGCACAGTGGACAGCATC
>JBBPDA010000021.1:21046341-21069594 GCA_037974385.1 Arnoldichthys spilopterus | reverse complement strand
CTATCTATCTATCTATCTATCTATCTATCTATCTATCTATCTATCTATCTATCTATCTATCCATCCATCCATCTATCTGTCTATCTGTCTGTCTATCTTTCTAACTATGATAGTGGTAAGGACATGCTTAACAAAGGTACCAACCCACTACACTGCTCCCTGGATACTGTTGATAGCTGCCCACTGCTCCACATGTGGATGGGTTAAATGCAGAGGTCATATTGCGTTGTGGTGCACTTTGTATGATGGGATATGTTCACAATGCCAGTAACTTTCATTTTATCTCTCTATCTTTTTATCTATTTATCTAATCCATTCATCCATCCATCCATCCATCCATCCGTCCGTCCGACCATCTATCCATCTGTAGACATAAATAGATCTATTTATACATAAATAAATGTGCAAATGAATGCATATCTATTTGCGTTCCCCAAGCATAAGTTCAAGTGCAATTTTATGCTGTGGCAGTATTCCATGCCAGTGTGGCGGAGTGAAAAAAAAATGCTAATGTGCTATCGGGGGCGGTTAAATGAGTTGCTATCCTTTCAAGCGCTCTGGCAGGGGTTTCAATCTGGCTGGCCTCCCAGGCGAATCGACACTGGTCATTGCTCAGTCCTCAGGGGACATTAGAGCAAATCAGCGAGTCATACAGGAGCCGCTGGCGTGCTGCTCTCGGGCTTGGCCGCTGCCCAGCTTCTGCCAGTCCGACTCCTACTGGCCTGACCCAGTGCAGCGCTGCCTGCCTGCCTGCTCGTCTGCCTGCCTCCAGTTCTCCAACACTGGGCCTCCTCTTAAACTGAGTTTCATCAGCTCCCCGATGTATCTGTTGAAAGGTTCGAAAGAAAGGGTTAACCTTGCTGCCATGGGGCGAAGCCTCACATGCCCATTACTGCATGTAGGACGGGAGACGTGGGGGGTGCGGGGGGGTGGGTGCGTAGGGTCTGGTGAACGCTGGCAATAAAGCCTGGTTTCAAGATTGGATTAAGAGCAGAGTGCCCCCCTAAAAGAGAGTGCAGTTTATTACAACCTTATCTTAAGTGATAATGTTACCATGAAGGGCTGTGTAATGGCAGTAGAGTGGACTGTAGCCATATAAAAGATACGTAGGCCGTGGCGGAGAGGGAGATGATAGGCCCTGAGTGTGTGTTGTCAACACTTAACGCGTGCGAGGTCAGCGGAGTAGAGGAAGTGGGTGATTTTATTGCGATCGAGAGCGAGCGAAACCAAAGAAAAGCGAAAATGAAAGGGAGCTTCTGCAACGGTTAGCCATGGATCTGTGGAACCAGCACGGCTCAGGGTCCCACAAAAAAAAAAAAAAAAAAAACACCTTTTATTTTGACCTTGCACTGAGAAGATCTGGACGGTGTGCGATCTGTAAGCGTGTTTCAGTCTGTCCATCAGCCCTGTGCTGCCCGGGAGCATGGAGCTATGAGGTAGATGGTGAAAAAAGAAGGAAAAGCGAGCTCTCCGATGAAAAGGAGACAGTCTGAGTGCTTTGGGTAAATGGGGGCCGGCGAGAAAGAACAGGGTGTTTGAGGTATTTAGGTAAGCCAGCAGCTGCGTGTTTTTTCGGCGAGCCTCAGAGGGATTTTCTTCCTCTTCCAAAGGCTATGTTATCTAATTGTTGTCTGATTAAGTACATCAAAACACAATACCTCCTAAGGTAAACAAAGCTATCTCGGCACAAAGCTGGGGGAGAAACTCAAAGGGAGAGGGATTGCTGTGACAAATTAAAGGTATCTGAAAAACCGCCTAGGTAATCCCCGCCATTGATGTGCGCATGTCTGCGTTTGTGAGTGTGCGAGTGTGTGTGTGTGTGTGTGTGTGTGTGCATCTACCAGCGAACGGGAACGAGATTATGCCGCTCATTCTTTCTATGCTAATTTTATTACCACATATTGTTTCCGTATCTGACAAGTAACAGCTTTAGCTTGTGGCTTAAAAGGCCTTTTCATGGAGCGCCGGCCGTCTTTTATGTTATGACTCCTGCATGCGTTCGCTTTGGGGATTGGGAAACAGGAGAAGAAAAAGGCCCCAGAAAACTACAACAGCAGCTCCGCTTAATATTTTGTGACACGCTGACGCACGTGGCCCGGTGTCGCGGAGCCGGCGAACAACCGCGGCCGTCATGAACACAGCCACCGCTTCAAAAATGCAAGAGGGCCGCTCTTATTAAATCACAGCCCTCCGCGACACGAGACTACAGGTTGCTGAGGTGTCGGCAGCGCTCAAGCGTGGAGCCCTTAACCCGCGGTGAGACATTGTGACGTCTCCTGTGAATTATTTACTCATTTCAATATAAAAGGCACTTTTCCAGGGGGAAGGCGACTACAACCCACCAACACCCCCACCACCCCCTTGCTCACTGGAGCGTGGTTGGGCGAAAAAGTGTCTCCTGCAGTTTGGACCCTCTCCTTCAGACTTCCTCCACACAGCACGCTGGGTTAATGGTTCGTGATACAGCGCCTTGGCAAGGCACCTTTGCGTCTGTTGAGGCTTGCCATTTGGTGTTCTGCCTCCCCCCTCCTGTGGGTGGTTAAGACGCCACCCCCCCACCCCCCCCTCTCCTTCTGTTCCTGCGAATGAGCCTTTTTGGCATGGGAGCTGGGCTCGGACTCGACGAGCCGCAGAGGCAAACATGCTCTGTTTGACTGCCGAAAGCACAAGGACACGCGCTAATGAGGCGCCGCGTGACCCGCTCCCATTGTGCCCGGCTTCAAAAACGGAATATGAAGAAGCTGCCCCGGCACCTTTGCCGGGCCGTCCGTGCCTTCGTTTGAACGCGCAGACGCGACGCTGCAGCCCGGAATTAAAGTGTCAGCCGCGAAAGTGACTTTCAGAGGCCCCTCTGCCTTTTTTGTTCGAAGGCTGGAAAACAAGCGAGCTTTCATCTTGTAAAGCAGCAACAAAGGCGGCAGACACATCCAGTGCCGAGATGAGAGGCAGAGAGCAGGCATTGGAGCACCCCCCCCCCCCCTTTATGCCCGGGCCCTTTTGAGACATCCTCGCTGGAAATGGCATCTCCTTCATAGTGCTTTCCATCACCTTTATGAGCCTCATCCGTCGGCCGCTGCGAGGGTGAAAATGGACCCCATCAAAAGGACGGGCTCCAATTAAAGGGGCAAGCGGCCGGAGTGTGGAGCAGCCGACGAGAGGCACCCTGATGCTCTGGCCGCCCTAATGAGAGGGGACGGCGAACGGGAACGCGGTCAAGCCGGGCTGTGGCTTTCTTTCCCATCGCTGCGGAGCCAGCGTCTGTTGGGGAATGTGGATATAAGTGGGATCTTTTCATTAATCCAATCCCTTTTTCACTCACTGCCATGTCACCGAGCTCTTTTTCTTTATCTTTACGATTTCCCATGGTGCAAACATATTAAGTGAAGGCCTCAGCCTTCGGTAGGTACATCATTACGCGATATGTGTGGCACTGGGGCTTCGAAGCGCTTACAAGCAGCAGCAGCGGCAGCAGCAACGAGTCTGTGGCTACCACCCACAGGCCGACGGAGAAGGGAATAGATGAAGCTGAGGAACAAAAAGGGAGCGAGAGCAGGAGGGAGAAGCTGAAGGAAAGTAAAGTACAGGGGGAACGGTGGCTAGTGGAATTGTTATCGCTGAATTAATGATGGCACTGGAGCAGCCATAGACCCAACGGAGGCTTGAACCAGATTTCAACCTGAGTGGATTTTAGCCCCTCGAGGTGAGCCGAGCACTGCACGTCAGTGGCGTGGGCCGGCGCCATCACACAGCGGCCCTGCACAGGGCCACCGGGACTTCCCTCGCCGCTACCCACAGCTCCCCTACTCCCAAATTATGTAGGACAGCTATCCATGTAGAGGAACGCGCCTGCGTGGATGTATGCGCGCGCGCGCGCGTGTGTGTGTGTTATTTATCTGTGCCAAAGCAGAGCAACGGTCCCTAATAAATTAGAGCGACAGACCGCTGTGCACAAACACCCTAGTGAAAATCAAATGGAAATGATCAGGGAAGGAGAGATTAAATGAGAGGAACGTGGAGAGGGCCGAGGTGGATGAAAAGATGGTGGGTGGTGGAGCCGTTGCAAAGGCAAATTACCCGCTTTGAGAAAGAAAAATGAGTTTTGATTCCTGTCATTACTTATAATGAACAAGAAGGAAGAAAAAAAAAATGGCCCCTGGAACTTCTTATGCCACATAGGACTGTAACGAATGATTAGTTCTGTTTTTGCTTCTACTTCTACTAAGCTGAGCCTAAATGTGGCTGACTGGGAATATTTGTGACCTCAGCGAAATATTACTAATTAATACTCATTAACTAAATAAGTATTACTATTATTAATCAGCCATAAAATTAACACCACCTGCCGAACACTGATTAGGTCCCACTCATTCTGCCCAAAACACTTCTAAATGTGATGCACTGTGCGCTGATCACTTTCGGTAGGTAGTAACCACTGTGGACCACAAGACCTGCCGTTTTGGACTCGCTGACTCGTCTAGCCATCACAATAATACCCTTGTCGAAGTGGCTCAGGTCCTTATGCTTGCCTGTTTTTCCTGCATCCAGCACATCAGCTTCAAGAACGGGCTGTTCACTTGCTGCCTAATATATCTCACCCCTCTGACAAATGGAAAAACCGGTGAGTGTAAGTTCCTGAACAACTCTGACAAAGCCAAAGTGCTAGAATCAGAGCATCTGCAAAACAGCAGGGCCCAGGTGTAGTTATGCCTACCAAAAGTGATCCAAGGAGGGACAACTGGTGAATCGCCGAATCAGCACCTGAGGGTGATGCATGTGGGGTGTGACGGCTAGCCTGTCTGGTCTGATCCAACAGAAGAGCTACTGTGGTTTAAAAAGTGATGCTGACTCTGAGAGAAAGGGGTCGGAACACACAGTGCACCACAGTCACAGCTGTTTCAGCAGCATGAGGGACCTACTTAATATTAAGCAAGTGGTCATAATGTTATGGCTAACTGATATAAGTAAATGACCTCTCTACTGATTGGCTGCCCTTTATTGTGCCTCACACAAAAAATAATCCATGCTGAAAGCGTGAATGCTGGACTTGACTGATGTAGGCTAATTAGACAGATGTGTGTAAGGAAGGAAATTTTTATTTCCATGTTGTGGCCCCACAGGCACTGGACTGACCACAAGCATGTCTGTTTTTCTCATAATCAACATTGTCATTGATCATTGCAGCCCCACCAAATCTGTTTTTCTTCGCAAGCCCCACGGAGAGCACACCTCACTGCTGTGTCCGTGGCTGCGGAAAGCCTGCGAGCATATGCCATTAAAATGCTCGGACATGTGGAAGAAGCTGTGGGAGAGCCACAGTTTTGTGGCGGTGTGGGGTGGGGGGTATAGGGGGGGTTGTCAGGCGCAATCAGTGTAAAGACCACTCCTCCACACACAAACTTTCAGCCCTTACAGGTCTGAGAAGGTGGGGGCAGCCAGAGGCGCCTCCGAAGCGAAGGAGTGAGGGTGAGATTGAGAGAGTGAGTGGTGGAGAGAAAACAAGCTTAGACCTAGCATCCCTGGCTCTCGCTAACTGCGAGTGCTGACAGGTGTGAGGACGATTGTGTCTAATTGAGTGGGAAAGGCGCTGTGGGCCATATGGAATAAAGATACACCAGCCAGACCCGGCTATCGCTGCCAGAGCACAGAGAGGTCAAATGGCTAAGCTGTGAACGCAGGACAATTAGGCAGGAAGAATCGCTTGCTGAGGCGGAATGGCTGCCAGGGGGTCCCAGCACACGTCAGTCTAATTCGGTTTCTAATAACCTTCCCGTGTGTTCCGCAGCTGCGAGGCCTGCGAGTGAAGTTGTTTTTATTAAGAGGCTCAGGAGAGCGTTTGGAACGCTGTCTTGGGAAAATAGCATCCGCTTCTTTGGTTTTTTAATCCCAGTCCTGGGGACTGTGTTGATTAGCATGCGAAGACCTTTTTTACTGACTGCCTCTGATAAAGTGTGCCCACCTAGGTTCTTGACATTTTCACCATAACAAGTGGCGTTATATGGGCAGGGTGGTCCCTGGATTGACGTACTGGCTTCCATTACTTCCACAATGACAAATATGGGTCTTAAATGTAGAGTATGGGATTTTGGAGGAACGATTTTTCAGATTTGAGGATGACATGTCACCCCCCACCCCCACCCCCCAAAAGAAATTTGACCTCTGCATTTAACCCATCCAGATGTAAAGCAGTGGGCAGCTATCAACAGTGTAGTGCAGAGAAGTGTAGTGGGATGGTGCCCTTCTCAAGGGCACCTCAGTGGTGCTGGGACTGGGACTTGAACCCTTGAAGTCCCTTCCCACTACCAAGGCCCACTATATAAGTTTTACATACCTCCCTGCAAAGCCACTCCTCCAAAACACTGATTGATCGGTAAATCTGAAACAACCTCCTACTCCCTGCATAGCGCACTTGCAATACTAACAACACTGCATAAGAAACATAACAAAGAGCCACTTGGAATTCTGCCATGTCCCATACTGGACAGATGTGCACTATATGGGTCTTTTTTACAATGTACACAGTGCACTATGTAGGGAGTAATGAGCAATTTTCGATTCAGCCATCTGTGCCTTTTAAGTTATAAACAATGAAGCTAATCATGCCTTGCACGTTGTTATTTCATGCTGCATTCCCATTGGTTGGTTAGTAGATGGAGGTGGTAAAAGTAGTCACACTGTGAGATGTTCATCCTAATTTTTGGACGGACAGGTTTTATCCAGGGCCATCTTTGGTCGCAGGACCATGAAGAGGGCCATCTTTGATCTGCTGTGGCAGTGCAATGGGGGGCCACCGTTTTGGAGGCATGACCAAAGATACCGCCATGTTTCTTTGGTCATTTCACATCTGGGACAGTTGGAAATTGCACAGGGTGTATCCGCCATTAGTTTTCAAAAGATTAATTTGAGTTTTGCGGTGCTTTGGGTCCCACTCTTGAAAAGGCAAAGGAATAATTCAACAGCTGTTTGTTTCTGAATAAATGCTATGTTACATTACATGAAGGAAGAAAGGGGCGGAACATCGGAAATGAAGGAAGGGAGCGGAGGGAAAAAAGTGTGCCTGTGTGTGTGTGTGAACGCTAGTGCATGTGCATGTGCGTTTGGGCTCCTTGCGGAAACACGGCACCGCGAAAGGTGCCACAGTGAGTTTGTCACAGCCAGCGAAAAAATCGTGGAGCGAGGTAGTGCAGCGGAGAGAGAAAGGGAGAGAGAGTATTTCCTAGGGCTCTGAGATGCTGTCATACTGATTAAGTCACATGGAGAGGAGAGGGAGAGTTGGGAAATCAAATCAGCGCGATGCCATGAAGTGCATGTGGCAGCACATGGAAAGTCGACCAAAGAAACAAAATAGGACAAATAAATAAATAAGTAAATAAAAAAAATAAGAATCATTGACGCTGTGGTGGCCTGACAGACAAGAACTTCCACCCGGCCCTGGAGGTGTCTCGACTCTCGGAGGGGGGTGGGGGGTCTGCCACATGTCGGCACCTCCCCACCTTCGCCTCATGGCTATGAACGGCCCGTCTGGCCCTTTCTCAAAGTTCAGAAACGCTGCCTGACAGGGAGGCTCCTCTGCATGTCTGTGTCACAGTGAGGAAGAAGATAGTTAATGGTTCTGTGGATCTCCAGAGGCCATAAGTGCCTGTCTGGTCAGGTCAGGTTAAGCCTGGAATGGGAACGGAACGCAGCCGAGGGCCCTGTTACGGAGAAGAACTTTGCAGAAGCTTCCTTGATGTACACGGTTTAAGAAATGTGCCTTTGTTCATGCTTAACTGCACTTCCGTCCTCAATTCTTACGTTTTTAATAGACAAGCAATAGTTGTGTTTCTGGCAAAATGAGACTTCTGAAATCCTGGAGACCAGACGATGAACTACTGCCCTCTCGTTGAGGAATTTGAGCTGGTGTTCGCTCTGTTGCCCTGGTGATTTTCTTGATTGTGAATTCAGTCTGCGGTCTGGCAGGCTGTGAAAAATGACGACTTGTGCCTCAGACAAAGCATGAGCCGTTGAACACGTCTCAGGGAGCGCAAGGGAAAGATGACAGAAATTGGACCACACAGAGCAACGTCGGTAGATGCCTCATGCCTTCTTGCCCACAATGGCCCCATCCACCAAAATACATGGGTCAATAAGCCAATCTCGGCAGCAGGCACTAAGCAATAATAATAGCTAAACGCCTTGACATTTTCCCGGAGAGGTGAGCGAGCTGAATTAAGCGATTTAGCTGGGAACTGGACTTGTGACCGAGGCGCCATGCCCTCAGGCTTTGGCTGATAGCCTTCTCTATCAAGAGCTGGCACTCCGAACGCCAGCCAGCCAAAGATTTGTGAATTGCTTCAGGTAGACGAGTGGACTACGCAGCACTCATTGCTCTTAAGCATAGGGGCTTTCTGAAGAACAATAGAGCTTTGATACGAGCCGTTCGGCAAAGTCACAAAGAGAGGCTTTTAAACGAGCCGCGCAAGCCTGACTTTGACAGCGAATGTATGATCTGGCTTTTGACGTTAGTGTGTTAGACTGCTTTCCGTTGGAAACAGACTGGTCTTTGGTTTTTACATGAATTTTAATGTGTCTAACAGAAGGCTCTTATGGCTAAATCTCTATCAAAGGATACATGTGCACATGCTCAGAGCCAGGCCATGCACAGTGCTTGGGAAAACATTTTACTTTTGGCTTTTAAGCAGCCGTTTTTTTGGGCAGGGGGGGTTTTGAGTGTGTCCCTTTTTCGAGACGACTCCGCTTTAGTCATATTAAATATCACCAGACAATTTTGTGCGAGTTTTGACATGCTGTTCGCTGCAGCTGGACTAGACGGACTACCACTCAGAAAACAAGGCAGAAAGAGAGACGGGAGCGGCGGAGGGTAAAAAATCAATAAGGAATGCTTTCCTCACTTCAGCTCACCCCAGTTCCGCTGAGGACAGTGATTACCAACCGGAGTACGGCCTCTTTGGGGTTTCTGGATTTTAAATCCACATAAGGTACATTTATATGCACACAAGAAGGCAAAAAAGTAGGTTGAGTGTGTCTGAGTGTGAAAGAAAGATCAGTTTTTAGTGGATCTTGTACCCCTCTTAGGCACTCCACTGTGTTGAGTGGGTACCCCTGTAGGGACAGAGCCCTGTCAGATGGCACATGTGCCATCTTGGAGATGCCAGTGCCGGAGACCACCACATGTCTCAGTTCTTTAAGAGGCCTATTCTGATAAGGGTTCCTGCCCATTTACTGAAGTGTTGGTGAGGGGAAACATGCTTGGCACAGCCTTGTCACCCACGGCATATGTCAAACCAGCAGCCCTGGCTGGGGTCAGGGGCCAGGCCTAAGCCAGCCAGGGCTTCAAGCAACCCTTCCAATGGTACTTTCGCAGTGGTGAGACAGGAGGTCGGCAAAGTGGCAAAGGAGCTAGGAACATCAAAATATGTTTGGGTGTTTTTGTGGCTGCCTGTTCGTGGGCTGCCAGAAGTCATCACTAGTTAGTGGAGGAAACAGATTTGTGTTTGGTTGACTGGTCCAAGTGCAAACTGAAGACATTACACTACAAGGTCAGTGTACTGAGTTTGGTTGGTTCATTTATATTAAGTGAAAGTGAAATTACACAAAGTGCACCACAAAGAAATGTTAGCTCTGCATTTAACCCATCCACATGCATTGGGGGAAGTTTAGCAGGACGATACCTTATTGGTTTCTGGGCCAGGACTTAAACCTGGGACCCTCAGCTCACATGGGCAAATCCTCACCACAGCCCATATTGCTTAATATCACTTACACCAAAGTCTACAGATTGGGCTTTGGACACATGTATATAAAGGTTACACCTAACAGATTAGATGTATGGCTGTAGAAGTATTTAACCTGAGTTGGTCAGGGTGATGTGTATTTGCAGTGGAAACAAATGAACACTTATCTACTCATAGTTCATACCACTGGCTAACAACACCATCAATCGACTGTAAAACCAGAGTTTAATCAAGTCAGATATTTGCATTTGTCCACTTCACATCTGTGTCCTAAACCACCTACTGAGTCCACATGTCCTTGTTTGCAAAAGGCCAACATAAAAAGAGAAAAAAACTAGTAGGAGGTTTGTTTTATGTACATGTATAAATCTAGTTATGCATACAGCTGTCAGTTATTTATTTTAAAGTCTAGACATCACTGAGGAGCATCTGCAGTAACTTTATGAGAAAAAAAACCTTAGTTGAGCATTTCACTGTCTAGATGTAGCCTTAATAAACATTTGACTTATATTTAATGCTCTTCCCTTTCAAATCTCTGGTAGGTTTATTTCTTTTATCAATGTTGAATAATATACAGTAATGCACCCTGACCTTCAAGTGTTGCCCTACAGTATGCTTAGCTCTGCAGTTGGAGCCTGATGATAAGTATTCAGAATAGAAACTCTGAAAGCATTTGCCAGTTGGGGGCATCTATATTGATCAAACTTTGTGACACCACATGATGTTAATGGAAATGCATGTGTGTAGGAGGCTGAGGTTGATGTTTCCAGCAGATAATGGAATAAAACATATATGAAGCCAAAAATATCCTGGTCTCGGCCACGAAATTGAGCCGAGGACATACCATAAGGGAATGAGCCGTGGTGCCGATAGTATAGCTTTGGATTTTCTTGTTTTTGGAGTTCAGCACAGTTAGTTTATTTTGGTCGTTTTGGTTTTCACGACCTGGTTCACTGATTTAGCTAGCTTTGGTCATCGTATCCATCTCAGTCAATGTGCCAGCAGCCTTTGTGGTGATTGACAGTCATTAAATGTACACATTCGATTGTGGAGTTGAGTATAGTAGCCCGTTTGGAAGGGAAGAACAGCTTCATTGACGTATCCAATCAAGACATGAGACGCTCTGCTATAGCGATGTCAAATCACCTGAGATTAATGGCCAATCTCCAACTAAATCTCTTCTTTGTCAGTCTTTGCTACTGACCTCACTTTGTCACAAACTGGCAATCGCTTACACACACACATGCACGTTAATATGGCTGCCTTGCTATATGGATATGCCTGTCATCCTGTCATCGTGATTGCATATACATCAATCAAAGTCATGGCCCTCTACCCTGTGCTGGTCCATCATTTCTATATGTGATAGGTGTAAGTTGCAAAAACATGTAGACGGACATGCAGTACACTTTGCTTGTTTTCCTGAATTGTCATTATTTGCCAGAAAGTGGGGGAAAAATCCATTTACTTTACCACTTGTCATCTTTTTTCAGTGTGACTATGCTCCCTGTTTGTAAACAGCTCTGCTCTGAGGGTTAGAGTTTTTGTTTGTCACAAATAGAACAAAATTTATTTTGATTGTTAACATCACAGAATTTTGTGAGGCGTGTATCTCTCAAAACACCTGTCATCAGATGTATGGAGCAGTCTTTGATTATCGCAGCTGACTTACGCTTACCCTAGACAAGTGATGTCTAAACAAGATTTGAGCGCAGCTTCATGCAGACTGAAGGGTTTCAAGGCACTGTTGACTGTACGTACCAGCCAGCACAAGGCCATTAGCCATCTGTTGTGTTGTGTTAAAATTATGTGAACTCTTCTCAATGGGCAGTGGATTTAAAAAAGTGTGTGTGTGTGTGTGTGTGTGTGTTTGCCCACCCTACAGCTTTTGCGTTAACCTCACATAGCTTTTAAATGGAGCACTCAGATTAGAAGACCCCACGAGAAGCCCAGACACGGCGCAGATTAACTGTGTTTTAATGGGCTGCTGTGGGAGAGATTGCATGAACCATCCATGACCTGATTTTTGGGTGCGATATCACTAACAGGACGAGGGCGATGAGTGTGAGCTAATGTTCTTCGCTGTTTGTACACGGCTGTTTAAATCCAACCGGGGATTAAAAAATAGAGTGGAGATCTTGGATTTGTTTTACAGTTATCATGAGGGTTAGGGGTATGATTCCCACTTAGACCATTTTAACATCTGACTGAGTGTAAAAAAAAAAAAAAAAGCTTTGGATTATAAATCTAAAGCACATACAAATGATGTGTTTTAGCTGTCAAATTATTTAGGGTGAATCTTTAGGAATGATTGAATTTATTGTTTGATGTAAACAAAAACAGCTTTGTGAATCTTTGAATGTGACCCGCGTGTTAATGGTGGATCACTCATAAGCATTAGAACTACACAATATATTGTCTGTACATCATTATCGCAATATTGGATTTTGCAGTACTGATTGCAGAATGGCTGCAATATGAGCATCTAACCAGTTACAGAACTTATTAGAACTTTCTGGTATAATCATAATACTAATATTTAGTTGATATCGTGCAGCCATAATAGGCCCCCTTGTTGTCAGAGGACCTTAATTATCTGAACTTATGATTCTATGGCACGGTCATGACCTGAACTGCTAATTGGCTTAAGGCCTGAGCCCACAAGGCATCAAGCTGTCCAGTTCATTCTCCGGAATCTCTATTGTCTAAGGAGACTATGCACCTGGACACTTCACTTCAAAGAAGAACGACGCGGCAATTCGACCCAAGAAGGCTGAACAATGCCAAAATGGGGGGTGGTGAGTGGGCTAAGAGAGTAGGTTTAGAAACAGATATACAATAAAGTGAGAGAGTAAGTAATGGGACAGACTGTGTTTTTGAGAAAGAGGGGCACAAATGGAAAAGAGGCAAGCACCTTAAATCTTTTCCATTAGTGGAAGAGGGGGTGGGAAGGTCTTTGATTCAGTGTCCAAGATGAGCCGGCCTTCCCGGGAAAATGAAACGGGATGATGGGAGATCAGTGACAGCACAGTGGGATAATCACGCCCAAATCACCACCATCTGCCCTCAATCTCCCATGGCCAACGCCAATCCCCTAATCCCCTCAATCTGCAGCACTTAGCTTAGGGCTGCCGTAATCCACATATCCACACAACAACCCCACCATTATTGAAGAGCAAACCCAACCCCACCTCTGAAGTCATTTGACCAAAGTCCACCTCCTGTCTAATATCCTTTCTGACCCTTCAGTTTCCCAGACCCCCATCTTTAATCTCATTACCTTCCACGTTCTTCCATGGTTTGCTACTCAACGAAGCCTTTAGAGAAGGAGTCAGGATGTTGGTGCCATTAGACTTCATTTGGAGCCAAGGTCTGGCAGGAGTGTAAGACTGGAGTGAAAATGTGTAATATAATCTAGTAATGGAAGAAGAATCATCACGAGTTTGTGATTTCGTTTAACATTTAAAAGGGAGTTCATGAATTATAATAGATATTGCATCGCCCTACCAAACTGGCGATGTCTTATACTGGCAGGGTTCAAGAACGGTCAGCTCACCCGAGTTCTTGCAAAAGATTGGTTTATTCAAGAGCGAGCATAGTTACACCAATGCAGGCATAAATGATGGAGTAAATGTTCATGTAAAACTGTGCATGTGAAAGTAAAAGTGCCTATTTGTCATTGTGAACACACTCAAGCACCACAACAAAATGTGACCTCTGCATTTAAACCATCACACGTGCATATGTGGACCAGCAGGCAGCTATCAACAGTGCCAGGGGAGCAGTGTACCTTGCTCAAGGGCACCTCAGTGGTGCCTGGGCCGGGACTCGAACCTGCGACCTTCAGGTCCTAAAGGCAGCATCCCAACAACAAGGTCTCCACTGCACACTGAGTAACGGTATCTCTTTGCAGTGTCTTGGGACAAAAACCAAGGCCTTAATATATTTGTCTAGCAAGAACCAGTTGAGACCATTTAGTTATGGCATCAGAACCTATTTTACAGAAGACAGGCATGTTCTATAGACGTGATTCATAAGGAAGGAGAGAGCCCCTTATTTTCTTAGTTCTTTTCCAAATGCTTACCATAGCGAAGGGCACTGGTCCATTGCTAGGTCAGACAGAATGAGAGATCCTAGGGAGAAAAATGCTGCGAGACAGTGGCCTGATGAATCCAATCTGCCACAGGTACCCCCACCCCCCTTTGTTATTATCTAGAGTTGCGTCTTAAGATGGTTGGTCTGACCGAGTGTAAGGTCAATGACCAGTTCCAACCACCTCTTCCCATGCCAGCACACACATACACATACATTCTGGGATTGGTGCCAGCAAGGTTACAGTGCAGACCTCTAAAACCTGAGAAAATGGAAAAAGAAGCAATTTCCTCCTAACTCTACATGGTGGCAAGGTCCAGCAGGGTCTACAGAATCATTTCTGATTTCAGAGAGCACAGTATGACCCTCTCCTCTAGCCTCCATGTCTAACACTTTTGTAGCTCAGCCATCTTACTCTGCTGATAGTCTCATGTCGTCTTCGTCTTCTTAATTCCAAAGACTTCTGTAACTTTCCTGAACATTGGTGGATCCACCCTCCCTCACCAGGACTCTCTTAAAGTGAGACTTGCTGTGCACTCACTTGAGGTGAATGTTTTTGCACACTTTTTCCTCAACCTGGTCTCCTGAGGCACAAACGCAGTCTGATAGCATTTTGGGTGGATGAGGCTGGTGCTCTAGATCTCCAGCAGTTGGTACACCCTTACCTTGGATGGCTTGTTTAAATTTACCAAAGCCAACGTCTGAAGAAAAAATGTTTGTTTCTTCTTTGTCAGTTCTTAATGTGGGTTACATTAAACCCATAATTCAGCATTCAACAAGCACCCTACTGTTACAAAAGTGGGAGATTCTTAACACTAACCTTGACTAACATCTGGAGACATCAGGGTGTCTTATTTATCTAGCTTACATAAGCCAAACTGCTGTCCAGCAAAAGAGGACAATCTTCAGTTATCCTCTTTTCATATTCAGTTATGTAGGGCAGTGGTGGCCTAGTGGTATGGACATTGCCCTTTGGACCTAAAGGTTGCAGTTTCAAGTTCTGGCCCAGGTACTATTGAGGTACCATCCCACTACACTGCTCCACTTCTTGGAAGTTGCTTTGGATAAAAGTGTCAGCCAAAATGAATAAATTGAATGTATTTAAAATGAATAAATCCAACTCGCACATAGTCCAATAGGGAGTGAAAGCAATTGGGTTTACATTGCCAAAATGCAATATGATGTGTACATTTGCCTGAATATGTATGAGCACAATCCCAGCTGATGTGAGGTTGACCTTTGCACTTTTGCAGCAGTCCCCGGTGATAATTTTAAAGTCGAAACTGTGATGATAATTGCTTTTAACTGGCCTATAGGTCTGAATACTGAATCTATGACAGGACACCATTTGCTTTTGACACCTCTTTAAAGGGACTGAGTGAAAATATTGATTTTGGTCTTTTTTTGGGCTAAGCAGCAAGCATGAAAGTAACTTGAACGTTAAGTATTCATGGGACTCGAGTGCTTTTCACACTACAAGTGTCCTAGTTTACTTTCGAAAATGTTTATCTAATTTCATTTCAAATTCAGTGTGCATTCATTATTTATTTGATTGGTGACACATAATGGTTTAATTTTCATATGTTGGAGAGCACATCAAGAAAACTCGGGCACACAAACTGAGCTAAAGAAGAAGATGAAAGGTTTACTCGAGGACATGTTTAAATAAATCTCACTAAATGCTCGAAAGTCATTTCGCTCCTGCCCTTGACATAATGTATGTGCACTATTTATTGTCGTCCCTTATTTCAGACGGACCATACCAATTTCTTGGCCATTCGAGATACTGATCGTTCTCAGGGGCTTTCAGTGCCTGCAAAACAGAGCAAGAATTGTGGAAGCAAACTTGGAAAACCGTGGTGCGCAAAAGAAGTTCTCGTCCTTGTGGAACAAAAGAGCAGAGTTGAAAAAAAAACAATTGGGCTTCCGTTGCTTTCATCCCTGTATGCTTATGGCTGCGGATGGTAATGGAGTCTGGCGCCTCTGCGCTTCAAGAAGCCTTTCAAACGCAAGGAGCCTGAGAGCATTGAACTTAAGTGGGATTAAGTCAGGGGGGGAAGAATACAGGCGAATTTGTTTAGGGACGTCCTTTCCTCCACCCTCGTCCTGAGAGCATCTGCGGTGGAGAGGATCTTCAAGGCTCTGAGCTGCTCGGAACTTCAAGACCGTCATTATCCTTTTGGCATAGTGCTTAATCCTTCACATTGCACATTTATGAATATTAAAGGAGCATGTGCTGATGGTTTTTGTGAGTGTGTGCTTGCTGTCCAAGCCGTTTGAAGGTATTTGTGCTGGCCAGTTAAGCTTGAGATATAGGGACATGACAGGTCAGTCTCTTCCTCCAGCCTGCACCAGATCCACATCCAGTCCAAAGACCAGTCAATGCCTATAAGCACCCGGAGCAAATGTGGACCACGTCCTACTTTATTGTGGTGCCCTCTTTGTGTTTTGTTTATTTTGGGCTTAAGAACAAGGTTGTTGCTTTTAATTAATCAAGGTGTTTCTCAGCAACTTTCCCATAATACATCTTTAACGATTCTCCTCAGTGCACAGAATGGCTATTTTGGTCTGAGATGCAGAGGCTTAACAACTTTGAGAAAAACTTTTACTGTATAACCATAGTATTTCAGTCATCAGAGTGTTGATCCTACTGTCATGATGTTGTTCAATTTCCAATTCCCAGTGATGCCCCAAACATTCGTTGTTGAAAGTTCAAGAAAGCAAGATCTGCCTTTCTCTCTCTGGCTAGATGACCCTCCCTCTCGTCCCATCACTCAGGTGTCTGTTAGCTTGTGTAACACAGTGGACAATTAGCCTTCTCCTTCAAACCACTGACATTGCTTTTCCATGATGGGAGGATGAAGGATAGCAGGTCCTTCCTCTGAGAAATTCAACTATTCAAAGTGACTTAACTTAGGCTGTAGGTAGAGATCGGCTAAGTAAATTGGGATAAAAAAAATGACAATTAGAAGTTAATACAAAATAAAAAGGAGAAAATCACAAATTCACATCCTGCCATTCTGAACCAGTCGAGCAGCTCAACGAAAGTAGGTGATGAAGGCAGCGATGAAAAACGCTCCCTCAGGCTGCACCACTTGTTAGGCCGATGTGTCCAGATGGCATGCCCTCCATTCTGACTGACTCCTCTTCCCCGCAGTGCAGGAAAAGAGCAGGGCATGGTAAGAGATCATACCCTCTTAATTGTTTTATGTAAAAGGCGCCAGAGGAGTCCAGCTTTAATTTTTTTTTTTTTTAAATTTTCCTCGGATTTGGTGGAGTAGTTATGGCCAACCACGTGCTTTATGGGTGGCTTTTTTGAGTTAAGCAGCTTGGGCTAGAAAAGAGCCTTGGGTAGGAAGAGGGGATGAGTGTAGAGTGGTAAATGTATTAGTTTTGGTGATGATGCCTAATGCAGATGCTGGGGGGGGGCATTAAGTAGGGGGAAAAGAGAGAGAGAGCGCTAGCGCACATAAGGACACAGTGGACAGTTCAATCTCTTCTTCAGGAATCTCTGGAAGGATTTCCAAGTTGCATAAGTGGAATGCCTAAGCCCAGCATGAATTATGTATCATCCCTAAAATGTAGACGTAACTGGGGGAAGGGGAAGGGGAATGAAAAGGAATCTCAGTGCCAAAGCCCAAGGCCAAAGATCCTCGTACACAGCCTTTTTCAGTGACCATCCAGGCCACTGTTTCAACATCTGTTTGTCTTCATTTATTGCATTTTAAGCCCAATGTTCAACCACATGCTCACGCTGAGTAAATTCTCATTCAGCTCAAACCTGCAGGAGCAAGGGATCAGCTCAGTGACGTACAGAGGTCTTTACAATGCCGTCTGGGATGCCTTTGAATGGGGGATGAAAGAGGGAGCTTAGATTGGTGAGCTCACACACCCATCCCAGTGCTCTTTTCCCTGCAAACAGAGCTCCATGCTCAACGGTTATGCTGGATCTTTGTGGTACTTGAGGAAAGAACAGAACTAATCCAGTTTGCCCATGTTTTAACTTTGCATCTGATTTGACAAGCATCAGTAAAGGCTAATGGTCCTTGAGCTACGTTTTGCATGGATGCTATTGGGTTCTAAGTAGGTTTTTTTCCATTGCTCTCCCACAAACCTTTGATTTGAAATAATTTATCTGTCAAATTCATAAGATTTACATTTACATTTATTCATTTGATTGACGCTTTTATCCAAAGCCACTTCCAAGACGTGGAGCAGTGTAGTGGGATGGTACCTTGCTCAAGGGTACCTCAGTAGTCCCCGAGCCAGGACTTGAACCTGCGACCTTCAGGTCCGTAGCACAATGTCCTAACCACCACTGCCCTAGATTTACATGAATCGATTGCATTGTTGACAGACTGGATAGGGAAATGACCACGCCTAGCCCATCTGGGTGAAGCATAATGTTTCTGCTGCCACTGGGCTTTTTAAGTCTGTACATACATGTATGTTAAGAGACCTTGGGATTGTGAAAGGCGGTATGTAAATTCAAGTTATTATTTATTATTATTTTAAACCTAATAACTTTATTTCCTTCCCTGATTTCCTATCATATTTTCTTTCAAAGTGTGAAGCTAAGAGCTTCATTGGAGAGTTAAAGTCCTAGCAGGATAGCACTCCATTTCAATAAGTGGTCTCCTGTTCGGCCTTGTGTCCGTTATTAAGTGCAAAAGCACGCAGGTCAAGGAAAATCTGTGACGTAATGAGGAGGATGGGTTTGCCTCAGCTCGGCTGGGGCGTCTGGGTAATATCGAGAGAAAGCTATCAACCCAGGTGACTTTATCGTCCTGAAGCACCAAGCATGCACACGGGGAAATAGAATCACTGGCAAGGCAATGGCACTTGACGGATACCTAGGTGCACTAGCACACTTATCTCAGCGTTATGTGAAAAGGAACTGTGTGTTTTGAAGTGTGTGTGGAATAGAGGAGTAGCATTATAGACCACATCACAACCGACCCGGCGCTGCACTTAAAAGTAATGACCGTTTGAGATTTGAGCACTATCTGCTAACTATCTGTCTCTCCTTCCTCCTCTCTCGCTCTCAGGAGGCAGGCGACAAACACTGATAAAACTTGCCAAACACTTACCACCAAGCCTCGATTTATCATATACAAAACAGACACAAACACACTTTATCTATGAAAATGGGTGATATGTGTGCCTGTTCCCTGTTAAACAGCATCTGAATCTCATCTCTCCTCCCTTGTAGCTTTGTAGAATGGAAATGAGCTGCAGTGGATGTTTCCTATTTGTTTTGTCTGGTTTTTGATGTTTGTCCTACAGTCTCAGACTCCAGACTATATAAATACTACAATTTCAGTTAAACTCCAATTAAACAGTGAAGCTGTTATGTGAAAGCCATCTTCACCCAAGTATAGGGTTCTATGTTCATGGGCTGCTTCAGCTGGATTTTTGTAGGTGTTTTCAGACTTAGTTTGTTTAATTTGATCTGTTTCTCTTTATAGCTTCCTCTTTATCTCTGGTACCATAATTTTTCAATGATGTCTCTCTTTGTTTCCATTTCACTCTTTTTTTCTGTCTCAGAGTCTCAGTCGCTTTCTTTTTTTTCTAGCTTTTTTTTTTCTTTTATTCATTCTTTCTTTCTTTCTTTCTTTCTTTCTTTCTATCTTTCTTTCTTTCTTTCCCTCCTTCTCTCTTAGTGCCCTCTCACTATAGTATCATTGCATTGTGCGAAGGCACGGATCCATGATAAAAAATAGATTTCGAAACAATTTCTGATCCATAGATCGAAAGACGGTGCACAGAGAGCAAAATACAAAATCAATCAGAGTCAAAAAAAATAGTTTCTAACAAAGCATAAGCACAATTATATTATGAGCTTATATTGTGCATAACTAGACATGATAAAATCCAAACACTCTGTTAGCAAAGACACCCTTAAAAAGTCCTGAAGAACTGACTATAGGACTAGTAGCTGTAGAGACATTGGACTTTCTGAACGTACAGAAAAAACATTTATTAACTTACATTAACTTACCTTCTTCTCAAACCATGTGCTCTTTTCACCATGTGTTGTAAAAGTCCCACCATCAAAGGATGCTTGATACTGACCTCCACACTGTATTAGAGCCTTTTATACTTTTTTTTAATCATTCTGCTGTAATCATGTCAAGAAACACGTACTAAACAGAGAGCAGTGCTGTGCTTTGGAGGCTTAAGATTAAGTAAATAACTAATTTGCCCCAACAAAACAAGTGCAAACATGAATTTGTGGCAATGGACGCATGTTCAGAATGTGATTAAGAAGACAGAGATTGTATAAGAGTAAGCAGGTTAACTAGGCAAAGTTAGCTAGATGCCTAAAACAATAACTATTCTAAGTGTTCACTTGGAACATCATGGACTAAAGAGAAAGAAAGTGTAGAAGCCCATGTCATCACCATTTATCACTGCACTAAGCACTATCACTAAGCATTAGCGTTATTGTTAGCTTTAACTCATTAGACCTATTCAAGATTACACCTCTGCATTAATAAGACATGTTTTCGGTGTAAAGTTCTTTTAGCTGTTGAAGTTTTCTTTCATGCTACTGCATTTTTTTGCCCAATTTATATGTTATTATTCACCAGAATGCATCTCTAGCCAGTCAGCCGGAGCGAGTTCATGTGTGTGCGCATACAGTCCAAACCTCCTTGCCCTTCCTCATGCTTAATTAGTGGGTGGGAGGCTTCCCTGATTATTCATCATAATTAATCACGATTCCATTACACACAGTCAACAGGCTCATCACCTTCTTCGTCAACCAATCAGCAACGTACACTTTAATAATCTTGTCAAGACAACATCCCAGACCAGTAGTTCCCAACCCTTGTTCTGGAGCACCCTTGCAAGCCTATTTTCATTTAGTTCATTTTAGCGTCGTTAGTGCTGAGTGGAGGATGATGGTGGGCCACGGTAAGGACATGAAAAAAGGTCGTTGGAGTGATAAACTTTATAGGGGCTTTAAAAGACAATACTACTAGGACTTTCAGAGAAAAACAGCGTACTAAACTGTACTTTTTGAGAACCACTGGGGTAGAAGTTTTAGTGCTTTTAGTCAGAAAATAAATTTGCACCAAGTTCCATTGAAATTATTATTTTTTAAATCTTTCGTTTTAAGCTGTTTCTTGATAGATATGATTTTTTTTAATATGCAAGAAAAAACAAACATTTAAAGAACGATTTATGTTCATTTGGGACAATAATAACAGTACTGTTTCATATTGTGTTTAACAACCCCATAATTTAATGTAGGCCTGTATCAAACAGTCAAGATGTTTCTTTATCGTAAAACATAATGTAAAATATATTAACAAATTATTGGATTCTCTTAAAACTTCTCAGAGAGATCCATTAAACTTCCTCAAATGTGTGCAACACAACCAGCAGCCATTGTCTGACTTCTGGTGAGGAAGCTCAATGAAACGGTGGATTTTTCAGTGAATTTATTTGACAATACCTGACCTAAACCAAGTGGTAGAGATTGAACAAGTTCAGTGCATGTGTTAATAAGATGTAGGGTCTTAATATGTACTCGACCAAATAATTGACTGGACCACTAAAGGATTAAAAAGTTAATTCATGACAAAATCCAAATATGCCCCTTTCCCCTGAATAAATTAATCTAGAGAACCTTAAACTGTATTACACAGTTGGACCTAAAGAAACATGTTTTGCCTTTGTACATTTAACATTTTACAGATATTTACAATTTGTATTTTATATTATGTTATTAATTGTTTGTTTTTCTCATATATCACCTTGATTTAAGAGTGTAGCAAACACAGAAGGCTGTGCAAACCCATTGTCTATGTTGGTAAAAGAAACTCTCGGCATTGAGATCTAGAGCTTTTCACTGGTAGAGTTTTCATTCAAAGATACATGCCTCCAATAAGTCCAGTGCCTCCATCCTGGAATAAGTGCATGAGAACTGAATGATTAGTTGGATCTGATCTGTCAGGGCAGGGGAAATGCTAACCTGTGTAGAACACGAGTACCCCAGGACCAGGATTCGGAAACACCCAGCCTAGTTTGCTACACTGAGTACACAAACCTGAGCAGAGAAGAGCTATGATACAGTAGTAAAGACATTTTGTACACCACCAGTCCACCTCTTCATTTGGGCATTCGAGCTGTTTGACAGGGAGTGATGTATCTGGGAACGCCGCGGCTCCCTCTTCTCCGCCGTGTTTTTTTTCGCAGCAGGGCCTGCTCTGTTTGATTGAAGCGCGCAGGAGATTATTTTTTCACCCTGCTATCTGTTTACAAATCCCCCGCGATAAGAAGAATGACGGGGTGAATTACAGAGACGTTTCAGGGGAGGATTTTTACCACTGAACTGCTACTATCAATTAAGAGGGCCATCGTTTTTGCTTGGTTTGCATAATTAGGCAGTCATTGTGTGCGGTGGGTTGGGTTTTTTTTGTACATTTTGAGGGAGAAAACAAGGCTAGCATTTAAAACAGTACTGATCGTGCAAAAAAACACATATAGGTCAGGATTAGATTTAGGTGTAGGAATATTTCTTAGACATTTCTTATTAAAATTCTCCTTATAATCATAAAAAAAAATTCTTATATATGAAGGGGCGGCCAGTGGCATAGGCAACATAGGCGGTTTGCTTGTAAATATGAATTACTACCCAATCTAAGCGCAGTTAGGGGGACAGTGCTAACCAATCCTAGTGTAGGAGGTGGATTTGTCGGAATAAAAATTTTCCGACGGTGGTTTGGTGGGTGTTAGCGTCCCGATTGGCGGGGGTGGGGGGGCATTGGTGGTTGTGTGTGTGTGTGTGTGTGTGTGTGTGTGTGTGTGTGTGTGTGTTTTTGGGGGTGGGGGTGTCTGCTGGTGTATCTGTGTGAATGTGTGTGTGTCCAGGAGGATGTGTGTGTGTGTGTGTGTGTATCACAAGTGAGAGTGCATGTTCTGTGTCTGTTTGTGTATGTCTGGTGGAACCATTAAAACGTTTTACGGGTGTGGAGAAGGCCTGATGGTCTCTGATCCTTTATGTAACCACTTTCCTGTGTGTGTGTCTGTCTGTGTGTGTGTGTATGACTGAGTGTGTGTGTGTGTGTGTGTGTGTGTGTGGAATAGTGGATGAGTTTGTGTGCATCTGTGTGTGTATGAGTGAATGTGTGTGTCTGTCTATGTGTGTGTGTCTGTCTATGTGTGTGTGTCTGTCTATGTGTGTGTGTATGTCTGTCTATGTGTGTGTATGTCTGTGTGTGTGTGAGTGTGTGTGTGGGTGAGTGAGTGAGTGAGTGTGTGAGTGTGTAAGTGTGTGAGTGAGTGTGTAAGTGAGTGTGTGAGTGAGTGTGTGAGTGAGTGTGTGGGTGAGTGAGTGAGTGTGTGTGTGTGTGAGTGAGTGTGTGAGTGAGTGTGTGAGTGAGTGTGTGTGTGAGTGTGTGTGTGAGTGTGTGTGTGAGTG
>JBBPDA010000021.1:21035254-21046241 GCA_037974385.1 Arnoldichthys spilopterus | reverse complement strand
TGTGTGTGTGTTTAGGGGGGTGGGTGGGGGGGTATTCATCCTCCTAGAAAGCTTGCCTAGGGCTCCAACATTGTCAGGGCCGGCCCTGTATATGAAATACAGTATAAGTAAATATAAAATATATAAAATAGAGATTATGCTCTTATAGACTCTTCCTACTTTCTGATCACAGACACACACACACACACACACACACAGAGATCTCTCCAAGCACTTTATGTGGGTCAGCATCTTCCTACTTACATGTAACTTTCTGGTCTTTCTTTAAATGTGTGGGTTGAAGGGTGGGTGTCAGATGTGTTTTTGGTGCACTGTGGGGCTCGGTCTGTTTGGCATGGTGATTGATCTGTACACACAACCTCTCACAAACACTCACAAACTTCCCGCTGGGTAGGAGTGCTGATCTGGGCTTGTACTGCATTGTTTAGGGGCTAAAGGCAGGCAAAGAGTAAAGGCACTAGTCAGCCACACAGCGGTTGCTTTGCCTTTGATTGTGATTTCGCTGAGACCGACATACTAGCATGCAAACAAACACACACACACAAACACACGCATGCACACACACACACACACACACACACAAACACACAATCAATTTCACAAAGAAATGAAATCATATTCTAAAAGCAGAACACGGCAAACAAAAGCGAAGCCATGACCCAATCCTTCTGCTTCTGTCAGAGTGCAAACCCCCTGCCCCATTATCTCTCTTTCTCTCCATTCCTTCTCTTTATCTCTTCTTCTTTCTCTCAATCTCTTCCTCTGTCTCTCTATTTCTCTCACCTTATGTATCACATTCTTGTCTCTCTCTCTCGCTCTCTCTCTCTCTCTCTTATGCCCTATATCTCTCTAACTACCTGTCTCACCGCCTCATCGTCTATCTCGCCTTCTCTCCCATCTTTTTCACGCTGTATCTTCCTCCACTGTTTGCTTGTCTCTTTCTCTCTCTGTGAGTCACTGCTTTACCTGTGGTCTACACAGAAACACAAATAGCTTCGGCGCTTCTCTCTTGGGGAGAGTATTCCCTGACGTTAAGGCAGCATTATGCCCGATCGCTGGATAATTCATCATCATCAGCGAGCTCAACGTGTGCAATTAGATGACATGGGTTCATAGTTTCACCCTATTCGCCCATCTGAACCCCTATCAGGCTTTTAATTCTCTGTCGTTCTCCTTCCTTCTGGTCTGTCAGATAGCTGATAAGACCTATTTTACAGCCCCTGCCCTTCACTCTCTCTCCTTTCTCTCTCTTTCCTCTCTCTCTCTCTCTCTCTCTCTCGCTCTCGCTCTCTGTCTCATGCATTCTTTCATTCTCTCGTCCTCCCTGGGCCTCTTTCCTCTGCGCATTAATCTGAGGCATTCGGCATGAAATTAGGAATCGATTATTGTAAGTCCTCTGTGCTTGGTTAACCCCATTCAGCAGCCGTGTGTGTGTGTGTGTGTGTGTTTGTGTGCACACATAGGCGTCCGCAGGCTGTACATTAATTTCTCCGGAATCCGCACAGGTGTCACCTCTGGTGGACCAGAGAGGCCAGCCACTCTGAAATTAGCTCGCTGGCTGACAGCGAAGAGATTGTTCCCTCTTTGGGCTCTATAACAGAGGAACCTGTAGAGGTCACATTTCACCGTAGTGCACTTTGTGTGATCGGGTGTGTTCATGCTGAAAAATAGCCACTTGCACTTAAAACAGCTAATTTCTTGCTCTTGTCCAGTCAGCTTGAAGGATTTTGAGTGGAAGCTCATAATGGTAACTGTCCACTTTGGTCTTGCTTTTGTTAGCTTGCTGCTTGTTGACGTATTCACAGGCCCATCAGACAGTGTTGTCTGCTCCATTTAAAGTCCCACAACTGCAGGTTCGATCAGAGTAAGCAACTGGGCTTCAGCCTAAACTGCTACAGAGGGTTTGGCTCCACTAGGAAAAGGTCTTGTGAGGGTGCTGATTAAAAAAATCTGGCATAACATTAAAACCACTTGTTAAATACTGAGTATGTCCCTCGTGCTGCTGAAACTCTGACTGTGGCGCTCTATATGTTCTGACCCCTTTCTCTCAGACTCAGCATTCACTTTTTAAACCACAGTAGCTCTTCTGTAAGACTGGACGAGATAGGCTAGCCTTCACATGTGTATCAATAAGCTTTGGATGCCCATGACCGGTCACTGATTCATTGGTTGTCCTTCTTTGGTTCACTTTTGGTAGATAGTAGTGACTGCACACCAGGAACACCCCACACGACCTGCTGTTTTGGAGCTATCCAGACTCTAGCACAATTTGACCTTTGTTAAAGTCATTCAGAACCTTACACCATTTGTTATGCTTCCAACACATCATCTTCAAGAACTGACTGTTCACTTGCTGCCTAATACATCCCATACCCCCTTTACAGGTATTATTGTAATGGGTTAGGAAGATAACTGATGTTGCTCCCTTCATCTATCAGTAGTGTATAATGTAATGTTTTGGCCGATCAGTGTATATACGCATGTAGGTGCATCACATTTGTCATTTGATCTTTAGAACCTTAGAGTCAAGCAAAGTTCCACGCGGGTTCCAGTTTCCAAAGGTTCTGCAAACTTTTTTAATACTGTTTTTTTCCCAATATACCACTATATTTTGTCCCATGTATGTATCTTTTAATCTAGCCTGCTACTATGTGCGAAGCCCTGCATTGATTTTCCAAACAGTGCCGATCAATAACCTTTAGCCGTGAATCATCTGTTTGCGGTGAGCGTCGTGTGCACGACCCTGGTTGCTCTCGACTTATTTTCAGCTCCTAATGCAAAAGGGCAGAGGATGCTTTACTTGCGATACTACACTTCAAAGAGCCCCGGCTAGGGATGAGACAGTGCCGCGTGCAGCGAAAAGGAGCCAATACTTGCGCTATAAGTGGAGCCTTTGAAAGGGCCCTGAGGGAGAGGAGAAAAAGCATGGGGAAGAAAGAGAGGAAGAATTTGGTGTGAAAAATGTGGACAAGGCTCACGACAAAGGCGTTTCATCCCTCTGAGGCAAGAGCCTCTCTAATGAACGGCTCCCTCTGCATGTGGATAGAACTAGCCTGTGTGGGGAAGGCGGGGTGCATCGTCCACGTGTCGTCTGGATGTCTGACTGGGCCTCTAGACCCCCTGCTTGGAGAGTAAGCATGCAAAAGTCAGACGACGGAGAGGACCAGAGCGGGTTAAAAAGCTAAAGTGGCCAGACAGTGTCTGTTTTTTTTTTTTTTTTACATTTTTTTTCCTCCAGCTCGACCCCCATGAAGAGCAGCTTTTGAATTAATCTGGGCAAAATCTGCAGTGGGGGGACAATGATAATCAGCCTCAATCTTCTATTAAGGCAAAGAAGATAAGAAGTGCAGGGCCATGTCTGATTAGAGACACTTTACAGCGGTGGCAGGCAGCGGGAGGCCACCTGAGGTGAGGTCCTCACAAGGAGAGTTAGCCACACTCACACAAGCTCTTAGACTTTGCTTTGCTTTCATCCGACTCAACTTTTTTCTTTTTTTTTTTTTGCCTAGTGTCTGTAAGATTGGGACACTTTTTTATGAAACCAGGGCCAATGGCAGACTGGCACTAATATGTCTGCAAGTCATGTTACCTGCTTATATCATGTTCTAGGTCATATTAAGCAACTGAAAACATGGTTTTTCTCTTTTATCGGACCCTTCCGGAGTGGAAATGGACACTCTACATCATCAAATTTTACAGTAGCACAGCTTATGTAATTAACCACATGTATGAGCTGATGTCTGTAACTCATAGTAAGATAAAATAAACCTTTGTTAGTCCCACAAGTGGGAGATTGGCATTGCAACGACAGTACAAAAGGTAAGAGCAGCAGAAGAGTGGTAAAGCAATAGATACTCTTTAAAAAAAACTATACAACACAATAAGATAAAAAAGTAAACTTTACAAAAAATGTAAATAGACATTAGTGTATGAAGTATTCTAAATAAACCTATATATGTGTAAAAGTTGCACCTATTGTACACAGAGAAAAACAGAAGAATATTGCACAGTAAAGAAATATTGCAGATAAGGGAGATATAGTATTTAATTACAATAGTTCAAACAGTAAAAACATTAAAAACATTGATAAACAAAAAAAAACATTTAAACATTCATAAACAAGTGTAATTACATATGCTGCCCTACCATAATCCACATGTAACAGTGTCTACATCACCAATAGTTTCATTATAGTGTAATTACACAGTTTATATATATATATAGTCACTTAATATGAAGTTGGATCAAGAAAAGTTCTTGAAAAGAGCATCTGGAAAATGTTCAAAACTTTGCAATCCCAAACTTAAAATAGCTGTTATATGCTAGTGTAACTAAATCTGACTCACTCAGTCATTCATTCATTGATCAGTCACTTTGCAACTAAAGTTTTTTTTTGTCTTTCCCCTTCATTCTCAGCAGAAAAATTAAAAATAAATCACCAAATCATGTACACCAAATAATAAGTAACATCACACAATTAAAATGTTTGTCACTTATCAATCACTTTTTGATTGTGACATTATGCAGAATAACTGGCTTGGCTCAGTTCACAATACAGTTTCCATCCTGGTTGAATCCTACCTGGAATGGGATGACATGCTGCAGTAGGCCAGCACACCACATCTGCCTAATGTTTGACTGGCAGGAACCCGCTTGGCCTTGAGCAGGCACGGGAAGTTGGGACGGATTGTTTATTTATTTATTTATTTGTTTAGTGTATTCGAGTGGATGCCCAATGGACGTCATTCAGATGGAGGCCTAGGAAAGCTCCGTTGTGCTTTGGCACCATGCAAATGCAGCTGAAAGCAGGCTCCATGTCTCAGTGAGGCGTGAGGCAAATCTCATGCTCCACGGCCCCCCACCGGCCGCATCCTTCTGCCCAACTGATCCCACCTCAGCCCCAGCACTCCATCCAACCACTTAAAGCCTAAGCCCATTACCGGGAGAGGTTTAGGCTGACACATCAAGCCTAAAGTGGAGCGTTTCCTCTCCGAAAAGCCCTGTATCTTGTTATGGCCGGTTCACTAAAGGTTTTCTAATCAATATGGTCCAAAACCGGTGCGGTGCTTTCGTGAAACTTCTTTGTGAAGCATCCATTTTCGAAAAACCATTTTGCGGTTGTGCTTTTCCTTCGATGGAGAGGAAAAAAAATAAATAATAAAAAAATAAACAAAATAAAATAAAAAAAACCCACTTAGACGGAAGAAAGCTTAGAGGCATGATGCTTCTATGTACTTTCTACAGGGAGATTGTGAAAAAAAGTAACACAAACAACGTTGGATTTCACTTCGCTACTTTTCTCGGGATTGTCATGCGTTCGCCGACTCTTTCTCTCCATATCCTTCACCCACAGCCCCCCATCTGTCTGTCACCCTCTTTCGTTCCCTCTCTCTTCCTGAGTTGACTGCACTTTGAGGGTTCTTCTTCTTCATATATATATATATATATATATATATTTATTTTTTATATATATATATTTTTTTTTTTTGATAAGCTCAAGAAACCCACTCTTTCTCCAGCGCTGTGCACTGACCCCTGTCTCTTTTCCCTCTTTTCCTGGGTAGAATAATTCCGTGTATGTGCGGGCCTGATATTTGTCAGCTTGAAGGCTACGGCGGGCTCTGTCTGTCAGCCGCCGTGATGGCGGCGCATGCTTATTTGCTGTGCTATTTTGGGGGCTGATTGACAGCCGGACAGGCTTGACATTCTCAGCAGCGTGGTGGAGCCTGTTATTATGCGAACATTAACATTCTGATAAACACATGGTCGGCCATTGAAGAAATAATTACATGCCGTCACTCCTCAGCCTCTAAGAAGTGTATATGTGTGCACATGCTTGCGTGTTTTATGGCTATATGAAGTCTCTTTGTTTACATTTTTTTTTGGGGGGGGGGTTCACCTTTTTCTTGCCATCCATTTGTGGCGCTCCACACTCAGGACCGTGAAGCAGCAGTGTTCAAGGCCAATTCGGTCCCCATCTTGCAACAGTTTAGCCTTTTCCCTGCTCTTCCATGACTAATTCAACTCGTGAAGGGCTTGGTAATTGGCTGATAAGTTGTTCCAGGTGGTTAAGAGCTAGAGAAGCGGTACTGAAGAGGGAGAGGTGCAAGCTGTAGTGCATGTCACTACTCCACCTGTGAGGTCTATTGCTAAGCATACAAATGATTGTGCATAGGTTTTCTACCCACTGCCTTTGGCACTTTTTCTTTTTTACTGTACATTTGCTATAGGTGTTAAAGTAAAGGGTTTAAACCAACTTTCTGTGCTACAGTAGCTCTTACATGGGGACAGAGCTAGCTTGGGTAGCTCCCCATGCACAATACTGAGCCTTGGGTGCCCATTACCTTGCCTCCAGTTCACCATTACTCTTCATTTTACCACTTATGGTAGGTACTAAACACTACATATTGGGAACACCCATATGATTTGTCATTTTAGAGATGCTCTGACCCATTGACCTTGGTGGACGTCACTTAGACTTTAGGCTTGTCCACATTTCTTGCTTCTTGCTGTTCTCCTTCTGCCTAATATAGCCCATGTCATTGGTTTTAAAGTTGTGGCTAATCTGTGTATGTAGTATAACACACAAACAATCAAAGTTCCCAACTCAGAAACTATAGCCTTTAACTCTTGTTCATACAGTTTATGGATTCTTGCTGAGTTTTGCCCTTGCTTTTGACATACTGACGCTCATTGAGTTATCCATAGGATAAGGACATGCAAACCTTCTATAAGCATTGTCCAGATGTGCTTAACCTGTAACTTTTAAAGCCATTTGAAAGCAATGTCTGAATGTAAGGATTCCACCAATAGCTGGGCCTCAGAATTGTTGGATTGTTCAAAAGGTCAAACTGTTTAAATATTCATAAAGAAATGAATAATTTATTGCATTAACATGTTAACAGCTATATTTTGATCAAATTCAAATCGTAGTAACATATTTTCACTTCTACGAATCCACACTTTTGATGAAATTCTACCTAAAATAACATAAATTTACAGTGACCAGTGACAACTGTGACTTCTAGGGTTTCAGAGGCCACCGCAGCCCAAATTCAAATCAAATCTGGGCGAAGCAACACGGTTTAGCCTTAGCACAAAGCTAACCCCATGGTTTCCCGTCTCAGAATAGCGGCAGAACTTGGCCCGCCACTTTCCCCTTTCACTGAGAAAGTGGCTGCTTCAAAATGCACTCCGAGTCGGGAAGATTGGCAGGGAAGGCAAGAATAGAGCGAGGCATTCAAACCAGGGAATACCGCTGAGAGGGAGAGGAAGGAGTCTGCATACTGGGGCCTTGACTAAGAGGAACCTCTACACACTTCATGAAAGGTAATCTCAATATGCTCACAGTGGGCTTAGAGGACTCGCGGGCCCCCTCACGAATTAAACGCAATTCCAATTCCTGTCTCTAATACCATTCTTACTGCTAACAAAGAGCTGAATACCTCCATGTGATTACGAGACTAACCTGAATGTGATTGCAGTATCGATATGACTGTTCCCTGTTCATTTAATTGTACGTCTGATGGGGAAAGCTGCCGTATCACTTTTTTTTTTTACTCTTTAGACGGCAAGGAGTTCATCATGATTGAGCTGCTCTCGGCTATTTTGTCGTTGATGTAACAATGCTTTCACCTTGTAGTTACCTTGAACAATTTCTGCATGAGTTTAAAAAAGGCTACCTGGCTGTAATCTTTGGTCAATGAGGAAGGCAGTTTCTCATAATGCAAAAACTCCAATTGCTATCATTTGAATTCTGGGCAAGCAGCCTACATTTTCAATGCTCCTGGTCAGCAAATTGGTCCTAGGATACTTTTCCATTGTTTTGTTTCAAGATCTGGGCTTTAAAAGTATCAGAACAATTCCCCACATAGGGTTTAAGCCTAGTCCTGGAATATATTTTCCTATCAATTGAGTACCTCCACTCAGAATGGTGTGTGGTCCAAGACTAGGCTTAATACTAGTTTGCCTAGTCTGGAAAACTGGCCTTTAGTGTTAAAAGGTTGCCATTAAACAAAACTAACTAGCTTACATTTTTCATACTCAGCCAGCTAACCTTTGTCAATCTCCCCTGGGTTGCCTTTCTCATGATGATGGTCTTCCTGTGTGTGCCATCAGGCCCTTGAAACTGATTCACAATGCACCAGCACAGCTTATTCAGTTTTCTCTGAAAGAGCCACCCAGATTCTTACCTTCAGGTGGCATGATGGCCATATGGGAAGATGTCCATCTTGTAAACCAAAGATCACAGGTTTGATCACAGTTTGTGCTTTAAGTGGGCAGTGGTAGACTAGTAGTTAAGAAATGCCTATGTGATCGGTGGGTCGCAGGTTTGAATCCTGGCCCAGGCACCATTGAGGTACCCTTAAGCAAAGGTATCGTCTTGCTACACCATTCCCCAGGCGTTGCCCACTGCCTGCTGTTCCACGTATGGATGGGTTAAATGGAGGGTTCACCCTTTGTTATGGTTCACTGTATGTTGGTGTGTTCACAATGACAAGTCATTTTCACTTTGTACTTTCACTTACAAAGACAAAAATGGTCCGGCTCTCAATACCTGATGGCTATGGTCAAAACTGAGTCTTTACCTTGGGCCCTTCAGACTGCCCTGGCAAACTTCCAACACTGTAGTGAAGTGAAGGTGAGTATTTGTCATTGTGAACACGCTCAAGCACCACAACGAAATGTGACTTCTGCATTTAATCCATCACACGTGCACACATTGAGCAGCAGGCAGCTATCAACAGCGTTTGGGGAGCAGTGCAGTGGGACGTTCAGGTCCCAAGGACAGCGTCCTAACCACTAGGCCACCACTGCCCACCACTTGTAGTCTTCTAACTCAGACGTATCTTGCACTCCAAGCAATTTGTACCACCTGTACATTCTCTGAGTGAGCAACCAACTATTTTTTGTAAAATGTTTGCTGCTAAATACTTTAAATGTAAATGCACATGCTCATTATAAATTCTCCTGTACACCTAACCTTCTCCAAAGCAGGGTAAGTTTGGTATTTCTCATCATAAACAGTTTTTGGACCAATCAAGGCTGAGCTGCTTACATTCAAGGACAGCCGTTTGAGGAAAATGATCCTCTCTGGTCTTTTCAGTCAATTCTTTCTTTTCTCTTGAAAGTTATCTGCTCTCTGTTTTAGCCGTGATGCTGAAACACTGTCTAAGTTGAATGTGCTTCGTGAGACAGATCCCTGTACTCTCATCGAATTGTGCAAAACAACTGTGCTGAGAATGGAGACCAGACTGTAATTAGAACAACACTTGTGGGCAATTGAGTGGCTTTTCTACCTCCAGCATTTTGAAATGGATAGCTCAATCAAATGCTAATGTGGCTAACCAAACAAAAGCTATTGTTGCTGTTTAGGCCGGCTTTGTGCAAAGTGGCAATGGCAGTTTTATACACTGCAAAAAAGTGCTAGAATTTCTATCTCATTAATATCCTTTGAATTCCCAATCCCAATCCTCTTACCAGTCAATGAGACCACACGTTTCCTCTGAGACATGTAACCAGCTCATCTTTTTCAATCTGCTGCATCATGGAGAAAATGAATACACTTAGAAGACACTGCTGAGCGATGTGTTTGGTATTAGTGACCTAGCAAATATCTGTGATTGTCTGGAGAAACTACGTAATTGAGTCATTCGGAGAGTAGCACAGTTTATCCTGTCACCTGGAAGCGACCTTCTCGGAAACCTCTCTGGAGTCTTTTGCCCTTTTTAAGTTTCTTATTTTTCCCCTGAGGTCTTTGGCTTACTGGTGATATCTCCCACAAATTAGCGAGAAAACCTGCTCAGCATTGCCTGCTCAACACCAGTGGATGCATACAGAATTAGACTCAGAGGGGGGAAAAACAGCACTGTGTCAAAACTAAAGGGAGAACTTCACGAGTCAGCAAGACTGGCCACACCTTCCTCGGACCTGATGAGAGGCCGAGACCGCACTGCTAACTGCGAAAGGGGGAGAAACTAAAAAATTGCTTACAGTTGCAAGGCAAGCATGAGGTGTCAGCACACACTTAAGCTAAGCTCCAAGTAATACATGGTGAAATGGAACAATAGCGAACCTTATAGCGGAGTTGACTGGCCGACAGTGCGTGTGCATACCTGTTCATGAGTCAGCACCTTTCCTCCCTCTCCCTCTTCTTCTTTAGTGTTTCTTATTGCTGTCTCCAACCTTGTCTGCTCCTCTCCCTCCAGGGCTGCTTGTCTCCCCCTCCAGCCCCTCTGATACTGTGACAGAGTGAAGTGTGTCAAGCCTGACAAACGTCCCGCGGTCCTGAGGGAGCACTCTAGGTAATCGGCTTCCCTCCAAGTCGGATCGCTACACACCGCTTGGCTGTCGTTCAGGGGCTCCCGCAGGTGCAAATCAAAGGCAGGCAGTGCCTTTCCCCCCCCCCCCCCCCCATGCCGGGCATCTGAAAGGGATTTGTATTCTCTTGGGGGCCAGTCAAAGGCAGGGTATAGATTTCATGGTGGCGATGCGTCCACTGCCACCTGTGCCCATCTTTTTGGCTCTAATGCCACGTTGTTTTTTGAGAATCCTAAGGCCTCAACATTTGGAACGTCTTCTGAATTAGACTGAATCCAAAGATGGACAAAATACTGGGCTAATGATTCACATAAGCAGACACGTAGGCAGCTGGGGTCTTCTTTATCAGCTGTGCATATGCTCAGTTTGGTAGGCACTGATTGTGATATGGCAATTTTGTCTTTTATGTAAGAATGTGTTCATATTTACACTCATGAATGTGTAGAAAGCCATGTAATCATGAATGTTACGCACTCCTACTTCCCCAAAATAAGTGATCATCAGGTATGGTGCTTATATAGATCAGGTGTGGATGGGTGATTAGCTCATTCAGGCTTATAATAAATATATAGTAAAATTATATTAAAGGCACAAAATTCATTATGATTCTAATTCTAATCTAAAATTACTGGAATTATGTACCAGAATCAGAATCAGAATCAGAATC
>JBBPDA010000021.1:21013640-21035154 GCA_037974385.1 Arnoldichthys spilopterus | reverse complement strand
AGTGCAAATAGCGGTGGGTGTAAAGTGCAGTTACAGTGTAACAATTTAACTGTTTATGAGGGAGATGGCAAGGGGAAAGAAACTGTTCCTGTGTCGGGTGGTCCTGGCTCCAGTGAGCACTGTCGCCTCACAGCGAGAAGCTCCTGGGTTGATCCCCCTGTGCGGAGTTTGCAAGCTCTCCCCGTGTTCGCATGGGTTTCTTCTGGGTTCTCCAGTTTCCTCCCACTGTCCAAAGGCTGCAGTAGGTTGATTGGATGTTCTAAATTGCCCGTAGGTGCAAGTGTGTGTATGAATGGTTGTCTGCCTATGTGTTGCCCTGCGATGGGTTGAGCCTCCTGTCCTGGGTGAACCGCCCTAGGCCCGCAGTCAGCTGGGATTGGCTCCAGCATCCGCACGACCCGGAAACAGAAGAAGCAGTTTAGAAAATGGATGGATGGATATTCTTGCCATCTGTATTCTTACCCAGTAAGCACCAGTAACACATGGATTTTGCACACTTAATTTAGTGGGAGGAAGAGAATTACAAACCCCATTTCTGGAAAAGTTTTTTTTTTTTTTTCAGTTTTCAAAAGATGCAATAAAAACTTGATGTAGCATAATGGTAAACATGCCTCTGCTCTCATGTGTTTTGTGTTGCAGGTGTAAAATTCTACATTTTCTAAATTTTGTTTAGTGAAAAATTGGAAAAAGTTAAAGAAAATTTCACGAGAGTTCACACATCACACATTCTTGTTTTTATTGCATTTTATGAAAAATCCCAATTTTTCTGGAAATGGGGCTTAAAGTAGGAATTCTATTGTAGAGAGGTTATTAATTAATTATTATTATGATTATTATTCATATTATTATTATTCGTATTATTATTATTATTATTATTATTGCAGTTTCAAATTAAATACTTGTAATTCTGCCAAAACAAACAGTGCATTAAGCTGCTGGGCCTTTTAAAGGGAAGTTATACAAATGTGCCTGGATGTGCATTAGCAGAGGAATATAGAATGTGTAGGATGTTTATGGCATGCATTTGCATGTGTGATTAACGCTGCTATGCATTTATTTATATAAATTAATATTTAGGTAATTTACAGAAGGTTTGTATATTTTAAACTGTTTGGTGAACGTGATGCATGACCTTGTTGCGGTTGACCAGCATAGTGGATAACAACATCCCTTACAGCTAAAATACTGAAGGTTTCATTTTGTATCCAGACACAGATGGCACTGCTATATCATTGCTATACCAGGAATATTACTGCTATACGTGGAAAGCCACTGCTGCATTGTCCTTTTGACTTGAATATCAAGCCTGTTAAGTATGTAAATGTCAAAAGTCACACCTAAATGGGTCAAACATTGGTTTGCTTAATGGCCTTCATGCTTAGTCACGTTAATAACCCCTCGAGAATTGATTAAGGGCAAACAGCCTTGCCCTCTAAATGCCGAAATTTAAGGCTGAGGACCCAACGTGACCAGACTAATGGACCAACCCTTTAGTACCTCACAGATAGGCTCTCTTTCTTGACGCCCCTCTTCTGGGCAGAGTGCTCAATTATTCACCCTTTCTCTTGTGCCCTTTGAGCACACATTAGCCTTGTTCTTTTTGCCGCCTTGGCTTTTTTTTTTTAACTCCAAGAGGACGCCTTGTCCGTTTAAATACGCGGGACAAGGAGCGGGCTGTCACCTCTGCTCTCGCTCTGTGGCATCTAGGGGCCAGAGCGGGACGAGCGAGAGCTGTGCAGGCGTCAGCTGAAATCAGCTGCTGATGGGCCCTTTCAGCATCGTTCTTAAGGCAGCAAAACACAAGAAGAGAGAGAGAGAGAGAGAGCGAGAGAGAGAAAGCGAGAAAGGGAGAGAGGGAGAGGGAGAGGGACAAGCCACCATCCACTTGTTTGTTTGATGAGTGGGTGGTAGATGATGGTGTTTCAGAGTCCCTGTAATTGACAAATAGAGTGCGATGCTGCTTTAATTAGCCTCAGCATTTTGTTTTTATGCCTACAGGTGAGGGGAGGGGCGTTGGTAGAAGGGAAAAAAGAGAAAAAGAAGTGCAGGATGTGCTGGCGTAAGCTAAAACACACAGTGAGAAAGAGAGGAAATGCAAGGGGAAAGAGCCTCAGTCCCTCAGAAATGCATTTGCAGTGCTTAATAGTTAGTAATTGATTCATATCCTGTGAACTGCTTAGGTCCCAAGTGCAGGACTTCCTCTGGGAGGAAGAGTGGTGCTGTGAGCTAATCATAGCTTTGAATCTGTCTCCAAGGGATGTAAAAATGTGTATGTGTGTGTGTGTACAAAAACTAAAAACAGAAAGTCCTCATGGGCCGATAAAGCCCAACATCTAATGTCTAATAGGGTCACTAAAAACAAAGACTTCAGTTCTTTGCTCCGCTACTGCCCAGCTGAAGTGTGGTTTATCAATTTTTCAGCCCTCCAGTAAGGATTCTCGACCTTGCCTGGCCTGGCATTTTGTCTATTTCGGTACATCAGTACACCATACAGCGTCAGAAACCACATAGGCAAGTCTATTTGACATTACTCAACACATCAATGTGAGATAACACATGCTTGCATTTTGCATTAACTAGCTAGACACGCTGGAAGTGGGTCTGCTGAGGGGGCTTCAGCTTCTCCAAATTTGAATTTTAAATAATAGATATTAATTCTTCATCATATTTTGTGGGTCTTGGGTGCCTATGACCCTGTCCCCGATTCATCTTTGTTGTTCTTCCTTGGGTCAGTTTTGGTAGGTAATAACCACTGCATACATAGAACACTCCACAAGATCTGCTGCTCTGACTCAGTCATGTACCCATCACAGTGAGGCCATGTCAAAGCTTAAGATTGCCCATTTTTCCATCAACTTCAAGAACTGACTGTTCACTTGCTGGTTAATATATCCCACCCCTTATTTTTAATTCACTTTTTACAATCTAGAGTGTTTAAACACCTCATTATAACAGGCTGGATCCCTTCACATCCCTTGACTACTGTTGCAGCAGCAGTTTGTTGTGTTAGATATATGTATACTGTACATTGTTGTTTCTTACCAGATTATAGCATATTATTGGATTATCCAATCAAATGATCTAAAAAACGTTTATTAGAATTTCCCTCATTTCATCATTCTTTAGTCAGTGTTAGATAGATAGATTAAAACTTAAAATCCCTTGGGAAGGTTCCTTCAGGAAATTAAGTAAGTATTATGCTCATATAAGAAGCTGTGGGTTTAAACTGGCTGAAACATTGAGACAAATTCATATTTTTTTTAAAAATATAAAAGTTTGAGGTCATTAAGGAGTTAATAATATGAATATTTTAACATACAAATAATGCTGCTGCACTGAACTCATATCAAGACTGGCAACATCACCACAATGTCCCAACAAAATAAAAGCAGTAGACTTGATATCATGCAACGTCCTTGCAACGTGTAGAACCGTTAGCCTGCTTTTAGGGATGCATTCGTATTTACTTGTATTGCAGATGCTCAGCAACCTACTCAGACCAACTCTGGTTCTGGAGGGTCCTGGGGGGCCGGGTGTTCAGCACAGTTTGATGATTTCCCTGCTTAAGCAATGCCAAACACCGACCCAAACACTGCGGGCGACGCTCTGCTGGGGAATTGTGTTGGGTTATGTTTGGCTAATTTTCTAGGAACATTTTTGATCGTCTTGCGAATCACTTTTCTTGTAGAGACAAACAGCTTAAACCCAGAATTTCCTAATATGGGCATAAATGATGCATAAATTCAGAGGTCTACTTCATCACCCCCAAATTAAAATGCCACATCTTTTAACTAATCAACTACAAAGGGCAAAAATTGAGAAGTTTCACTTTAATTAGCCCAGCCTGACCAGGTGCCGAGGCACTGCGCCACGCTGCTTAAATATATAGCTGCCTTTTCTGTCGATCTGGCCCCAAAATCGCCTACACACATACACACACACACTCGCCCCAGCACCTACTCCACAGCAGATTCTTCCCTCATAGGTAGGCCAGTGACCTTTCATCAGTCTCCACTCTTTGCGTCCTTTCTGAGGCGCAGTAGCCTGACCTTTTGGGGCCTTTTAGCCCTCGGTAGGTAATCAATTAACAGTCCGGCTACATTAACCGCACTAAAAGGTGAGAGGGATTGAGAAAGTGCTACGGCAAAATGTCTCTGTTTTAATGATTAGCTCACTCTTGGATGTCTGAATTGGAGAAGAAATGACTGGAGGCGGAGAAAGAAGGGCTTGCCCTTGAAATCTTGGTGTGTGTGTGTGTGTGTGCGTGCATGTGTGTCTACTGCTCTGTCTGAAATAGTAGGCTGAAAAATATGGCCTGCCATGCAGCGTACTGTGGCAGTGTAAGTAGCAGTGGCAGGCTTCGCTCCACATACACAATCGACAATCAGTCGAATCATTATTTTGATGAAAGTCGTAGCATTAGCAAGCCATTGTGCTAAACCGCATGGCACAAACAGTATGACTGTGTGAGTTCAGTACAGTCACCATATTACTGACAGCGCCACAGCACCTTCCCTGTGTTCACCTAACAGTGTAATTATACAAGCGTTCGTCTACGCTTAACAGCACGTCAGCCACTGGGTAGTGCCAGGCTAGTGCTAATGCCTCTGTATATGTATAACATTGTGTAGGTTCCACTCCATGCCTCCAGAACAGCTCTGTACAGTGGGTCCTGATCCGTTTCTTCACTGCCCATATGCATTAATGAGCCTTGGGTGCCCATGACCCTGTCACCAATTCGCCAGTTGTCCTTCCTTGGGTCACTTTTGGTAGGTACTAACTATTGACGATGCTCTGACTCAGCCGTCTAGCCATCACAATAAGGCCCTCGTCTATCGCTCGCCCATTTTTCTTGCTTCCACTACATCAGTTTCAAGAACTGACTGTTCACTTGCTGCCTAATATATCCCACCCCTCTGACAGGTGCCACAGTAACAACTAGAAAGTCGATGCTGTACTTGTCAGTGGAGTTAACCTTATGGCCGATCATCGTATACGCACCTCGCAGTTTCACACAGAACATTCTGGAAATGTTTGTTTTTTTATTCTAATCAAATCAATCGGAATCAGCTCTAAAAGTGGTCAGTGCACTGCATGTGTGTGCGCGAGAAAAAGTAAAGCAGGGCAGTGTTTGTGTTTGTGCTTTGATTGCCTGCTTGTTGGGGATCAGAAGTACAGAAAATAACACTGTCTTTCTGTCTCTCACTCTCTCTATCTCTCTCTCTCTCTCTCTCTCTCCCCTCCCCTCCCCTGCCCCACTTCTCCGTGTCCTTCTCTCCTGTACTTAATTCGTCTCAACTATCTGTACAATCAAGGGGTGATTACTCAGTCTGGTGACTCAAGGAGAGACAGAGAGAAAGCTTTGGAGGGAGGGAGAGACAGAGAATTTGGATAGCGAGAGAGAGAGAGAGAGAGAGAGAGAGAGAGAGGGATCACTCTTCCTTGACAGTGTCTGCCTCTTGCCTTGTCCTCCTTGATGAGCGTAAGTGTCACACGTTCGGAAATAGACGAGTGTGAGAAAGAAGGAGAGAGAGATGGGGGGGAGGTGTCCCTCGCTCATTGTTTTCCCTCCTCGGCGGGATTACAGCGTGACCTCGGCTGAAAGAAAGGCTGCTCCCTTGTGAGGCCAAAGCTTTTCGGGCTACGGTGTTGACTCATGGTCTTTAGCCAATCGGACGAACCCAGGGACAGATTTCACTGTAATTGCTGCAAATCACGCTGCCATGAAGGGGATACAGAGGGTGTGTGTGTGTGTGTGTGTGTGTGTGTTACAAGGTATTTAAGAAGGCAGGAGTGGAGGGGAGACTTTAGTGGGTCTGCTTGTGCAAAAGGGGGGCGGGGCTTCTTGTCTTGAGATGCTTCGAGGAAATGTTTTATGCAGGTCGAAGAAAAAGCAGCGGCAAGTTTCCCCTTTCTGAACCACGCAAACGCAAATCCATGCTTGCCCGTTCGCTGCCGTGTACTTTAGGTGGCTTAACCAGTAGCGTGCACCACATGCAGAAGGAAAATGAGACATTTTAGACTGATTTTCCGTTCGACTAACTGCCCCTGACCTGATCCTTGCTGGCAGGATGAGTGGCCTGCTATAGCACTTTATTGCTACACACTCAATGTCCACTTTACTGGAAACGCCTAGCTCACACTCACAGTCGGTAGCCATATAGAGGTCCACCATACAGATACGGTATACGCTTTCCATAGCCTGTGTTGAGAAGCTTACCAACTTAACATTAACAAGCCTATTTATTTGAGGGGGTGAGGTTGGGGGGTGGGGGGGGGGCTAATCACTTTGCTGTTAAGTGTGGACACTTGATTGGGCCACCACTGGGGTGATCCCGGCAGGCCTTGTTGGCTGTGTTTGATCAACGATCACCGGTTCAAGTATCCACCGGGCTAACTGAAGTGTACATAGAGGAATATTTGTAGGAGATTGATTTTGCTGATGGCGCTTTTCAGCAGGGGGATGATAAGGCCGTGGGCGCTATCGATAACATCAGTACTAGCAGGGCTACACGGCGGTGGAGGGCTGAATTTACTGTGAAGGCCCACCGCGCGCACTCCTTCATTTCATATCACTATTGATTGGTTTCTCCTCTGAACACGCACCCCAGAGATTCAGGGCACAGAGCTACACACTCAGGCACACACACACAGACTACACCATGTAGAAACGAAGGCGTTTGTTTCCGAGCACTCCTTTTGTCTCTTTTGGACAGCCAACAAACTTCTGCAGTGCACCAAAGGTCAGCAGGCCTCATCGTTTTTCTCTCTGCCTTCCTATATTTATCCTTGTCTTTCGCTCACTGTGGCTCTCCCCCTCTCTCGCTCTTTCTCTCTCGCTCACACCTTCTCTCTCTGCATCTCTCTCCACCCTCCCCTCCCACCCCTTTCCTCAAGGTTCTCCTCCCTCGTTTCATCACTCTGATGAATCTGCATGGCTTCTCAAGGAGAGCGGCCCGTCCACCTCGGCTGAGCCAGCGGGACGTGAGACAAACGCGCTGTCGGCCGTGCGAGATTTTAGCATGATGTGCGCTGACAGGCTGATTAGAGCAGGTTAGAGCGTCAGGCTCTCCTGTCACTCAAAACTCTGACGTGCCTGTGACAAAGTGCTTCAGGAGCTGAGGGAGGCGATGGGAGGGGGGAAGGGAGGAAGAAAGAGAGTTATTTTGCTGGGAGCTCCTTGGAAAGGATAGCCCTGCAGTATACACCCATCAGCCATAACATTAACACCACCACACTGACTATCTAGTTATTACAGTGACACCTGTCAGGGGGTTTGGATATATTAGTCAGCAAGTGAACAGTCAGTTCTTGAAGTTGGTGTGTTAGAAGCAGGAAAAATGCCACTTTGACAGGGGTGTTATTGTGATGACCAAGCGAGTGAGTCAGAGCATCTCTAAAACAGCAGGTATTGTGGAGGTGTGCAGTAGTTAGTACCTACTGAAAGTGACCCAAGGAAGGACTGCTGGTGAATCGGCGACAGGGTAATGGACATTCAAGGCTCACTGATGCATGTAGGGAGTGACACCTATACCGTCTGGCCCAATCTCACAGAAGCGCGGTCATTAAAGTGGTCATTAAATCAGCATCACCACCAAATCCAGGGAAGCTTGTAGTATATGTTAGGCTGACAAGCTAATTACGTTAAGCTAATAAGCTAACAACATTTTATGTGGCCTTACAAAGAAACACTAGTACAGTGCTTCACTGTATAGCATTTGCTTCTTAGACATGAATAGCCCAAGAGAATGCTAACCAAATTAACAAAAAGATGAACAAGTGAGGTCACAAAGTACACTGATTGCTACACAACACCCACAGCCCTGTAATTTACTTGCTAAGCTAACAAGCTAATTAAGCTTAGTTTAACAGTGAAGTGAAAGTGACTGTCATTGTAAACACAACCTATCAAATAAAATGCAACGAAATGTGACCTCAGTATTTAATCCATCTACACGTGAAGCAGGGGACAGCTAGCAACAGCACCCAGATAGCAGTGTAGCAGGACGTTGCTCAGGGTACCTCTGTGATCGACAGGTTTAAAGAGGCAAAAATAACACTTTTATGCTAATTAACAATATAATTAAATAGTAATAAAACAGTATTTTGGGTAGTGATGGCCTACTGATGAAAGAATTGCCCATTTGATTGGAAGGTCACAGGTTCAATCCCCGGCCCAGGTACCACTAAGGTGCTCTTGAGCAAGGTACCATCCCACTACACTGCTCTCCAAGTGTTGTTGATAGCTGCCCACTGTTAAACATGTGGATGGGTTAAATACCGAGGTAAAATTTATTGGTGGTGCACTATGGGGTGTGTTCACAATGACGAATAGTCACTTTCACTTTCACTTCTACTGCATCTACTAATGTGCATGACGAATCTATCTTGAATTTTTGAGATTGGAATTGGTGGGCTTTGTCTCAGAACTTTTTTTCCAACAAGGAACTTGACTAAAACACATCAACAAAGGCTGCTATTGATAAGTAAGGGCCTCAGAACTGGTTTGACGTATATGTCTTGTACTGTATGAAATCTTTATCTACTGTCCATAGCCACTGCAATTTTATAGCATCGTCCTGTCAATTCTAGCATCCTCCAATCGTGCAGTATGTTCAGGGTGTGATACTGTGGCCATTGTTGGGGTCTGTTTGTCCAGCTTACAACCTGAGACACTCAAAAGCCACAAAAGCATGCTTATAGGATTTGGGCTGCAGCTGTGTTGGTGCCGAGTGGCTAGTTTGCTGTAGATTACGGTGGATTTTTTTTTTTTTCTCAGGGCACTTTTGTGTCATGTTGTGACCTTGACTAAAGCTTCTGTGAAGCCGTGTTGAACAATGAGCCTGGCCGTCACTCATCCCTATCTGCGCTGTGGAGATTTCTGCATTTGTTGCTGTGTGCATTGCGGGACTATGTGTCTTTGTGTATATGTGTGGATGTAAGCCGTGAGTAGCTTGACTACATATTTGTGTGTGTGTGTGTGTGTGTGAGTTTGTGCGTGCGAGGCAACGAGGACGAGTGAAAATCTCCTGTTCTGCAGCGACTGTGATTCATTCCCTTCTTTCTCTCTCTCTCTGCCTGCCTGGGCCATATCTCAAATGTGGCACATTGTCACCGTTTGCGGAGGGAACGGCTTTTCAGTACGGCCTCATTAATAAAGTGCCAGCATCTGGTCTGATAATGAAGTTTCTTCTGGACGCTCTTTTTCCCTCCCCTGCTCCGTCTGTCCATTCAAACTGCTCGTCGATGTCTCCGCAACGCAAGTCATCGCTTTAAGTAGGAGTGGGCTATATGACGCTGTGTTCTTGTTATCGTGATAAGTTGAATCACAGTACTTCAAGGACACTGACCACTGCGGGCATCACAAGAAACAATTATGCAGAGGCTGTAAACAACAACAGCCAGCATCCAGGAACTGTATGAACTTCATAGTAACGTAGATAATTGGACGCCAGCCCATTGTGCAATTATCTCATTTTCTTCTATTATTTGTAGCAAATGTTTGATGTTCTTTGCTTATTATTCTACTTAATTATTTTTGCAAATGCTGAATCACGGTACTTATGGTTCTTAGAGACGTTTTATTAATGGATTACAACTGTTTTGTTGGTGTATTTTGCTTTTATCAACTTGTTCGTAAACCTTGGGATACATATTTTGTGCCATGATGTTGTGCAGTATTTCTGCAACTTTCGTTAGAGGCAAATAATGAAGCCATGCACAGAAATCACAGACTAATGCAAGAGATTTAACTCAAAATATGAGCGCTACCAGGCTAGCTGTAATTTAAGACCTTGCACATACACCGATTAGCCATAATGCTAATACTACCTGCCATATTTTGCATAGACCCTCCTTCTTGCTGCCAAACCGGCTCTGATCTCTTCGGTTGGATCGGACCAGAGAGGCTAGCTTTCACTCCCCACAGACATCAGTAAGCCTTGGGCGCCCATGACCTTGTCGTTGGTTCAGTGGTTGTCCGTCATGAATCTCATTTGGTAGGTACTGCGTACTGAGAACAACCCACAAGACCTGCCAAGCTCTGTCTCATCTAGCCAACACTATCAGGCCTGTGTCAAAGCTGTTCAGATCCTTTCGCTCGTCCATATGTCCATCAACTTCAGGACTGCTGCTTTATATATCCCACCCCTTGAAAGGTGCTACTGTGATGAGAAAATCAGTGTTATTCATGTCACCTGTCATCTGTGCACATCTCTACATGTGCTCTAGCCTATTAGGAAGTGTCAGTCAAGCTATTTCATGGCTGATTAGGGGTTAACATGAAGTACAGGGGGTTATGAGGAGGAATCCATTAAGACCCAATCACTTTTTCTCTGCATTTTGCTTTTCTCCTTACTTTGCTCTTCTTCTCTACATGTTTTACCTTCATACAGTTTTAATCTGGCATGCTGGAGTCACATGCTTGTGTACCGAGGTCCATTAGGTCCAGACTTGTGTGAAAAGTGGTTTAAAATCCAATTAGTGCAGCCAAAAGGGCCTTTAAATTTTACTAATTTGGCCAAAACAAAATTCTATGTTTCTACCTAACTTTCTAATGGAGAGATGGAGTTTTAAGATTAATCAGGTGGAGACTAGCATCTTCCTAAAGGCTCAACAGCACCACAGAGCCCTAGAACAGCACAGAATGGAAGGTTCATCCAGAGGTGTTGTTAATTATGTATAGCATTCGCTTTTGTTTTGCGTTTCATATTTTCTTTATTCATAATCTAATCTAATAATAGCAGTGATTACCAACGCACTGCAGTCAGTGCCATCCTGTCTGCCTTTATGAACCTGTTTGGTACAGTTTCAGACAGAATTTTGTTGAACTCAGGTCGGTTTCAGACTCAAAGTTGATGTATTTTGAGTTTGACAGAAAATTCGAAGGCAAAATTTGGATTCAGATCGAAATTTCGGCTGCTACCTCTTTACCGAGGCCGAACCGAGACCTTGAGAGGCTTCTGTGGGCTCTTGTCTAAAGCTCTCCCCGTGTCTCTTCTTCCAAAAGCCATGGCATCGGTGGCTGAGAGAGGAGGCCCGAGCAGACCTGGCATAAACAAGCATCCATCATGCTTCCTTCTGTGACCAGAGGGCATAGGGCTAATTGGCACCATGTCAAGCTAGAGGCCAAAAGGACATGGCGCACAGTGCGCATGCATGTGTGCTCATGAGAGGGGCAGAGATGGAGTGAGAGAGAGACAGAGAGAGAGAGAGAAATAAAGAAATAGAGAAACTGAGCAAAATCCAGGGAAGCTGTGAGCAACCGGATAACCAGACATGTTGCCTCCAAACCCCTATTGGCTTGAACAGTTCTGTCAGTTGCTGTCTAAGATGCAGTCACATGTTCGGTTGCCATGCTTGGCTGTGCTGGCAGGGATATGCTGCGTTTGTGTATCTATGGTGAGAGATCCCACCAGTGTGGTATTTAGAAATAATCCATCAGTATTAGACTTAATCACACTGGATTTCCTGTATACTCTCACTGGCCAGTTTACTGGAAACCTCTACCCTTACTCAAATGACATCTAACAGCTTTCATATAATCACAATCTGAGCAATGGTGGGTGGGGGGGTGGGGGTGGGGGTGGGGGGGGTTCTGTCAAAACATGCTGCACTCTTATAAAGTGGATTTAAGGTAGGAATTTCTGATAAAGTGGTCAGATATTAGAAGTAAACGAAAAGTGTTTCTAATAAAGTGGCCACTAAGTGAAGTGTTTTGTATGAAGAGGCCAGTGAATGAAAGTACAAGGTACGTGTTTTTTATAAACTGGTCAATCAGTAAAAAGTAGTGGTTTCTAATAAAATGGCCAGTCAATGTGGGGGGGGAATGGTAGGTGTTTCCAATAAATTGGCCACCGATTGATGTGCTTTGTATAAAGAGGCCAGTGAACGGAAGAAAATGGTAGATGTTTCTTATAAAGTGGCCACTCTGTTTGGTGTTTTGTATACAGTGGCCAGTGCATGGAAGCAAATGGTAGGTGTTTCTAATAAAATGGCCAGTCAATGGAAATAATTGGTAGGTGTTTCCAATGAAGTGGCCACCGAGTGAGGTGTTTTGTATAAAGACGCCAGTGAGTGGAAGGACAAGGTCTGTACAAGTAAATGGTAGGTGTTTCTAATAAAGTGGCCAGTGAGTATCAAAATGATGCAAAAAGCCCCTCGTTAACCTTCCTGAATGCTCATTAAAAACTCCCATGTCTATGAATTTGAAGAAACAGATCGCCAACCCCTCCAACCCCCACTTGAGCAAAGAACCGGCATTGTCTTCTGTCTTCATGGTCAAAAATAACATCACCTACTGATTACGCCCATCTCTGTTATGCGATACAGGCAATTAATACAAAAGATTGTGCTGTTTGTGAACAGTTGCCAGTTAAGATTGAGGTGTATAGGCGTCGAGATTCTCCAAATAAAAGTTATTGGATGCTAAGCCAACAACGCCTGAGATTCAGGAAGGAAACGGCACTTGCAGAGTCCCTGAAGTGACTGCATGTGCTATTTTTAAACTTTTGACAACAGGGACCTCCAAACTGTAGCTCACTTCCTGCCAGAGAGCCGTGTTATTTTCCCAAATTATGAAATCAACATAAAAATGAAGATTGTTTTTTTTGTCTTTAAAATTCAGTGCAGGAGAACCAGCCACGCAGCTTCCCACGTGTTTCTAAAAGTGGCCCGTCATGTTCTACACATCCAAGGGACTGAAAATAGTAGCACGGAGCTCGGCGTCAGCCAATTAGGTACAGGCATGTGTTGTGGCACGTTAAACTTTAACAAAAGGCACGTTGAGCGTGGGACCCTTGAAAACGTCGAGCACCGGGAGCTTCTGGAGTGCCGAACTTATCCACACGCGTTATGTTCCGCGACATGTCGTCATGCCGCAATGCCTGGAGAAGCTTCCAGGATACAAAGCATCATAAGTCTGTGCTAGCGTGTCAAACGCAGAGCTTCCTCTTCTTTCTGATTTTTAAAGTTTTTTTTTTTTTCTTCTTCTTGCACATCTTATTTTCTGCCAGGCCTGGCCCTGTGCAGAGGAGGGGGAAGAGGAAATCCCTGAAAGTCTGCGGAGGAGAGAGAGAGTGCAGGAATGTGGGATTAAGGGTCCAGACTTGCATCGGTTCCCCTCTTCCTAAGCTTACCTTACTCACTCCGCCCCTGGGGAAACTGCAAAGGGGCCGGAGCTGGAGCTGCAAGCAGATTTCCATGCATTAGTCTCTCTCTCTCTCTCTCTCCATCTCTCTCTCAGTATCCACAGTATCTCTCGCTCTCAAACCGCATTTCTCCATCTCTCCCACTTTCTCTCTGTCACACAATCTCTCTCGCCTTCTCTCTCTCACTGTGTCTTTCTCTGGCACTTCAGCTCTCACTTTCTCTACTTTATATTTTCCTCTCTCTCTCCCTCACTCTCTCTCCCTCTCTCTCTCTGTCTCTCTCTCCTGTCTCTCTCTTCCGTGTCTCTCTCTCATACCTCTCATTTTTTTCTCCCGTTCTCTCTCTCTCTCTCTCTCCCTCTCTCTATCTGTCTCTGTCATATTTCTCTGTTGGTCACTCCCTCTCATTTTACTCCCATCTTTCCATCTGTCTGTCTGTCCACCTCTCCCTCTCTTTCATTCTCTTTCCCTCTCTCTCCTTCTCTGCCCTGTCTCTCTCTTTATCTCTATGTCTCTCTTTAGCCCTTTAGCTCTCTCTCTCTCTCTCTCTCTCTCTCTCTCTCTCTCTCTCACTTTCTCTCTCTCTATCCTATCTCTCTCTTTATCTCTCTATCTCCCTTTAGCTCTTTAAGTCTCTCTCCCTCCTTATTTCTCTTTAGCTCTCCCCCTCTCGTTTTTGCCTTCTCTGTGTCTGTCTGTCTGTTTGTCTGCCTCGCTCTCTCTCTCTCTGTCACCACTCTCCCCAAGCCCCCCCCAACCCCCACCCCCCCGCCATCCCCACCATCCCCAAGCCCTAGGTTGGCTTATCAGGGTGAGCAGCTGCTCTGTCGCTCGCGGGACCTCATCAAGCCCGAACTGGCGAAGAAGCCTACCTGCTGGCGCTGGGCCATTACTGCCACAGTCCCACAGCACCCTCCCTCTCTCTCCTTGGGCCCAGCGACAGCCACCCAATTACCTGAGCCCGAATAAATAATAAAATAAATGCAGACGGAACGAACGTACGTACATGGCGGAGAGACACGGGAATGATGTGCTGATGTGCCGATCGGCACAGACAGGGATCTTTATTTATTTATTTGTTTGTTTGTTTGTTTACGTCTTTCTTGTCATTCCTCCAGCGAGGTGGCGGAAGGCGGGACACGCGTGGGTGCCCCGGTGGGCGGCAGGGCATGGTGGTGGAAGACGCGCGCTTCTTCAAACGGCATTTACAGATGAGATATAGGATGTCTTGGTGCTGCGAGCACCTCGGGGGGACAAATTATGATTAGAGGGTGGTCTTGTGCGGCTTCCGAGCCACGAGGTTGAATAACAGGATTTTGTGGCTCAGCGTGTGCGTGTATATGTGTGTGTGCTCCCCACATCCCCCCCATCATTCCCTAGAAATAGGGTGCAGGGAATCAAATCAATTTCGCCGGGTCTCTGCGTTGTTAGCCGCTTAGAAATGAGATTGTGGAAGGGAGCCGGGAGGGGGAAAAATGGCCGACCTTTCGGAAGTTCAAAGATTCCTGGTCGCAGTTTTGTTCCCCATCCCAGATATCTATTTTTAATCAGGACATCAAACAGGCCAGACTGATTAGGACCCTGATCACATCGGGAGCCAGGATTGTCTATTGGTGGGAAGGAAGAGTTGTTCCTTTCAAGCAGATGCTCACACACACACACACACACACACACACAAACACACTACATTTTATCTCCTCTCTTAAAGAAAGCTCAGAAAAAGCCTTTAGATTTGTAATCCTGTCATCGTCAGAGGCACCGGGTGGTTTCTTGGTCCCTGGAGAAAACCCTGTTTTCCCTGCTGTCAGATTGTACTTTCTTCGATCTTGCACATAAACAAAAAAATGAACCTGGGTAGGTGGTGCCGATGGATGCTCGCAAAACTGCAAAAGAAAAGAACAAAAAAAAAAATTCCAGGTGAAAGTTTTGGAGATAATTCTGGGCAACTTAGTTTGAGATCATGCTCATATTTCTCAGCCCTATCACATTAATTTTGTTTATTACTATCTCAAAATCTATTGTACGTAGTCAACATGGTCAAAAATCGAAATGAGGTCATAGAACCCTTCATTTGTTTTGTTTTTGTATTGTTTGTATAAATGTGTCAGTGTTTGTCATGGCTCTAAGGCTTCCCAGGCCAGCCACCTGAGCAACACTACACCACAGTCATGTAGATTGTCAGGGTGGCTGTTTGAGAAATGCTACCGTAGCAACATGTGGCTTTCTGGCCACAGCTACTTTAGTGATTCTACAGCTATGAGGCTTCTTGGCCACCTATCAGTGCCGTGCTACAACGCACATTAGAGGCTAGGACCCAGATTCTAAAAAGCTGCTTGGTGACCACTTCAGTTGTTAAAAATCACTATAGAAATTAAATTGACTTGACATGATCTAAAAGTTCTAGAAAGAACCCTTCATTTGGTAAAGAATCCTTACATTAGGTCAATCTTGATAAGGTTCTTTCAGACATGATACTTTTAGGGACCTTACAGTGGTTCTTCTACCTCATTGCTCATAGTACAATTGGTGGAAAGTCAAGGCTACATTGATCTTTAGGCTTTGTGAAAAAAGAATTGTGAACATTTATAAATGTAATAGATGCTGTATTAAAAGTAGCAATCCCTAAGCAGATTGCGCTTCCAAGTAAGCATCACTTGACTTCCCAATGCTGATGTGAATGCATTCAAATACTGAGAATCATGTTTTCCATGCCTTTAGATGCCAAATGGGCTGCGACAGCGGTGCCATTTGGTTTCCGCCTCATCAAGCGTGTGTATGGGTAAAACAGACTTCACACGGATCTGCGTGGCTTTGCTGATGCTTGAGGTCACTGTCGTCAGGAACTGCTGCCAGTCCATGCGAGATCACATGATGTCCGTTGATTGTCTTGTGGCTTGACATTCGGTTTGTGGCCCGGTGCTCAATTGTGTCGACAAAGCCTTCAGCCAATCAACAGATAAGCCCTGTCTGACTCATTTGCATGTCACAGGTGATTTGACCTTTGAGTTGCCAATTAGCATAAAATCAACCACTGTTTTCTTTTTCACGAGTGTCTGCACAGAGCATCGTTTCTTTGATGCGGTTTATTTACGAGCGCTGCATGGCGCACGCTGGGGAGGAAGAAAAGGAGAGTAATTGGCTGAATCGGTACAGCACAAAACACACTTTGTGGCGGGACATGCTTTGCTGTGCCGGGTGCGAAGGGGAAAAGGCACTTATCCTCTCAGCAATTATGTTTACACATTAGTTGTGTATATTTTATGCCGTTCTGCTGAGTGCAAATTGTTCACATGGTGGAAGGGTTTTTTTTTTGTTTTTTTTTTCCTTCCCACCACCGTCTTTAATGAAAAACTCTTCACCGTCGAATGCGCAGACCATCTTTTAATTAGAACGGAGGTATCTTGGAAGTCTTCTCCCATTAAGTCGTGGATTGCGGGTAATTGGGCTACAGATTGCAAAACGCTGATTGATGGTGCCGGCAATGCCGGTGCACTGCTCCGTCAAAGCCTTTTTGCTGCCTCTAGAAAGTGGCAGATGGCCCACCAGGTGAATGGGGGCATGGCAGTTCAGAATGGACCTGTTGGCGATGCCACAGGGATGGATGGGGTGGGTTGAGCCATAGTGGAGACGGCGGGAGAGAGAAGGGCTGTAAAGAGATGTATGCTTTGGGCTTGAGAGGGAAAGGGAGGGAGGGGAGACCAATGAATTGAGCCATAATCTAAAGAGGTGGAGTGAGAAAGAAGGTGAAGAAATGAATGTACCAGGTTTAGAAGAGAGATGGGTTGAACCAGTGTGAAGAGAGGGATCAAGAGGAAGAAGGTGAAGACAAGGATGTATCTGAGAGAGAGTGGGCTGAAAGAGAGACAGTAAAGTGAGGATGCAAGGGGCTAGAAGAGTGAGAGAGCTAGAGAGAGAGAAAGAGAGAGAGAGAGAGAGAGAGAGAGAGAGAGAGTACTAAGCTTGAGAGAAAGGTAAGAGAGAAAGATAATTGAGACAGAGAGAGAAAGAAGAGAAATAATAGTAGGCTTGAGAGAATGGTAAGAGAGAGTAAGAAATGAGAGAGAGGGAGAAGAGAGAGTGAACTAGGATTGAGAGAATGGTAAGAGAAAAAGAAAATAGATTGAGAGAGAGAGAGAGGGAGAGAGTACAAGGCTTGGGAAACTGGTAAGAGAGAAAGACAGGAGAGAAAGGGGTAGAAAGAGAGTACTAGGCTTGAGAGAATGCTGAAAGAGAGAGAGTGTTAGACTTGGGAAATTGGTAAGAGAGAGAAAGATGGGAGAGAGAGAAAGAGTACTAGGCTTAAGAAAAGAGTGTGAGAGAGTCATAGGCTTGAAAGAATAATAAAGAGAGGAAAAAGAGAGAGAATTAGGCTTGGGAAAATGGTGAGAGAGAAAGAAAGAGGGAGAAAATGGCTTAAGAAAATGGTGTGTGTGAGAGAGAGAGTGGACTAGGCTTTGGAGAATAGTAAGAGGGTGAAAGAATGAAGAAAGGGAGGGCAAAAGAGAGAGAGAGAAAAGTGAGAAGAGGGAGACGGTGGCCAGGGGAGAGAGGACGGGAGTGGTAGTTGAGGTAGGTTCAGAGGGAGACCTGTCAGCTTTGATTTATGACGTGTTTCTCCTGGCTCCGCTAACTTGTCAGCAGACACAGAAGGGACGGCACTAACAGCTCACTGTGCTGTGATTGGCTTTTTTTTTTTTTTTCCCACAGCCCCATGAACAAGGTGCCCCTCATCCTCTCTCACTATCTCTGCTCACGTTTTTAATTAATTCCTCCCTCCCTCTCTCTCTCTCTCTCTCTCTCTCTCTCTCTCTTCAGGCAAGGGAAAGAACTTGACAAAAGCTTCCAAGCCTCTTCCCTCCCTTTTCCTGCATTAGACGGCTTTCGTTGCTGTCAAAAAACGTCCCTCTTCTTGGCTCTGTCGGGCTGATACGTTATGTCAGGCATGATGGCTATCGATAGCTGTCCCAGGATGCTTGCTGAAGCCACTAAGAAGCATCTGTCTCTTCCTCTCCATTGAGATGCAGCCCCTGGAAGACTGGCACAAACAGAGCAGTTGTCATACTTCTCGTCGTTCCTTCGGGCCTCTGGTTCGTTCGGAGCCAAGATATGACAAGTTGCTTAGTCTTCATTGGCTCTAAATCTGCCGGTGCAGGAGTGATCCCTGCCTAGGTGTGGAAAAAAAGTCGCAGTAATTTTAAGAGCACCCTACCACAGAGAGGGGGCCTGTCTTCATCATAACAGAGTCTTGGGTCCCTGGACATTTACAGGCTAGACTTCCCGACATTCCTGGATAAAGCCTGCGCCTGTGGCAATCCCCATGCCAACCGTGAAGAAAGAGAGACGACTGAGTTATTTTAATAGTTAGAGTGAGTTTTTTGACTGCAGCTGCCACTCTCTGCTGTTTCAGAAAAGCAGATTCCATACATTAGTTTGGAAATGAAATGTGACCTCTGCATTTAACCCATCACACGTGCAGCAGTGGGCAACTATCAGCAGCGCGCGGGGAGCAGTGTAGCAGGACGGTACCTTGCTTAAGGGTACCTCATTGGTGCCCGGGCCGGGATTCGAACCTGCGACCTTCAGGTCCCAAAGGCAGCGTCCTAACCACTATGACAATGACTAACATGACACTTTGTTATACACCATGGCAAGACAAACAGCAAGTGTGTGTTTCTCTGTTGTGTGTGTTACGCTCTGCAGTCAACTGTACTGTGTTGGCTGTGTCACGTGTTCTGTGAGATTTATTTTTTGATCAACTTTCAAATGTAAAACAGTGAAAATATAAGTTTTGACTGTAAAAATGTTGGTAAATTAAGTGAAAGTGACTACTTGTCATTGTGAACACACTCAAGCACCACAACGAAATGTGACCTATGCATTTAACCCATCACACGTGCACACGTGGAGCAGTGGGCAGCTACCATCAGCGCCCAGGGAGCAGTGTAGCGGGACGGTACCTTGCTCAAGGGTACCTTAGTAGTGCCCGGGCTGGGACTCGAACCTGCGACCTACAGGTCCCAAAGGCAGTGTCCTAACCACTAGGCCACCACTAATTAATAATTAATTAATTAATTGTAATATGGCGCTACATTCTGTTACATGCAGGATTAGAATGGAATGCAACATTCCGTGTCGAACATTCCAAGTCGTACCAGTGTGACGCTACGCTAACAAGGTCAAGACTCAGGTAACTGGCTGAATTGGGAATAATTGGCCGAATCTGGTACTTGGCTGAACAATTTTGCTTGCATATATACAGAGCACACCACTGGTCATCCCTCTTCTTCTTGCTCCCTTCTTGATCACCAAGAACAATGTGTTCTGTACCACTCATGAACTGGTTCTCCTGTAAGACCACTGTCTTAGCACACTGACTACGGCATTTGCTATCTTAGTACAAGCCTTCGCTACAGCCCACATGAGCCACACAACAGACATATCGCTAGACAGTGTGAGCTGGATGGGTTTAAAAAGCTCTACTTGAAGTCCATGTGCCCCAGGGAGTCCATGTGACAGCACAGGGTCATCAGGCTGATGACGCTTGACACAACAGCACTTCCCAGGTGAGGCCCCCAGTGGGCTGGCCGGAGGCTCGGGCCTTCCTCCTGCTCCTTTTCACCTCCCTGTCCCACTGCATCATCCCAGGCCTCCTGCAAGTGGGAACAGAAGGCTACGAAGATGTAGACCTAGCATGGATCAGTTACAACTTCCCAGGATTTACAGACTATTGGGTATGTTCATGGGCAGCCATTTTCACAAACTTCATGTTAAAGCATAGTTGATTCTTTGGACCCATGCCCAAACCACTTGTTCACTCCAGATGGCAAAAATGAGGACATGTATCATTCTGCAAACTTCATATTGTTTTAACAAGGTTTAAAAGCAGAGCTTGGATGCAGCCTTATGAAACAAGGCGCTGTGTTATTGCGTTGGACCTGGATTACCTGGTAACATGGCACTGTGCTCGGACGCGTAATTCACTTTCCTCTAAATAAGTCATGCAGCCTTAATCAGAATTTCGAACAAGCTATTATCTTACTAATCTGGGCACTCTATTTCATGGAATACAGCCACTTGCTTTACGTTATCTACCTTTAGATTCGTCTGCTTTCAATAATCTCAAAGAAAATTGATTTCCTGGAATGAAAATGTTGGTTCAGTGTCAGTTGCCCTGTTCATATTCTCCTCACTGATATGGATCAGCACTGACACAGACGGGCCTTTTTTCATTGCATGTATCCAAAAAAAGCCTTTAGAGGCTTGTAAAAAAATTTAAAAAGTGAACGTCCACATTTACATTGTACATTATTTCATTTGGCTGACGCTTTTATCCAAAGCGACTTTCATGACATGGAGCAGTGTAGTGGTATGGTACCTTCCTCAAGGTTACCTCAGTAGTGCCGGGACATGAATCTGCGACCTTCAGGTCCCAAGGGCAATGTCCTAACCACTAGGCCACCACTGCCATTTAACCCATCACACATGCACAGGCAGGTGTCAACAGCGCCCACAGAGCAGTGTAGCAGGACAGCACCTTGCTCAAAAGTACCTCAATGGTTCCTGGCCTGGGACTCGAACCTGCAACCTTCTGTTTACAAGGGAAATGTCCTAACCACTAGGTCACCACTGCCCTTGTGTCTGGTTTGGCTTATTCTAGAGAATAAAGCTGTGCTATTGGTCAGGTTCCAGGCCCAAATGCAGCAGGACTCCCTCTCTCTCACGCTCCTGTGAGCTGCTTCGGTTGCCCGGCAGCACCTGTCAGTCCAGACGAGACGGGTGTCGCTTGTTATTGGGGCTGGACAGGTTCCAGAGGCGGAGGAAGGATGAAGGGAAGAAGGAGAAGGATGGGAGGGAAGGGCGTTTTCTTCGCCAGAGCAATTTATCGATTTGAATAAGCCTACCCCCCCCCACACCCCCACCCCACCCCCAGAGCTAATGGGGTGCGTCATTTTGTTTCCCCCCTGCTGCACCCACAATCCATCTCCAGCGTGGCAGGCAGGGAGCAGGGCCGCGCGTCATTGTTTGGGTGATTTATGGAGCACCCTGCCAAGGGCCAGTTTGTCATTCATAGTCATCCTCGGATCACAGCCGCTACAGTTACAGCATCACGAGTGGGGCAAGGTAGAGGCGAGTATGAAGGAATGGACTTCGAGAAAAAAAAAAGAAGAAAAAAGAAAAATCAATAGAACGAAGGCAATAGGCGAAGAAGTGGACAGGAAATGGTGGTCCGCAATGATTTTGAATGGGGTCTCTTTGGAGAAAAAGTCTGACTCTGCTTGCCAGCCAAAAAAAAAAAGTGGGGGGGGGGGGGGGGAGGAAAAAAAATGAGACTGGACACCTCACACTGGCTCTTGTTCAACTTCTCT
>JBBPDA010000021.1:20995997-21006189 GCA_037974385.1 Arnoldichthys spilopterus | reverse complement strand
TGGGGGGGGGTATGATGTTTGGTGGTGTGGTGTGTGTGTGTGTGTGTGTGTGTGTGTGTGTGTGTGTGTGTGTGTGTGTGTGCTATGACTACACACTCTCAGCGGGGAGTCTATCCTGAAGCAGTGCAGCGCCCTCCTGCAGTGGATGCGAGCTGCTGGAGCGGACACAAGAAGATGGCACTGCACACACACACACACACACACATACACACACACACACACACACACACACACTTGTTAAGAGCCCTAACGAGCTGCAGAGAGATGCAGTGGTCAGAAGGGCTGGACACATGCTGATGAGAGTCTGGACAGGGTGAGATGTGGCTTTGATGGACACTGTGGCCCTGCATGAGGCTGTGAAAGAGCAGTTTAAGGCATGTGTTTGGTGAGGTTGGCTCTGATTGGATAACAGTCTTTGACATATGTGGAAATAATGGCGAAGAGCTCCGGACTGGGATTACTGGTGTCACTGTCCTCAAAGTTGTACAGTTCCCCCTTTTCTTTTGGCGCAATGAAACAAGAGAAGCCACATCAGCTCTTACATTGTTCGTAGTGCATTGGCCATGAAGGCTCTGATGGGCTGGGTGGGTGTAGTCTGGACCGTCCTGGCCTGGCTGGGGCTGGAGACTGACAGCAGATGCGAATTGTCAAACGCTGTGCTTGGCTCATTAGCTGCTCGTCCAGTTGCACCGAACCCAGCTGTCGCTTGGCCCTGGGACCACAGGGTTGAGTGTGTGCGAGAGTGGGTTTGCGTATGTGTCTAAATGTAATGTACACACATCCTCGTTTGTATCAGTGCTTTTCTTCAGTGAGCATGTGGCCACACCTCATAAACTCATCTAGGACATTCGGCATTAATTAATGAGTAGTGCTTTCTGCCTTAACACCCAGAACGACAGTAGAAGCTTGGTGTAATTACTTCTCGCTCCTAGTTCACAGGGTGTAAGAGAACACTGTGGAGAAATGTCGTCAAAGGTGTAAATTCCAAAGTCTTGTGTTTGGAAGTGGGGTCGTTATCATTTCAAATGGAAAAATTCATTCCGCAGTTGATGCATGCAGTGTTGCTCTGCGGAAAGGAAAAAAAAAACACGTTCTTTACATTATTTTTTCCATTTTTTGTTTTTCCAGTACCAATATAAAAACATGGCTGACCCCAAAACAATGCTTTTTTGTTTAACCTACTAAGTTTTGAAATAAGTCATTTTTTTAACCTAATTTTTCCTCCAATTGAGTTGTCACCAATAACCATCCACTTGCTAAGTCTCTGCCTGTCTTAAGATCCAAACTAGGAGTGAAGGCTGGCACTTGGTTCCTTCCTTGGTTCCGCTTGGAGGAGAACTGCCAGTTCTAAGCTAACACATGCCTGCATTCTCTAGCATTGTGCTGGGTGATTGGGAGGGGTCCATCCACAAGCAGAGAGAATGAGGCCTGAGGTCTTGGGCATCACCAGTAACTAGGGAATCAGGGCAGTGGTGGCAGTTAAGGACTTGCCCTTGTAATTAGAGGATTACAGTTTCAAGCCTTGGCCCAGGTACCACTGAGGTTCCCTTAAGCAAAGTATCACCCTTGTTGATAGCTGCCCACTGCTGCATATGGGAATGGGTTAAATGCAGAAGTCACATTTTGTGGTGGTGCATTCTATGTGATGGGATGTGTTCACAATGACAAATAGTCACTTTCACTAGATAGATCACACAAATACACAGAAGCAATTAAGAGAAACCTAAACACAGGCATTCATGCACAAACTACTCAAACAAGAAACAGCCAGCTGTTAGCACATAATAGCTTGGGTTGTTCTTCATTTAGCCCTACGATATCCAATCCAGCATGATCTGCTGATAGGGGCAATATGTGGTATTGGCTCTGTGCCATTTTTTTATTCTTGATACTGAACCAGGGAGGAAGCATAGATATGAACCTACTAAATTAAAGGTGATGGTGTATCTTTCCATGTAATTCAACATGATTGCATAATTACCTTGAAATATTAGAGCAAAACAAAATGAGTAATACGTCCCATGTAAGGGTTAATCTGGCCTGATCTCTGAGCTTTTTTTTTCTTTTTTTTTTCTCTCCGCAAGCACCATCTCATGTTACGACTTCTGGCAGGAGAGAAAGCTTCTGCGTGTTCTTTTCAACTGCTCAGTAAAATATTCAAAGCCAATAAAGTTTTACAGGCTAAACAAGGAATTGCTGGAGTGGCCTTATTACATATAGGCAGAGTGCTGATCAATGCACAAAGGCACACACTGTCAGAAAAACACCTACTGTCCTAGTTAATGTTAGTCCCCATGGGTACAATCAGCATAAACGTACCTCTAAAGGTACAATATAGTCCTTATGGTGCAACTGTGTACCTTAAACTAATTGTAAAGGTGCATTCTGTTTCTACACATTCATAGGTCAATTGCCTCAAATAATCAGCCAAAAACCTTTGAGTGATTTTTTGTCATTGTTAATGTGCCACACTGCACTACAACAAAATGCTCATTGCATGTGTAGTGTATTTGCATGTAGGAGCAGTGGGCAGCTGATATGGGCAGTCCTTGATCACAGGTACCTCAGTGGGTACCATTACCAGTACAGGATTTATACCAGCAACCTTCTGATCACATTGACAACTACCTGACCGTTACACTACCATTACCCTACTGTTAGGGGGAGTGGATTCAGTGCATCCTAAACAGCATAACAGCAGTAGAACATGGTCCATTTATCTTCTCTATTATCGTCTATTTATCAGATAGGAAGAGTTCTTCTAACCATGTGTCTACTATTTACTATGTACTACATGTACATCATCTAATGTTCAAACCATGCTTACCTGACTGTGCCATTGACCTCTACTGCTGTGGGCCAATCTGCAGTTCTCCTGGCCAAAGCAGGCCGGCATACAGATGCAGCCTGTAAATATTTACCAATACAGCAGATTTCCTTGAATTAATCAGGGGTAGATTCCACAATCCATGCGGGAGACTCACAACTGACCAACGCTGAAAATGCATGTGTAAAATGTGCGACGGCATTAAAGATCAAAGATATTTGCATTAAGATCACACCCCCTTGCTTTAAGGGAATTAAAAAAGGCAGATGGGTCACTTTGAATTAAAAGCAAATTTGATTTAAAGGGAACAAGCAGAAGGTCCTGCATAGTTCAACCATAATAAATGTTATGAATCAATATTTATATTTACATTATATTTACATGTCCCACAGAGAGATTGCGCTCTAAACACTTTCTGAATACAGATACGTCATTGCATAGGTTTGGATCTGCAGAGAACAAATCACTTTTTGCTTCACCTAATTGCTTTTTGGACCCATCCCTTATCGTAGTAGCAGTAAATGGGAGTTTCCGGAGGTTCCAAGGGCCTGGAACTGTCATGGTGGGCTCAGAGGACTATATAATATTGGGGGCACAACATTTCTAGCGGCACTACTAGGTACAGTTCGAATAAGAAAACTGTCCACTTCGGTTGTCTGCCAGTGTCAGCCTCTGGTTGTCACCACTGTGGGTGATCTGGGCGTCATAACATCCATGTGAATGCAGTCCAATGTATCTTAGAGACACATTGTAGGGAAATCCCTCAAACCACTCTTTGGAGGTGGTCACTGTTGTATGTGACCACTTACCATTAGTAGTATGAACATGGGAGTCATAGTGGGGTGAAAAGTTGGACTGACTTAATAGGGGCCCAACTGGGTGAAGGGCCCTTGAGAAGTCTGGAAATATATATTTTTGTGTGTAGGTGGGGTCTATTGACACTGTGTTATGCCCCTGAGTATGAACACAAAAGCCTCATGGCAGCAATGAGAGACCACCTAGACATCTGGGTCATCACAGCAGAGGCGGCGTTGTCTAGTCTTTCTTTTTAGGCTACTTTCTCGTAGTCTTTCTATCTTGGGAACAGCACATGGCCAGTAGTGTGACATCCATTATTAGCCCAAACATACCGAAAAATAAATACAACCAAAAACGCACACACACACTGACACACACACACATTTACATGCTTTTAGCTTTTCATTTGGTGAACATTTTAGCCTCCCATTGTCTTGGGGTGTCAGAATGATGTGCCTAAATGGGAGAAAGAGAGGAGAAAGAGGAGCAGACAGACTGCAGGCCCACTGGGAGAGCCTGTGACGCTGTTGGAAGAGTGGAGGAACCTGCCGTCCGGTATTTTTAATGAAATCCCTCCTGCCTAATTATGTGAAAAAGCACAATATGTTTGGGAAGCGCCCGGAAAAAGGCTCCTGACAGGCTCTAAAGGGCCATCGACAGCTAAAGAGCGACAAGCAGGGTGCAGGGAGGGAGGAAGTGTTGTTGGAAGGGGTGGGGGTGGGGTGGGGGGGTGCAAAATAAGAGAGGCAAAGGCAGAGGAAGTGAAGGAGTCACTGGGGCATTTTGCTGTAAACCCACTTAGCTCGTTCACATGACATCTTAATGAGATGAGTGCTATGCAACACAGCACATCTGCTTTGAGAGGTGTGGGCCACACACCATTCATCTACATTTAATCACATTTGCTTCTATCATTGCCTTCCTGAGCATCTCCAAACTGTGTGCATGCAGACGTAACTCCGTTTAGACAGACAATCTTTTGCTTGTTTGCCAGATCGCTCAGTCAGTGTCCCTAATTGACAGATTGAGAATTTCAGTCAGTTGCTGGTGGAGCCGTTTGGGGTATGAGGGCAACATGAACAGCATTATTTGTACAACTGCAGTTTTAAAAGATGAAATGCAGTGTTATTGCATTAATAAACACAGGATCTCTGAAAAGGGACCACTGCATTCCCACAGTGCCATTACACCTAGCTAGCTTGCTAGCTTTAATGGAATTAGCCTGCTAGCTTTGTTTGAGTGAGTTAATCACACATGTATAGTTATACAGATCTATCACATAGTCGAAATGCCATTTTCTGTTTCAAACATTATCTGCTATTCTCCTTGACATTACTGCCTCTTTGCACAACCTGCTTCTTTTCTGCACTGTCTTTATTAGCAACTGTCTGTCTTAGCACTGTCTTGCACTTGTTTGCCTACAGTACAATGCACTTTATGTTGTCACATATGTAGTTTTTGTGGTCCTGTGTTTTCATGTAGCACTGTGGTCCTGGAAAAACATTCTTTCATTTTGCTGTGTACTGCATGAACTGTACATGGTAGAAATGACACTAAAGGCCGACTTGACTTATTTGAAAATCAACATTTGCAGCTAGCTGCGATTCAAAGGACAGCTTACAAGCTAGCCCAGCTTGCCATCTGGGCCTACCTCATTTTTTTTTAACCCATTCTAATGACTTAAGCCAAGTACGTAGCCTCGTTATTTCCTAACAGCGGCAGCCCAGCTTAGCTAATCAAGGTGTGGAGATGTATGCAGGCAGTGAATAAACGCTGCATGGAGGGATGGGGTAGAAGTTGACGGAAGGCTTGCTTACGGAGAGCTCACTGTAATTGAAAATATCTCCCTTACACAAAGAACCCAGGCTCTAATGGCCTTCATATGAAGAAGTCATTTGGAGTTCATTAAAAAGTCATTTGCCAGGAGTTTAATGAGGGACCGGCGTCCAGGGATGCACGTCGGGGGCACCACAACAATAGTGTTTACCTGCTAGAAAACAGCCTCCGACTGTAATAAGGGAAAGAGAGCAGGAGAGAGAGGGAGATGGGCTGATCTGGGGAGGGAGGGGGGGGGGTATTTCTGGGATGGCAGAACAACAGAGGATGGGGACAGCGTGGCTGGCAGTGGCAGCATGTTGGCACCAAGGCCTGTGCCAGCCCTTCCTTGTCAGCTTTGCTCCAATGAGCTATTGTGTTCCTTTTCCAATTGTGTTTGCTCACTCGCTTATCTCTTCTGGCAAGGACATGACTGGCGCGTGTCGGCAGCGCAGAGCCGCTTGGAAATATTACTATTAACATCATCTCAGGTCACCGACATGCTGTATAGTCGCATAGAGAAAGAAAAGAAGAGAGGGGGGAAAAAAAGAGAGGGAGAGGGCAGGAGAGCTTTGTGTGCAAGCTGGCAGGGAAGGTAAGTGCTAGAGTGCTATAAACACGGTGAAGGGTTCTTTTGAGAGAGGTCAAAGAAGAACCATGTTGGTACCATTCAGTGGATTTTTTTTCAAACCATACGCTATGAATCATTTAGAACCATGTTCTCTAAAGGTGTGTGGAAGGTGGGCTTCTAAAGAACCTTTCAGTTGAGATAGGAACACTGCAGTTTTTACAGCAAGTCAATTTTTTATTGCACTTTTTACAACTGACGTTGTCACAAAGCAACTTTGAGCGAGGATGAGGGGACAGAGACCAGGAAAGACTCCCTAAACTATAGGAAGAAGCTTTGAGAGAAACCAAGGCTCACATTAACTATCCATTAAAGGGTTCTGTAGAGAGCCTAAAGTGGTCCTTCTTTGCCCCCCCCACCCCCCCCCACCCCCTCAAAAAAAAAAAAAAAGTGAATAGTGCTAAGCAAATTAATTGTATACAATAATATAAAAATATATACGTGGTGCAGTGGTTATTGCTGTCGCTACACAGCAAGAAGGTCCTGGGTTCAGTGCCCGGGTCGGCCACAGGTACCCTTCTGTGTGGAGTTTGCAAGCTCTCCCTGTGTTCGCCTGTTTCCTCAGAGTGCTCTGATTTCCTCCCACTGTCCAAAGTTTTGCAATAAATTGCTTGTAGATATGAGTGTGTGTGAGCGAGTGGTTGTTTGTGTATGTTTCCCTGTGATGGGTTGGCCTCCTGTCCTGTGTGTACCCTGCCAGCTTCCCTGTGACCCGAAATGGAAAAAGCATTTGAAAAATGAATGAATGAATCATTTTTAATATATGACATTTTTTATCATTTTATCAAAATGATGTATTTTGTCACCTTAAACCACACCTTGCTGTGCTTCCATGGCAGCGAGCTTTGAGGCCAGGTGTCTAAAAGACGATGCCTTGGCCAGTGCGGTCTGCCAGTGGATCTGTTAATTAGGCCTGCTAATGGCAGTAATTGTAGCCGTCGGTGGACCCAGCTGCTGCGGTTAAATGTGGGGTTGGCTGCTGGTTGCCAAGGTTCACGCTGGCTCCAGTTCGGCCTCTGCTGCTTGTGTGTGTAGTGTGAGTGGGTTGTGAAGGCTTACCAGGGGAGAGGAAAAGAAGCGAGAGGGATGAGGAAGGAGGGCCTGTGTGTGTGTGTGTGTGTATGTATGTGTGTGTGTGTGTGTTGTGGGTGGGGTGGACTGGGGTGGGGTGGTTGAATTACTCATATGACCTTAGCTCCAGGCACTTAGCAGCTGCTCGCAGCCAGTGGCCTAGCTGTTTATGAGTAGCCAGGCTCTGTCTGAGCTGTTAGCGCTGCACGATTGTGCAGTTCTTCAAACAGCCACTAGGGTCTCAGCCACTGACTTGAACTACAGCTGATCAATTATGTGCTGCAAATTAGCACAGTTTATTACAATAATTGCAGACTCTGGAAGAGCAGGATTCGAGCATATTGTACTGGGCAGCTGTCATAATAATTTAATTGAGAAGAGCAAGGTTTGATTGTATGGCTAATTTTGTCACATAAGAGTTAATAAACATATATTCAGTTTTCTCTGGGCTAAAATTATAAAAGGAATAACTAAAACCGCATGCTTACTTAGCATGTAGCACTGGTGCTAGCAGATTTAAGATTTAGCAGCAAGCTTATAGGAAAATGTAGCAGCACTTGGAGAAATGAATTTAAAAGCATGTTTATTGCTCTTAGCCACCACAGGTTATGTCATTTGAGGAAGAGACATGAATGACAGAGGCTGCCCCTTCAGGTGAGCTGAAGACTGGAGTTAACTAGTGAAACATTAAAAATAGTTAAGAGGGAGAGATTCTCTTCTATCCAAGTATAACATAGTATCTTTTATGAGTTTTACTCTTCAGTAGATGCTGTACCAATTTTTGTTTTATGAGATATGTTGAGTTATTTACTCTTGTTTTAAAGTAAAAAATATAGCAAAATGTACAATAAAAATACATAAAAATGCAGTGGAAGAGCAGGATTAGAGCATATTGTAGATGTGATTATTTAATTATTATTTAATTATAATCTGACAGATGTGATATATTAGTGAGATGTGTATTCCCACTAATTTTAATAAACAGATATTCAGAAATGTAAAATGCTATGCTTACTTTTTAGATGGTAGCCTTAGTGCTAGCCGTGTAAAGCAGAAAGTGCACAAAGGAAAATGTAGCAACACATAGAAAAATACATCGGAAAGCATGTGTATGTATCAGAAATAGCAATGGGATTTATTTTAGCTACCACAGATTAAACTGGTAGGTTTTCATGTGAGTTGAGGACAGAGGCTGCCCCTTCAGATGAGCTGACAAGACTGAAGTTAACTAGTAAAACATTATATGTTAAGAAGGAACGGTTGTGTTTTACCTCAGTATAATATACAATATATTCTACTATATTCCTCTTCAGTGGATGCTCTTCCAACGTAAGTAAATGTATTTTTTAAATGTAAGTATTATTAAAATTTTAATAATATAAGTTTTTTGAGATATCATGTAAAGTTAATAACTTGTTTCAAAGATCAGTAAAAGTTCAGGATTTTAGTACTGTCCCCTGGAACTGTTAAGAGTATTCAGTGATAAGTGAAATGAGAAATGGCCTTGGATTGTTCAGTGTTGAAGTTCAGTCACTAAAAACACTCCCAAAGCCCTTTATTACCTACATCATATCTAGATATCTTCAAGAATGAATCTGTGTAATGTGCTGAGAGTAGCCAAATGGCAAGGCTAGTTGGCATATAGCAATTTTGTATGGGCTAGTTAGCCTCTGAACAAGAGGCTTGCTGTATAATCAGGTGTCCTTATCCTTCCAGCTCGTCATGGTCATTGGGATTTGAAAGATGAAACCTGTTTCCTGTTCCATAATCAGAGCTCTTTTGTCAGAGAACTTTGATTAACATGTCCTGTGAGTGGTATCTGAGGGACTAAGGCATGAATGAGGACGCAGTGACCTTCCTGCTGGTGCTGGGTTCTTATGAGGGAGATATCTCAAGGAGAACCTTGTCCTTGCTTAAGCATCTGTCCAAGAACCACTTAAGTGGCTCTCGGCTAGACCACACAAGATACGGTCTGCATACGTAGGAGTTTCCGTCTTAAGTGATGGATAGATAAAGAGGTGTATGTGGCAAGGAGATTTTTCAGGAGACCTGATATAATTCTCCATCGCTTTCTCAGGGTAAAATGGTTTACATGCATCCGCCTTTACATGCCCAGTTAGTACATTAGCACTTATTTACCCCTCTAATATCTTTTTAACATCTTTACACATGCTTCTTTATTTCATTTGTGGTGTAATCGTGGCTCTGAGCACAGCATTAATCTGTAATTGACCATGCACTGGATTGGAATATCATGATAATATGGTTAGCATGGGACGAGGGGTGCGTGCATCTTTTGAGAGAGACATTTTCTTAACAAAGATAGGGACAGAAACCACAGTGAATTTCATAACATCAGCTCTTAACAAGGAAATTGATTTACCGTCTTGAGTTGAAGACCCTTGCTGTAAGAGAATGGTGGTCATTAGAAAGGCTTTTTCTCGCAGACTGTAATAAACCCACCAAATAAGCTGTTTGTGGAACAATACTTGAAAAAAATGAGGCAGTTTTGTTCTCCCTGTGAAAAAATGACGATAATAAGCAAGGCTATTGCTGCTGTGTAGCTGGGGCTAATTAGCCTGGCCTTGTTGGCTATTCTAGCGTGCAATATAGACCTGCTGTCCATGTGTGACATATGACATTCATTTTCCATTGAATTAAAGCCTTTTTTTACTGACAAAAGTTTCCACTGTTTAAGTCATCCAGCACACTCTTTTAGAATGCAGGTGTATGCAAAGGTTCGGTTAGTCAGATTACATCATTTGTTGACTTCCTGTTAAAATGACTACAAGTTCTCCACAGACCTTCTGCACATTTTAATGTACAATTATTCATAATTGGCTGGATTTAACATACAGAAAACCATGTATGTGCAAAAAATTAAGGGATGTGGTGGCCTAGTGGTTAGGACACTGCCTTTGGGACCGGAAGGTCGCAGGTTCGAGTCCCTACTGAGGTACCCTTGAGCAAGGTACTGTCCCACTACACTACTCCCCGGGCGCTGTTGGTAGCTGCCCACTGCTCCACGTGTGCACGTGTGATGGGTTAAATGC
>JBBPDA010000021.1:20984747-20995190 GCA_037974385.1 Arnoldichthys spilopterus | reverse complement strand
AATGCAGAGGTCACATTTCGTTGTGGTGCTTGAGTGTGTTCACAATGACAAAGAGTCACTTTCACTTCACTTCATGTATTATAGACATAGCCAAACACACTGACACCTAGTGGCAGTTTAGCACCTCCAACCCACCTAATGTGCATGAGAGGTCCAGTGAGCCCGGTGGAAACCCATGCAGAAATAAGTAACCTCCACACAGAAAAAAGATACTGGCCATTTCGGCTGGGAATGGAATCCAGCACCTTCTTGCTATGAGGCTAACCTTTTTGCAAACCAAAGCGCTAATGTGGTACATTAGTTAAAAAATGTGCCTTAAAATGTGCTAAAACTATCATATTTAAGTTTGTTCCCTGTACAACCTGTGTTGATCATGACTACAGAATTGACCAGGGAAACTGTACAGAAACACCACATTAAATAGCCATTAGCAATTGTATCAGGAATTCTCACAAATCTAGGTTTACGTTTTTGATTAGAGGACTATTTTCTACTAAACAAGGTGTAAACACTGCTGCATTTGAACTGCTACCAGGGTGTTCCCCAGGGTTGCCTACCTCCCAGTTGGGGCTATATTGAGTCAGTCCCTCTTTTCACTCCAGTATGATGCCCATGCCTGCTACCATGGCAGAACCATATCAATGCCACTGCTGTGCTGAAAATGATCTACCACTCAAGGTCCATGGAGGTCCAGGAGTGGTCCCTTTCTGGATGGATGTGGTAAAGTGGGGTAATAAATTGTACAGCAACAGATAATGCTAATGTCTGCAATTTTCCACCCACAGTGTGTTTTTTTTTTAATAAAATGCCCAACATGTATGAATATCTCATGTGGTAGTTATGCCATTTTGCATATATGCATGTGAATTCCCTTCTCAAGCCAATACCCATGGAACATGCCACCTTTTCAGCTATCCTGCAGTGTAGACTGTAAATCTGGAAGCATGCTTGGTTTCTGATAATTTGCCTGTGCCCATGGACTGTCTGAACGATTGGCCAGTAAATGGAGATGTGGAGGCAGTCCATGGGTAACGGATAACGTATTTTATTCTGCGAACCCCCTCACACACACTACATAAACTGGCCAGCCTTGTGAAGCAGCCACAGGGGAATTAACCATTGACATTATAAATAACTTTCCCAGTTCGAGTCAATAAGTAATTTCACGTTACTCCACTATCGAGCGCTGTAATCACTGGGGAAAGTGATTGAGGTGGAGGGAAAGGTAAGGGTGAGGACGAGGGGCGTACTTCAGGCTTACTTGTACCTTTATGCACACGCACAGCTGCTGTGCAGTTCCACCGTGTGAAGCGAAGGCCTGATCATGTTCATCTGTCCTGCTGTCCAGCGCTCTGACAGGGCAGTGTGTGTGTGGGGGGGGCCGGTGATGAACATGTCAGATGTAGCTGATTAGCTAGCCGTTAGTGAGTCTCTCCTGAGAGTGCCCCAGTGAGAGGCAGCGCGAGATGGAGGAAGATAGACAGAGATGGCTGGAGTTCGCATCTTTTCCCAGGCATCTCGTCCTCGTTGCATCAGAGAAAGAGAAAGAAGAGAGAGCACTGACAGCAGATTTGTTGGACATTTCATGAGCAGGTTGCATCCAAGGGCTGTCACTGTCAATTATATGTATAGTGCTTGAGTAGTCTCAACCTCAGAAGTTCCATACAACAGGTACACTCATATGTATTGTTCTTTAGGCCCTGTCCACATGGCTGTTCAAATCTTATAACGTTATGCTCTTTAAGTGACCTCTGCATTTTAAAACGGCACTTGATTGACTTTTGTATATCATCACATTCGCATTTGTGTACCTTTGTTCAACACCAACCAGCAGCCCAGACTGTAGTTCTGTATGTTTACCTGTGGGGGGCAGTAATCGGGCACTCCTGAGTGTTTTTAACCTGTGGGGTATGAGGTTTATGCTTTAATGGATTGGTGAAATACGGATCAGTTGTCTTTAAACTTAACCTTGACCTCCTTGTGTTAAAAATCCTCCTCAACATTACCACAGCTACTGGGTTTAATCATGGGATATATCCGACCTTCCAGAACATTAAACTAACAGCATGTATATGCAGTAAAGACATTTTTTTAGCTTCTTTCAGCATTTTGGCAAAAACTGAGACCAAGAATGCTAGCGATGTATTTTGAAGCCGTTCATACGTGAATTCCTATGGATGGTCAATAAGCAACAAATGGCAGACATTCAATACACACTTACCTGACACCACAGGCATCAGAAAAATGCTCAATTCAGACATCCATGGATAGACTGACTTCAGCATTGACCCAATCATTGGAAGATTGCAAGTTTGATTGCCAGTGACTCCATAGCAATCTGTGGCTGGGAGTCCAACTCTTCACTTTAGCCTGAAAGGGTAAAGTGGCCCTCCCTCTCCCCTTATCACTCAATCATGATGCTAGTCAGCTGGTGCATCCATTAGCTGACGTAACAGAATCGTCAGTCAGCATTCCCCTCCAATGAATGTGATAGCCTTCACTAACCCAAAATATGGCTAAGACTATCTAGATTTTTTCAGTTGCATCATTGGTTATTCATACATCCACCGCAGGTTGGATGAATACTGAATGCTGGCTATGGCTAATAGCAAGAACATGCAATAATTGGCCTCCCATAGGCAAAATATAGGGCTTAAATTTTGCAAAGGTGTAACAATATTTTAGTGTTGTAACTATTTTATATTTTTATACCCATTTTGGTGAGTTGCATCTTTTTTGACCAGTACACTATATTTATTTATGGGAGCATATATATTTTAGGCATCCATACACTTTTTAAAGACTAAAATATGCAACCCTGGGAATTTGAATGCACTGTACATTTAAAACTCATGTAAGCTACACTGTTGGTCATTAACCATACTGCATGTTTTAAAGATATATTTACATTCTGTTCACTGGGGGACTAAAATTATGTTGGCTAATGTCAAAGCAAAATCTCCAAAATGGCATCTTTACAGGATAAGGAAAAAAAAAGGATTGAAATTTTTCAATAGATGTTAATGCTTGAATTATTTATTCCAAATCCTTTTTTAACAGTAACGGTAGTTCATTCTTCATGAAATTTTGAAATATTGCTGCAATGTCAAATTTATTAATATTAAAAATACAAAAATGCACATAAAAGGCCATGTGTTTCTACCCAGAAAGAAAAGCAGTTGCAGAATTTATATTATATATGATAATGTTTTTTACCAATTGACCAACGAGGTAATTTGGGGAAAAAAAGCAGAGGAACCACATTCTAGGCCTGGTGGTACTGTGTGATTTCAGCAGTCTTAGCAAGTGTGTGGAAATGGGTATGAATAAATTGTAAAGAAAATTGGGAAAAAATACTAAAATGGTTGTGGTTTTTTTTCCATCACTCAAGTTTGAATAAATTGCAAATAAATATATATTTTTGTTTGTTTATCTCTGTGCCATTATCTCACATTGTCACACAGATCTACAAATTAGCTCCTTGTGTGACCTGATTTCTTGTGTCTAGCTGTGTGGGTTTGATGCCCAGTGCGCAATTATCTCCACACTAGAGCAGCTCTCGGCCCTGTCTTCTCATCACGGTGTCCAGATGGAACAACCGCATGAAAAAAAGAAGAAGAGAGAAGTAAAGATCAAGATATGGACTGTTGTCTTAAAGATCGGTGGCTGATATTGAGCTCAGAATTGCTTTTCTAAATCCCTTTATTTTCTCCCCGGATGCTGTGAGGACTTTGAGCTGTAGATTAGTCCCGTAATCTCTTTCCAAAGGCTCCTTTCCCTTAGCTACCCAGCAGCCACCAAAAAACTGTGAAAACTCAATGGATGTGTTATACAGAGGGGGGGGGCAACAGACTTGGTTTAACAATTGGTTAGCCATGCGGTCGTTAGCGCATTTGTCAGCCAGTTTCAGCACCTTGGAGAGCTCACCTTGTCTCATTTACTCTGTTCACTTGCTAAAATGTACAAGTCATCGCTGTTGTCGGCAGTACTGTGGCTCGTTGTCTAAAGTGTGGAAATGAATCACATTTTTTCCGCTGTTTACACTGCGCCTTTCTCACTTTGTAATTGTGTGTATATGAGGATATTTTCCTGAGTGTTTACTCAGGTGGCCGTTCCTTCCACAGGGCTGGCAACACTGCAGGTGTTAGGCACCCAGTTCTTTGCATTCTTACACATTAAGGAACTTCCTGGAACCGTCTGTTACTTCCTCGGGAGAATGAATTTAATCTCTGTAGGACTGTAGGACTATGACCCGGATAGACTGTATTGGTCGAATGACTCTGTCTAAGGAATTAGACCCTGTATAACATTTTACATTTACATTTTATTCATTTGCCTGATGCTTTTATCCAAAGCGACTTCCAAGACGTGGAGCGATGTAGTGAGATGGTTATTTGGTGGTTCTAGTGGTGCCCTAGAACCTGCAGCCCTAAGGTCCTAAGCTCAATGTCCTAACCACTAGGCCACCACTGCCCCACCACTGTATATAGGTGTGGACTACAAGGGGGGAGATTATAGTGTTGGGGTGTAACAACAATAAAGGCAAAAATGAAAAAAAAAAAAAAAAATTCAAATTAACCAACATTTATTAATATATAACAATTAATTTTGATTATAAATCATCATCTGTTTTATGTAATATTTATATTATTTTTTAAATTTTTTTCTAATTATTCTTTTATTTTCTTAACATTATTTACCACATCTCCATTGATTTGATGTTTGAGCACTTTGGTTGTTTTCAATGTGCTTTATAAATTAATTTGACCTTGACATTGACCATAATCGAACACACCTATAGTCATGTAATCTCACACATCTGCAGTTCTATATCCGCACAGACCTGTCACTACAATTCTTTATGGGTAATGACAATACTGACATATAGGTGTACATTTTTTAGTGAAAGAACTTGTCATTGTGAACACACTCAAGCACCACAACGAAATGTGACCTCAGCATTTAACCCATCACACGTGCACACATGGAGCAGTGGGCAGCTATCAACAGCACCTGGGGAGCAGTGTAGTGTGATGGTACCTTGCTCAAGGGTGCCTCACTGGTACCCAGGCCATGACTTGAACAAGGCCATTATTATGGGATATAGAATGCATGTGTGTGAGACTGCAGGATGTAAAGTAACATTATAGGGACATAAACCAACTAGGATTATACAAGCACATGGATGCAGGAGAACGAGGTGTAAGATACACGATAGGCCTGTAGGACATTACAGGACCATTGTGATGTAAAAAGATTTCCAGATCACGGGATTACAGGGGTGCGAGGGATAGGATTGTAGGTTGCATGGCTACAGATGTATAGGATTATGGGATGGACGTGGGTGTAGGAGTAATAAGGAACTATAGGGATACAGTGTAAGAGTACAGGACAGTAGCAGCAATTCTGCCAATATTTGGGCAAAATTACAGGAACATGGGGCGTGATATTAAGGGACTATGGGTGTAAAAGATGATGGCACCTGTGTTGTCATGCGCTTTGAGTCGCGGCCTTTTCTGACGGCACCACTGTCTTTCTGAGAAGAATGGAATGAAGAGGTGATGGAGGGAGAAAAAGGAGCGGGGCGGCCATATTATCTCTTCATCTGGCTACTGCACACAAGCACTCTAGCTGTCAGCCACAGCAAGCTGAGATAACAGCAGCACTCTCTAACTCTCTCTCTCTCTCTCTCTCTCTCTCTCTAAAATGATGGAGTGGCAGTGGGGATGGTGAGGGATAACAAGGCACGCTGGGATAGCACAAACACACTCAGCACAACAGTCATCAACAGCTCTCTCATAACCTCTGTGCATGCACACACACACACACACAGTCTGCTATAAACAGAGGCATAAACCGAACGTCCTCACAAACACACACTAAAACTCTCCATATCCGGAGACACATTAAACACCATCCTGTAAGCGGAGCGGCTTTCCTGAGAGCCAGGCCAAGGGAGACGTTATCAAATGCACAGGCAGAGACAGAGCAGGGAGGGCAAGGGGGGGGGGGAGAAACAGGAAAGGGAGAGAGAGAGAGAGAGAGAGAGAGACACTGACTGAATTCTTGAGTGCCCATTAGACTGAGACTGTGGAAGAGCAGGCACACAAGAGGAACGCATTTTTGTTTTTTTTTTGGGAGGGAAGGGGGTGGATGCTCCCTTTGGCCCCCTCTTTAAGAGAAGCAGAATGTGAGTTGAAAGGTGTTGGAGGTCCTCGGTGGAGCTTCAGGGCCTTCAGAGAAGGCTTAAGAAAGCCATTAGAAAGTGATGGGCTCAAATGGACGTGAAAGCACAATCGGAGTAAATACTCCTAGACAGAAACTGTGCAAGTTTCCACACCAGTTTGAGATTTAAGGCCTTTTCTCACCCATAAAGAAGCTATAACGCTAATGTTGCTAACCAGCGCTTATACGTAGTATGTCTAAATCATCACACGCCTGAACCCACACTGAGTTGTTAAGTAATAGACTCAAATACACTTGCTTATGTGGTTTTTCACAGTGTATGACATGCAGTTATCCAGCCACAACTATTGGAGTTAGGCCTTCAATTCGGGATGTAAATGTCAAACAGCATCATGGTGACGCTCGTTTCCGCTAGAGCACAAATGGGGTTCTCGGTAGTGTGTTAGCGCTAAGTTAAAGGTGCAAAAGTCGTGTGCCGGCTCTATAAAGCCTGGAACTTAGTCACGCTTCACTTGTGTCTGTGTTTTTTGTCCAGTTTTTAGAATGAATGCATATTTTTCATTGGTTCCTCATGAACTGAGTATTGGTTTATATCATTACTGTCAGACAAAAGCCTTGTATCTCCAAAATGACAACTTTACATGAAAAATCTTTCTTCACTTCACTCTTCCACGGAGGTTAATATAAAATGTACTTTTTGTAAGTGATGTCGAACTGGTTCATTCATTGTGAATTTTTGACGCAATGCCAATGTCAGTTGGTGTTTTCATATTCTGTAAAAATATGAAAAAAAGACGTTTCATTGTTTGAATTTTGTCTGGCAGCAACGATAATAAATAACTGCTAGTTAAGTGTAATATCTGCTTAATTGTATCTGTATTGAAAAGTGCACCTACATTTCTAACATATACTTGAACCTAACATGTACTGGACCTTCAGTCCAGCTTCTGAAGGTCTAACCAATGAGAGCGCTCACCTGGTTGTATTTACCTACATACTACAGGTTACATACATATTACATTACATCAGATTTGATGACATAAACGTAGTTCTACAATACTTTAAATACTACAAACATGATGGCACTTAAAAAATAAGAAAAAATATACATTTTTGGTTGCCAGGGAGCAATCTGTGAAGGCCTAGAAGGCCATGAAGGTTCTCCACTACTAACTGATACTGTAGCTAGTACTTGATGTTGTTGCCAAACTAAAGAACTGAATTTCTGACACTCGGCTCATCAGTTACAATTGGTTTAGGGGGAAAAAATAGCAAAAATTCACAATTTTGCAGTTTCCAAGTGCAAACATGTCTATCCCCCACCATCAGTGTCCAAGCAGCTGTAGCAGCCACTACAGGCTTTCTTTGCTTTACTGGCAGAGCCGTCACCAGGCGCTGGCAGTGTGTCGTTCAAAAGGCTTACGGACAAACCAACTGCCACTCACGTGTGCCCATCCCCAATACACTCGCACGCATACATGCACACTCTTCTCGCCCCCTCAGCACCCTGTGGTGCCTCATTTGTCAAGAAGGCCACGCTCACAAATGAAACTTGGCAGCCTTTCATTTTGATAGATGTGTGGGGTAGAAGACTGGGTGTGTGTGTGTTTGCTGAAGCTTGGTGTCAGCGAGTGTTTGGGTTCTGAGTGCAGGTGGATGTTTATTCACTGATGCACACTCGCTGTGCCTGATTTCCAGGCTTTCAAAGGAGCAAGAATTAAACTCCGTTCCAGTGTAAGAATGACACACCTGGGTAGCCTTCATGCTACAGAGCGCTAGTCAAAGTCTGGATATACCTCCTAGAAAGGTTTTCTGTCTTTTAGACAAGTGTGGGGTCCATCAGAACTATGAAATTGAACTTATGGAAATATGCATTGGCCAAAATTGCACTCAGTCCATAGCCAGTGTTTTATTTCCATTTCATTTGATGCTTTTATCCAAAGTGAATTCCAAGATGGGGAGCAGCGTAGTGGGACGGTACCTACCTCAAGGATACCTCAGTAGTGCCAGGGCTGGGACTTGAACCTGCGACCTTCAGTTCCCAAATACAATGTCCTAACCACAAGGCCACCACTGCCCTTATATGGGAGCTATCAGGGATCTTCCTCCAACAGGTCACATATGCTACTGAAAACGACTAGGGACTATTTGTCATTGTGAACACACTCAAGCACCACAACAATGTGACCTCTGCATTTAACCCATCACACATGCACACGTAGAGCAGCGTGCAGCTATCAAGAGTGCCCAGGGAGCAGTGTAGTGGGACGGTACCTTGCTCAAGGGAACCTCAGTGGTCCCAAAGGCAATGTCCAAAACCGGTAAGGCACCACAACAGTTTAGAGGTGTTTCAAAATACAACATATGGGACAGATACTGTACACACCTTTGCCCACCATTGTGCCTTGAAGCAAACTCTTTTCTTGCATCTCTTGATCAGTCATGATCATTTTTCTTAACCCCTTAAAGATTCCATTTTGCTCAATTTTTTAAACTTCTGCATGTTTAAACACTATTCAGAATGTGACTCTGTGTTGTGTTATGCACTGTTATAGACAAAGCATCCAAACCGTTAAATCAGGCTTGAAATTTTGGTCCAAACCCAAATTTAGCTTGAGAATTCTATGTCGGAGTCTAACCCAACTTGACACACAGCATTACATTTTGGCTGCACTAATCTGTACTTTCCTGAATCGAGATGCTGTTTAGTACTCATCTTTCTCACACATGCAGGCCTCTTGGTCTGCTAAAGTCAAGCAGCAAGGGTGTGTGACTTCAGAGTGTGAGATTAAAAACTATTTTTAGGTAATGGGACCAGAAAAGGAGGAAAAATGGAAGAAGAAAATGGAAAGCAGGGGGGAAATGTAAGGCTAAAAAGTGGGACACAAGCTGTGAGAACCCAAATGTGCACTTACCAATACTTTATTGTGGGGTAGTGCCATTATAAACCATCATACCCCAATTAGCCACAACATTAAAACCACTGACATGTAAAGTGGATGACTTATTATTGATGGATCATTGATTTTCTCATCATCTCGATACATTGGCACTTGGCAGAACATAATACGCAACAAGTGAACAGTCAGCTCTTGAAATTGATGTGCTGGAAGCAGGACATCTGGGCGAGTTTAGGGATCTGAGCCTCTTTAACAAGGGCCTTTAACAAGAGTCTCAGCATCTCCAAAACGGCAGGTCTCACAAAAGCTATCAGGTATGCAGTAGTTCCAAGTGAATCAAGTACAACTGGTCAGCTGGGCGTGAAGACTCATAATAGTAGTGATCATAATTATAAATCATAAAATAATACATGAAAATACAGTTAAGGTTAAAAATCATAGAAAAAAGCAATAAAATGTAATAAAATAAATAAAAAACAAATTAAAGCATTAACGTATGTATTAAACAGCAGAAATCAATAGTGCTGGATTTCAGAGAAACCGCTATATTATATTACTACTATTACTGCTACTAGGTTCAGTTTTTAGAAATTTGTTTTAAAATACGTCTATGGCGTATGTGGTACATGCAGGGTTCCATCAGAGAAATTCCTCAAGTGATATGAACTTCCCCTGACAGTCCCTCACTGTCTTTAAACAACAACTGAAGACCCACCTCAGTAACTACATGCCTCAACATAAGTAACACATTTTCTTACTACTAATAATATATATTAGTAAAAAATTTTTTAAAAATTGCCATTTCTGTGTAAAGATGAGCTTCAGCTCTGGTAGGATCTCGGTTGACTAGCAGTTCTTAATATAAGTCTTGGTTTGCTGGTGTGATAGGCAGGTTTTCTTCATAGACTACAAAGTATCACTCTGGACAGGAATCTCTGCCAAATGCTGTAAATGTAAATGTTAAGTTGTTAAAATCCTAAATTTGTGCTGGCCCCTTCTCTTATGCCCAACGCTGTAATTTTCTCTACAATGCCCATTAATACACTCTGAATTATATCATATATAAGATATTAGTGATCCTGCCCAATTCTACTATTTGGACCAGCCTGGCCCACCCTGATACCCTCTTACTGGTTGAAGTTTTTAACCCACTTCACTCCTGCTGAGGAGCCCATATGAACAGCCCTATCCTCCAAATAACTGTGGGCAGTGGTGGCCTAGTGGTTAGGACACTGCCTTTGAGACCTAAAGGTCTCAGGTTTGAGTCCCGGCCCGGGCAATACTGAGGTACCCTTGAGCAAGGTATCGTCCCACTACACTGCTCCCCGGGCGCTGTTGATAGCTGCCCGCTGCTCCA
>JBBPDA010000021.1:20964109-20975330 GCA_037974385.1 Arnoldichthys spilopterus | reverse complement strand
ACAGCTACCTCTCACTTCTACTGCCTGGCCACTTTATTAGAAACAGCTACCTCTCACTTCTACTGCCTGGCCACTTTGCCTTGACATTTCACTGTCTGGCCATTTTATTAAAAACACCTTCTGTGTACTGCTGCCTGACCAAGAAACACCTTCCTTGTACTGCTGCCTGGCCACTTTTTTAGAAACACGTGCTTTGTACGTCTACTGCATGGCCACTTTAATAGAAACACCCACCTTGTATTTCTATTGACTGGCCACTTTATTAGAAATGCATACCTTGAACTTTCACTGCCTGGCCATTCAAAGAATACCTACCTTGTATTTCTACTGATTGGCCACTTTATTAGAAACTCTGACCTTGTATTTACACAGCCTGGCCACTTTGATAGAAATGCATACCTTGTCCTTCTCTTCACTGGCCACTTTGCTGGGAAAATGTGCCTTCTAGCCCCCCCTCCATTCATCACATGGCCACTGTTGATCAGATATTATTTGAGTAGTGGTGCATTCTCAAGGATATAAGATGGTATCGTGTCAGTGGTGGCAGGGACTTTTGTACACATTTGTGTACATTCCTAGGTTATGATTGTCCTACATCTTAAAGCACACAGCCAAGAGTGGCTCAGTAGTCAGAAACTGACCATTGGCAAAGGTCTGGAGGGATGGCTAGACCGAAATTTGCATCCGAGCTCCAGGCTCTGAAAAGTACACCAGCGAGATGGGGGCACAGGGTAGCTGTTTCCACTAAAGTGGCCACTATCCATTAGTTGTTTCTGTGCAGTTCAAGTCCCTGACATAAGATACTGTGCTTTATTCTTAGGCTTAATGGGGAGACTGAATTTAAAGCCCAGTCAGTGGAAGGTCCCTGAAAATCGCTGCTTATTTTAGTGTGATAAAATGCTCCAACTCTCTCCCTGCACACACTTTTGCACAAGCCCACTCTCTGTCACAAGGCCAAGGTGGCTTATCACATGAGTTACAGCTAGGCGACAGCTTAATTTTGCACTTTTGCCTGGCCGCAGCAGCCGCTCGCCGGCCCAGGGTAAAGCTGTGTTAATTGGAGGCCGAGAGGCTCGGTTATGACACCTGCTGTCAGCAGGACCGGGTCAGTAACTGAGGTGGGGACAGGTCACTTGGAGCTGTGACATTTAAATTACTGAAGGAAAAGGAAATGTTTTGTTTAGGTGAGAGAGGACAGAGGGAGCGTCTGTGAAGGACTAAATGACAGAAAGGGAACCTGCAGGGTGTCTGTTTTACCTCTAAACTCTCGCTGCGTGTGACAGTCACACGCTTTGTTTATGACAGTGCTAAAAACCTCCTTTTTTCATCCTTCTTCATTTCTCTGACTGTTCATGCTCTCACCACCGCTTTCCCACACCTCATTTAACACAAAGAATAAGGGCCTGCTCTTGCGCCTCATAGTGTTAATCTCTTTTCAGGCCTAATACCAGTGATGGGGCTCCTCACTGTTTAATGGTCCTAACTCTAGCATTAATTTTAGGGCACCACGATTTAAATGGCATGATATACTTACTTACTTAAACATAATATAATGTTCACTGTAACTCAAAACAGGGTTCAAGTGGCTGTGCATAGGTTAGCAGCTAGACACTGTCAATGCCAGTTGCTTTTAATGTATGAAGATCTTGTAATATGGATTTTTTTTTTTAAATGGACACTTTGGACACATTTTTACCTCTGTTACTTTACTTAATTGCGCATACCAACCTTGCATTTGCACTGATTGGTCACTTATAGTGAAAGTGACTATTTGTCATTGTAAACCCAATCACACACAATGAAATGTGACCTCTGCATTCAGCAAATCACACACATGGAATGGTGGGCATCTATGAGAAGCTTCTGGGGAATGTTGTAGCATGATGGTACCTTGCTTAACGGTACCTCGGTGGTTCTCGGGTCAGGACTTGAACCTGTGATCCTCCATTCACAAGGACAAGGTCCTAACCACTAGGCTATAACTGCCCATATTATAGTATGACATATTTTAATATGTGCAGCTTCCAGTTGATAACCCCCAGAGCCTTCTTGGTCCTCAGGGAAGGCCTAATGATTTCTAGGTACTACAAACAATACAAGTCTGTAATTTAATCTTTTTTTTATTAAATGATGTCTGAAATTAATTGCAGGTTTTATTGGAGCACTACACCTTTTCATGATCAAGGTTAGGGAGGGGTTATATTTTCTCTGTGTCACGTCGGCAAAGACAGCAAGGAAGATCTCCCATTGGTCAGGCCTTCAAGTATCTGATTGAAGTCCTAATATGTCAGATTGACCACTAACAATCAAAACAAAATCAACCAATCATGTTGTAATTTACAACAAACAGGATACATTTACTGCAAGCAATTAGGTGTGATCCTAGATTTCACCTTAGCTCAATGAGAGGCAGATAATCTAGCGTTCTTGGCCCCAAAACCTTTGCAACGTCTCCTCCCTGTCATCTTTCAAAACACAACCAAAAACCATCTTTATTTCCAGTACTATGCCTCTTCTTCTTCTTCTTCCTAAACTTTTTCTTTTGTCTTTTGTCAAATGTTGATTGTTATCATTCTTTGTTCATGATTGAAAATTCTTATTTTTATTATTATTATTAATATTACTAGCAGTTCTGATCACTCATGAAGTGCCAAAGTATAGATAATACAGTTTCGTACCATATATATCAGCAAAGTGGATGCAAAAAGTAGATATTTCTATTAAAATGATCATATAACTCAGAACTCATAAAACACAAATGGGTAAACAGGACAGACGCACTTCTGAGCATATTTAGCGTAGTGCGCTTCAGCTTTTCTCTTTTCACAAATGCCTCACCTTAATGTAAATATTATCTTACTATTGTCTCACGGTTGAGTTCACTCAAATGGTTCATGAAAAACAATTACTCGGGCCCATTTGAATCGCCCGCTTGATTTAGCTTTGCAACCTACAGTAATGAATGGAGCGTCTATGAGTAAATTAAATAACAACCAATCCAGCTGCTCGAGGTAATAGATTTCCATTAGTCGTTCGAATGGCTCTGAATAACTTGGACGGTGCCGCGTACGCGCTTGGTTGGCTGCACCTCGCCGAGAGAAGTACATATTTGTGTTAAGGTTAAGCAAGCCCTGTGAGGAAGAATCATAGGTGTGCATGCAGGGGAATATAGTGGCACTGTGGCTTTGGCTTCACACTACAGCCTCCCTGGCGAACTGTCAGGAGTACTGGAGTCATGGTGGCACTGTGCCAGAAGGAGAGAGAGAGAGAGAGAGAGAGCGAGAGCCAGCATTGGGTCTATCGCTCTAAGACCGCGGGGAAAAAGGTCACTCTGCCAAAGCAGGATGTGTGTCCTAACGCGGCTCTGTCTGACCTTTACGTACGAGCGTTAGATCTGCTTGTTCGGCTACCGCGGGACATGGAGAGGGGAGACCACTTCCCATCGCGCCTTACCTTGGTATTAAAGGGATACTTGCTTTGTTGGTCTCAAAGATGGCATAGCATCAGTGTTACACTGAGGCTAACTCAATGCAATCTGACTGCAATTGACGAGTGAATGGGAAGTCTTCCTGCCATGATTAGGGGGATCCTAAAATATCCAATTATATAGTAGGAGAAGGCAAATTAGCTCTCAAATGCATACCTTATGTCATTTGTGGCCCATGACACCCTGGAGTATACCTTAGAAGTGGCTTGATTGCAAGCTGGGACAGTCCTTGCTCAACGGTACCTCAGTGGTTCCCATGCTGGGTCTTGAACCTGCAAGGCTAAAGTCCTAACCACTAGACTACCAGTTGAATGAAGAGTATTAGAGACAGAGAGGCAGGACTAGAATTGAAAGCCATTGTTCTTGTGCAAACATGGCTCCTTCTGGGTACTGGAAGCTGGATCTCAAAAGACCAGACAAGATTCTGGATCCTCCAAGAGGAATTCAAGATGCCAAAAACAAGAGGAATCACTTTGCGGAAGCCTGTATCAGGGGACCTACGGGGATGGTGTTCTCCTGTAATGAGGAATACCAGGCCTCCAGAGAGGAGCAGTGATGGCACAATTTCCTGTACTCTTCTTGGCCGAGCAGAGGCCCAAATGTGGATGCTTGGCATGCCGTATCCGAGTGGCATTCCCAAAGCGCTCTCATTAAAGACAAGCCATTCTGCAAACAAGGGCCTGTTATGGTGGCTGCTCCCCTCTTGCTCTTTCTCTCTTCCTCTCTCTCTCTCCCTCTCTCTTTCTCTCTCTCTCTCTCTCTCTCTCTTTCTCTTTCTCTTTCTCTTTCTCTCTCTCTCTCTCTCTCTCTGTCCTCTAATCAGCTCTAATAGAGAGTGCCGTGGTGACTCGAAGATGGTGGCGGGCACGGTGAGGGATGTGTGTTAATGAGATTGGAACAGCAGGGCTTCTTTTGGTCATGTGGGTTCAGGCTTTTTTTGTTGGGGGTTGCTTTAATTATCACTAACTGTGGCTGAGGCAGACAGCTGGTGAACCCGGGTGGCCCTCTAAGGTAAGCGGTGTGGTCTGTCTGAGGCATCACTGCCACCCCTGAACCCCCTGTCACCACCCGCTGAAAAGTCGCACCAGTGTGCCTGCTCCTCTGGGTAATTAGCTAGTTAAGTGCCATCACGGCCAGCATCCTATTACTAACAAGTGTGGGAGTGAGTGTGTGTTTGTGTGTGTGTGTGTGTGTGTGTAGTTTAAATGAAGAATCCCTAAATGCCTCCACTCATGTTTGTATGCTTGAGTGGACAGTGGCTATTAAGCAAAGCGATGGTTAATCCACCTAAGAGATGTGGATTGACAGGAGCGAAGCAGACATCCCATTAGAACTCTGCTACGCTAAGAGGCAAAGGCAGCAGATCCTGCTCAAAGCCTCTGCTTCTACCGGGAGCAAAATTATCGCCCACGGCATTGCCTATGGCTTCGAAAAAGTTCAAGAGGCAGGAAGAAAAGGAAATGGGGAAAAGTCCAAAACAATGGTGCTTCCTAAGGCTCTGCGTGTCAGAAAGCGGGGTGCTGAGGAGCTCAGGTGGTCCCCGTTTGGTGGACAGAGGCAGTGAATGTGAGATAGCGAGCTCGCTTGAGCCCTCCCATCAAACAGCAGCGATTTTCTTTCTGCTGTTGTTCTAGACACCTGCGAGCAGGGACACACAGAGCTGGCAGTGCATGTTTTGGTTGTAAAGTTTACTGCCAATTATTTGCCCTAGGTAAGAAGCTAGTAGAAGGTAAAGTCTCACCTTGAGTTGGAAAACACACTCTCACTTATCACTTGAAGGACTTATGTGAGTCCATCCTGCTGTACAGTTTCACCCACCTGTTAATGCACAATTTTTGATAATAATATTAATAATAATAATAATAATAGGTTTCAATTAAAAAGCGCCTTTCTCAAACCCAAGAACCCTTCATCTATGGTCAGTTTCTGACCACACAATTGCTCGTCAGGTGGCAGATTACTGTCAAGAAATGACACTGACAAATGTAAAAAGTCCAGAAACAGTAATGTGTCTAATTCAGCAAGATACACGGATCAGTAACAATAAGCTGAACCACTGAATAACACTGATTAACACATTATCTCATTACAACAGGTCAAGAGGTAAAATATATTAGGCCCCAATGTAAACAGTCAGTCCCTGAAGCTGATATGTTGGAAGCAGGAAAAATGGGCTAGTGTAAGGTTCTAAATCACTTGGACAAGGGCCTTATTGCGATGATTAGACGCAGAGCAGGTCTTGTGGAATGGTCCAGGTGTCCTGTTACCTACCAAAAGTGAACTGGTGAACCAGCAACAGGTCCATGGTCACGCAAGGCACCCATGCTCATCCGTATGGTCCATTCTTACAGAAGAGCTACTGTGGTTTAAAAGGTGAATGTTGACTCTGATAGAAAAGTCAGAGCTGGTCTGGAGGCATGATGGGGATCTACACAATCTGCGACAGGTGGTTTTAATGATATGGCTGATTGTTGTACGACAGTGTTACTATCGGGCTAAGAATAGTCCAACACTCAATTATTGAGCTGAGACTGTCTATGGTAAATTGGGTACTGACAAACTGGGCATGCCTTTGTAGATCCACTGTGTGGTTTTGTTTGGATATGTTTTGTTTTGGTGCTCATATTTTACTTAGCCCCGCCTTGTCTCCGCCCTCGTCACCTGTCCCTCGTCCAGAACTTGCGTTTGCTTCCAAACACCCAATCATTACAGCATAACCGACCAAGCGCAAAGACAAACACACGAGACTAAATAGATACATCAAACAAGGAACACCTGATGTAGGGAGGAGTTAGGGACGAGGGACAGGTGACGAGGGTGGAGACAAGGCGGGGCTAAGTAAAACATGAACACATGGGGAAACCAAAACAAGCATGGACATAAGCACATGATTAGGGAAAACAATAACCAGACAAGACCAGACCTCACATCCACAAGGTAGGTGGTTCTCAAAAAGTGCCCAGGTATAAATTGTGTGTAGCATTGTAACATATGGAATGCATGTGGTTCCTATGTTGTATGTACACTAATTGGTCACTTTGTGTTCGCTCTGTTGTCGGAGGGTCATGTTTGAGACAATTTTGAATCGAAATAACGAGCCATCCTTCTAGACAGCCATGAAGAAATGATGAAAGTACCACAGACTTTCTGCATCGGTGCTATTTTTATTCATTGGCTCGACCGTTTAATGTATCCGGCAAAGCTTTTCATGGTGAGTTAATAGAAGCGCCTTCAACTGCCGTCCCACTCTCCGAGGCTTCCTGCTTCCTGTCATTGCATAAGGCTCTTTAATTTATGTATTTATTTCTTTTTCCTGCTGTGTTTTCTTTTTTTTTTCTTTTTTTTTAAAGATAAAGAGTTCGGTTCTTTGCTTTTTTTGATAAACAGAGTTTTGAAGGTATTTGAACAAAGCAGGAACGAGGCAGCGATGGCTAGGCGCAAGAAAAATCTGAATGAGGAGATGAGATCCGGTGATCTCGGCACCATGCTAGCAGAGCTAGCAGGCTTCCGATCGGCTCCAATAAGGCCCGCAGGATCTGAAGGCCTGTGGCGCGCCATGTCAGTGTGTGGCAGAGGCTTTCACATCACAGATCTCTCATTTGTAGTCGACGCTTAAGGCTGCTAAACGCCAGGGCCTACGGAGTCCCACACAGCTGCACTCTTTTATGGTGCTAATGCACTGTAAAGGACATAAAATATGAGCGCCAACATTCCCAGCCAGTTCCTTCTCTCTTTTTTTATCTCTCTCTCTCTTCTTCTTCTTCTCTCTCTCTCTCTCTCTCTCTCTCTCTCTCTCTCTCTTTTTTTTTAGTCTTTTTTTTTTCCACCACGCGTTTGAACCTCCTTTTATTGATTTGAAAGCAGATGCGATTTTACAGCCTCCGCGGAGCCCCAGAAACGTGGCACTTTGAAATGCAAATTCGGATTTGATCGAGTGGCATTTGCAAGATGGCCATAATGGTACGTTGGGTGTAACGCAGCAATTGCGCGCACTTTGTATCATGGTGGTTTTAGTGCGTGTGTAAAACGGGCTGTTGGTAATAATTTGGAAAAGTCAATTCTGGCTATTTGTACAGAGCTAATGACTTCAGCAGCAGGATCAGGACCGTCAGCGTAATTTTCTGCATCGCAATGGGCTCATCTACTCGTTTCACTTTTTTTTATTACTGTATATACTCTGCCCGTCAAATGTTTGGGGACACATTGACGCTTTTCTGTTATTTACTGTAACAATCCTGCTTTTGGATTTGTAATAATGGCAGCTAGTTGCTAATAAATTGGGAATATTGTCCCAACATGTGACTTCATATTTATGTCTTTACATCAACTGCAGTTTGACAGTTTGCCTCCCCCAAAACTATTGTTTACAGGCTATATATATATATATATCCCTGAGCCCAGTGTTAAACAGAAATTGTTGAAATCACAAAGGCAGTGTCCTAATGACCAGGCCACCACTACCCACTGCCTTAGCAAGAATGAATCACAGTGTTCAGTGATAGGAACCAAACATTTGATAAATGTAATGCCTTTCAAAAACAGAACACTATGATATAAAATAGCTACAGATAGTGTGCCTAATGACTGAGATGTTGATTTTCAGTCAACTTTTTGTTTTAAGAGAGGATTTTAACCTAAAATGAAATTCATTCACCAATTCATAGCAGATGGGTGTAAAAACATGTAAAGCAAAATAGCACCCACAAAAAAAGTATCATTCCCAACCATCTATTTCCCTTTAGCCTAACCAGGGTTGCAGGGATTGTGGAGCCAATCCCAGTGCTCATAGGAGGAAATCCAGAGAAGTGCCCACACACAGGGCAATGCAGCATCTCCGATTGACTTCACGTCTTTGAATCATGAGGGGAAACAGCAACATCTGGTGGAATCCCATGCAGATGTGAAGAACATACAAATGCCATAAAGGTTCACAAGTAGTTTTGGATCCAAACTCTTGTCTTGGTCCTAGACTAGCTCTGACTATATCAGAGGTGCCCAGCTCAGGTCCTGAAGATCTATCACCCTACATAGTTTGGCTCCAACCCTAATCTAACACACCTTCTCCAGGCAATCTCCTGAGAGATGTCTGAATACAAGAGCCAGGTGTGCTAAATGTATCTTCAGAGTGGTAAATCTCCAAGAACAGAACCTGCATTAGATACATTTCTCTAAAGTGCACTTCACATTAGACTACTCTGAATGACCTTTTTCACAATGTTGGAAAAATTGTGAATATTTGGGGAAAAAGTGGTGGAATATCATACTTTTCCCATTTTTTTTCAAAAGCTAGTTGTCAAACTATGCCCCTGACTTCTAAAAAGGCAGGGAACATGATCAGTGCTCTCTAGAAAGTTGATTTTTTAAATTCTTTTTTTATTTCTCTTTTCTTTGTCTGTGCCCTTGCATTCAGAACATTATTTATCTCCTGCGCTGTCACCACCCACCGTGTCTCGGCAGTACCTGTGTAGGCATGTCCAAATGCTATTCAATAAGCTCACCTTTCCCCCTTTCATATGCACTTACAGGGAAGGGAGCGCACTCGGAACATAATAACCCGCTCACTGGCATAAGATGGATTTATTCCATATCTGTCTCAATAGACACCTCGTCCTGGAAGTGTGCCATAACGCACCTCCTGCCTCCAGGACAGCTATTTCATGTTCTCCATCACTCACACCTTTCTGATGGAGGCTCCTCTCTCCCCGAGGCCTGTAATAACACAAGGCTCGCTGGCAGCTTCCCACCGACACCCCTGTTCTTATGAGCGCGAGCTTACCGTGCTGCTCTCCAGGGGGTCTGTAATGTGGATAGATGCCCCCTTGGGATCACACGATCTCAGGACTCTGAGCGTGGACGAATGCATTAGGAAGTTACTCATTATTATTCGGAGGGGGAAAAAGCCACAGTTATGTGTGTGTGTGTGTGTGTGTGTGTGTGTGTCTCAGTCATTATGCTTCTTCAAATGGATTCATATGATTGTGGATGGCCACATGGTAAAAATGCAGAGTAGCAGGTCAGACAAAAGCTTTGGCAGCTGGATTAGCTGAGGGGACAGCTGTGACCTAGGGGGCAGCTGGTTTTAGAGTTAAAGAAGCAGGTTGTGACCAAAATGTTGCCCATGAGATTCTCTGAACTGGTAGGAAGAGTGTGGGTGGGGAGACTGAATGAACAGGGCATTCCCCTCCCTACACATTCCCAAGTGTCTATACATATATAGATAATAATTTCTGAAATAATAATCATAATTTTAAAAAAAAAGGTGAAAGTCATTACATTCACCACATTATTGAAACACGATTGCTGTTTTTTGCAGTGGCCCCCAAAGAGCTGCGCAAAGCAGGCAGCAGCCTGAGAGCTCACTGTTCCCAACTGTCACTTACATTGAGGAGAAGGAGGTGTTGTGTGTTGCTGTTATTTAATTACAGCTGTAAAGTAGTAATTCATGCTTCCCTAGTGAACTGCAGCAACATTAACACGTCAAGAAATGCCAAAGCAACGTCACTGGAATTTAAGACTGTTTTCTTCAGGTTGGATAGTTTCCTATATAGCTTTACCTTAACAGTTTCTAATTCCAACGCGAATCAGAATCTTTATATTTGTAAAAGATTTTACAAGTTCGATACAGTTAAAATGTACCATTTCATTGACTCTAGAAAGGTGACTATAGAGATTGTTTACATTTACATTTACATTTATTCATTTGGCTGATGCTTTTATCCAAAGCGACTTCCAGGACAGAGAAAGCAATCAAGCGTTCGCATTGCATAGAGTAACACTGAGGTGGTGCCACAAGAAGACCAACGCAGATTATTGAGACTCAGCTGGAGACTGAAGCTTGTGGTACCTGGTACTTGGCTTGAGCCTTGTTTGTATGGCCCCAAAAAATGACATGAGACTTGCATGTGTTGACTCTGGACTCAATTTGACTTGACTGTGCTTACTTGGAACTCAGCTTGAGACTTGCTTGTACTGACTCTAGACTTGACTTGAGACTTGCCTATATTGACTTGGAATTCAACTTGAAATCTGCCTGCACTGACTCAAGTCTAAACTTAAGACTTGCCTGTACTGACTTGAAAGTGACTATTTGTCATTGTGAACACACTCAAGCACCATAACGAAATGTGACCTCTGCATGGAGCAGCGGGCAGCTACCAACAGCGCCCGGGGAGCAGTGTAGTGGGACTGTACCTTGCTCAAGGGTACCTCAGTAGTGCCTGAGCTGGGACTCAAACCTGTGGCCTTCAGGTCTCAATGGCAGCATCCTTACCACTAGGCCACCATTGCCCACTGCCTACTGACTTAGGATTCAACTTGTGACTTGCTTGTACTGGCTAAAGACTCAACTTGAGACTTGCCCGTATTGTATTTCCTACATCTTTTTGATTTTTTCCCATTTTTTTTTCAGCGTAAGGCCTCTGTTCATCAGAACGTCTTGCCCTGTCCAGTGAGCACTGATGAATATAAAAGTAAAATCGCAAGATGCTTCATCATGACACTTTCTCTAGTTTTGTAATGTTGACATCTATTTCTCCTGCGTCGGCGTTCAAAAAATTCTATTCCTTTTCTAATTGTTTTCTTTTGACCTCGTTGACTTTTGACCTCTCCCAATTCATCCATCCATCCATCCATCCATTTTCCAACCGCTTCTTCCGTTTCACGGGGAAGCTGGAGCCAATCCCAACTGACTGCGGGCCTAAGGCGGGGTTCACCCAGGACAGGAGGCCAACCCAT
>JBBPDA010000021.1:20934761-20951869 GCA_037974385.1 Arnoldichthys spilopterus | reverse complement strand
AGATAGATAGATAGATAGATAGATAGATAGATAGATAGATAGATAGACAGACAGACAGACAGATAGATAAATAGACAAATAGATAGATAGATAAACAGATGGATAGATAGATAAACAGATGGATAGATAGATAGATAGATAGATAGATAGATAGATAGATAGATAGATAGATAGATAGACAGACAGACAGAGAGATAGACAGACAGACAGAGAGATAGACAGATAGCATATGTAGCATATATAATACATGTATTTACACCAAAATCTCCAGCAAACTGCACACCCAGGTGGCTGATTGCTTCATTTAGAACCCTTTCATTCCAGCTGATGGACATTACCAGACAAGCAGAACCATCTAAAGGCAGTGAAGTGATAAGTCAACTCATCTGAAGCTCGTCTCAATTTTCTTTTCTTTTTTTAAACAGTAAAGATTAATACTCCCACCCTGCCAGTACTGTAAAAAGAACAAAGAAACAAACAGAATGAATCTGACCTGCGATGATAAGACCACACCTCCTCAGTCTGGAAGCTGTGCTGATTAATTGATGTGCTTCTCGCAGCCTTTTCCGCAGGATTGTCAAATTAGTGATTGCGCTGCAGATAATTAAGCATGTCAATCAAGGCCGCGGCAGTGGATCGGGGCGAGCATGAGTGATGGGCGTGTGGTGCTGAAGGATAGGGGCATGACTCCGGCTCCCGCGGGGAAGGGCGCCCGCGTAAATGTGCCCCGTCAATCAGCTCGATCCTTCTTCACCCAGCTGCGTGGGCCAAGGTTGAGGCAGCCAGGGCAGAAGGAAAAACAACAGGATGGTGGATGGCAAGGTGGATGGATGTAGATCAGAAAGGATGAGAACGTGAGCTGTGTGGTGTTACGAGTAATTAGGAGCACTGTCCCTCGAACCATTCACTGACTATAGCAGGCAGGAGAGCGAAGGCCTTCAGCTGGTGCTGTTTAGCATCGGAGAGAATAGGTAAGAAGTGGTAAATCTCCCACAATTTTATGCAAATTGAGTATGACGCACTTCAGCAGAAATCTAGATGATTGGCTCATACAGATTCCTCAGTCTAACCAAAGACGTGAGGGGTCTGAGGCCCAGGTACCGCTTAGGTACTCTTGAGCAAGGTGCCGTCCTGCTACTCTGCTCTCAGGGTGCTGTTGTTAGCTGCCTGCTGCTCCACATGTGGATGGGTTAAATGCAGAGGTCACATTTCACAGTGGTGGACGTAGTGTTATGGGGTGTGTTCACAATGACAGAGTCACTTTCTTTCAATGTGCACACTGCTTATAAACATTCTCAGCTGACCAGCGTATGGTTTCTGCCCAACCGAAAACAAAATTTTACAAGAGAAAGGAATGACCATTCTTTGCTTTGACCCTTTTTTTTTGACACTGGGGGCAGCCGTGACCTTTTGGCCAGCGAAGAGGGCTTGTGGGGAAAATGTGGGTGGGGTAATTGCGTAAACAGCACTTTCTCCTTCCCACAGCCATGGCTGAAGTGCCCTTGGGCAAGGCTTCTATCCCCCTAGCTGCCCCCTAGGCGCAGGTGTACAGCCCATTGCTCCTGACCTGGTGTCATGGATGGGTTAAATGCAGAGGACAATTTCACTGCTCACTGTTCACAGTGTGCGAGCTCCACAGCTGACTTTCAGCGTAAGAGATTTTTAAGCAATTGTGAACCATTTCAAATAGAAAGGGGGCTTTTTTTTTGTTCCAACAATCATGTGCAGCATTTCTCTTTGCAAAAGGTGAACATATTCATTTGGTTCCTTAAATAATGCAGGTGAACTGTTTCTCTGAGTTGAAGCCCAAATACTTGGGATACGATTCCGCAGAAAGGAAGCAGAGGCCAATGAAATATTAACCCACATCAAATTTTGAGCTCTTGTTTGGTTGCTGGACAATTCTCCCGGTCACTGGGTGTTGCTGCTGAAGAATAAGCCCATGTCTGGCTGTTTAATCTTTACGTGAAAGGCATTAGTGATCCAGGGGAAGATGAGGCCCAGGATAAGCATGGCATTCAGAGTGTGCGACCAGAGCGTTGATTGATCCTGCCATCAGCTCAGACCCAGTAGGTAGAATTCAATTAGGCAGCACCAGTTCTGCTAGTGTAATCCATATTACTCGCATTTGTGTTTACTCTGGCCATCAGAGTGTGGATAAGCTGAAGCCCACGAGGACTTACAATGTCCTCGAACACATCAGTGTGGCTTGGCCCACGAAAGAAAGCCCTGTGGAAGTGATGGCAGCTAAGTTAATTTAGTTGTCATAGATTCTTGGTAACTCAGATCTGAAAGACAGGTATAGGGTGGGCTATATTAAGGCTAATCCCCTTATTATCTCTCTTGAAATATCTGCTTAGGTTAGCATTTTAACTGCAGATAAGGGTTCTCTGGGGCCTGTGTTCCCAGGGTCCTATGTTTCCAGAGGTCTACATTCCTTCAGCTCTTTGTAATGCATCATACCTCATTAAGATTAATAAGGGGTATAAAGGGTATAATAAAGGGTTTTTAAGGTTATGGTTAAAGTAATGTGGTCATCCAAGGTCATGCAAGGGAAAACAAGCAGAGGAAAACTCTTTCTTTAGTTAGGCTTGCCTCTGTAAGCTTGTCAGCTTAGAAATCTTTTTTTTTAATAACCCTAACCTTATTTTATTTTATTTTTTCAATAATTCCATTATCAGAATTACTGGAACATATCTGAGATTTGGACATCATTTGAAAAGATGTGGCCAAAATGGGATTAAAACATGGTGCCACATTATAATGGGGGCAACATAAGACCCAAGGAAAAAGTGGGCCCTACTGACATTAGACTGCTTCCACAGTTGAGAGAGTTGAAAGTGGCTATTTGTCATTGTGAACACACTCAAGCACCACAACTAAATGTGACCTTTGCATTTTACCCATCACACACGCGGAGCAGCAGGCAGCTTTTTAACAGCACCCGGGGAGCAGTATAGCGGGACGGTACCTTGCTTAAGGGTACCTCAGTGGTGCCCGGGCCGGGACTCAAACCTGCGAACCTTAGGTCCTAAAGGCAGCGTCCTAACCACTAGGCCACGACTGGCTAACTCAGTTGGGAACTGAGTGAGTAGCATAGTGTCCTGGAAAAAAAATGGGTTTCTTATACATTTTGTTAAACCAAAAACGTCCTCTGGGAACTTAGGACCATGAAAACAATGGGCCCTGGGAATATAAGGATGAACCCCGGGTACAGTAGCTGCCTTTCCCTGAAGCATAGATAAACTAGCTGGATGCATATACTTCATTTCCAGAAAAGTTCATCAAAGTGTGATTTCTCGTGATCTTTTCTTAGTGTTTTCACTGATCAACTTTAATAAATTAAACAACTTAAACTTAGAATTTGAAACCTCCGACAAACTCAAAAAAGTTAAATCACACATTTTTCTTTATACCTACTTTTTATGAAAAATCCCAATTTCTTCAGAAATGGGGCTTTTAAAACTTAGCAGCTTTTAACTCCTTATACCTTTTATTTAAACATTCTAATATGAAAGCAGTGCATCAAAATCTCTCGATGTTCATTTGAAACTGGCAATGACAAAAATCAAAAAGTGTCATTTTTTTCATGTGCCATGTGCATGTGATTTTGTGTCGGTATTTTTATTTAAGCAAGATACTTAGCAGCCTGGCATATTTGACCTAAATTGGATTGGTTGTAATTCCATTAATGTGCTTGAAGTGTGCACTGAGCAGCTGTGTTGTCAGTAATAGTAAAATAAATAAGTATACAGTACATGGAGGGAAGAAATAAAGCTCGCTAATGGGTTGGACACCACTTTACAATGTTATCCTCCCTCTGCATGGGCCTTCACAGGGATGGCAAACACAATCAAGCGGAGTTTTTTTTCTTTCTTCCTCTTTTGTTAGCTAAGTGTTCCGCTGGACCGTTCCAGTCGAAAGCAGGAGAGGGATTAGCACCTCTCTCTCCCTCCAGTGGCTAGCTAAATGAGCAGCTTCTCGCTAAGGGAGGGGAGCGGGGGGCCTAGCCTCTGCAAAACTCCCCGTGAGGGGTACGTCCTCCATGCTAGGCCCCAAGTGCGTCATTAACTTGCCCTCTCCCCAGTGCTCCACTCCACATTTAAGAGATCCAAAACACACAGCGAAGGGAGGAAATGGACTCAGGGAGCTAATATTATTGCCTGATCAGCTTAGCATATGTGTGTGTGTGTGTGTGTATGTGTGTGGCGCACAGTGACTGTTTCAGTGTCGGTCCCGGGGAACGTACTGATTAGCAAGCTCGAGTGGCTGCACCACCGTGGCTTCTGATATTAATTTCCGTTCTGATTCATGCGACGTGAGCAGGGAGAGTGGCCCGTGAGCGTCAGATGAAAACGGCAGCGTCAAACGGTAAACAAATTACCCCGGAGCGAAATGAAAGCACTTCGAAAGGAGGGGGAAATCTTAGCGGCCCCCTTGCCAGCCCTACCCACACCTCTCGTTCATCAGGCCCAATACTGAACTCCTGGCCCGCAGGAGTTCAGGAGAAAGCGCCGAGAAAAAGCAATCAAGGAAAGAGCGCAGACCAGTAAAGTCTGTCAAACTAGACTGCGTTCGCCGCTGAACCCTTGGAAGAGTCGATATTTTGAGCGATTTCTAGGAAAAAACAGCTCTCTTCAGTAAGAGCGCGGGTTCTGACGCAGGTTAAAAGTGCCCCGCTCGTTCGTGTGAAGCACGCGCATGGCGGACTTAGCTCACCACTGGTTGTTGACTCCCTCATGTCGAGGATGAATGAAGCCATTTCAGCCTTTTAAAGCGCTCTCCACTTGAAGTCATGCAGAAGTCATCCCCAAATGCTGCTGTCGCATTGATTTTGAAATGAAAAGAACGCGGCCTGACAGTTCTTGCTTCAGAGCCGATGAGAGAGTGATAAATTATAAGCATTGCCTCTGTGTTTTAGCAGTGGCAGTGGCATTGCTTTGATGGAGCAAACACCTCCAATATCAAAAATAAGCGGTTTGATAATATATATAGTTTTAAGCACTCAGCTTAATTCGACAATTGGGGCAGACTGCATCAGTCAACAATGGCACATATTGTGGCATGAACTGATCAGCCATAGCATTACACCACCTAACTATTACTAATATTGAGCAGGTCCCTCATGCTGCTGAAACAGCTGTGACTGTGGTGCACTGTGTGTTCTGAGCCCTTTCTATCAGAGTCAGCATCACTTTTTGAACCACAGTAGCTCTTCTGTGGGATCAGACCAGACAGGCTAGCCTGCACTACCTACATGCATCATTGAGCCTTGGGTGCCCATGATCATCACTTGTCCTTCCTTGGATCACTTTTGGTAGGTACTAACTACTGCACACCTGGAACACTCCACAAGATTGGAGATGCCTTGACTAGTCATTATAATAAGGTTCTTGTCAAAGTGGCTCACCCATTTTTCCTGCTTCCCTCACATCAACTTCAAGAACTGACCGTTCACTTGCTGCCTAATATATCCCACCCCCCTGACAGGTGTCATTGTAATGAAATTGTAGGTGGTTTGTTTAAGTGTGCAGATTTTAGGCCAATAAAATTTAGGGAAATAAAATATTTAATTATAGGAAACGTGTGATTATTTGTGTAGTTACCAGCGTCTAAAGCAGTACATTCGGTTATATTTGGTATCATCAGAATGTTTCCCTTGTGAATGCATGGTTGAACTGCATCACATGACTTTCCATGCTGCACAGTGAGCGCAATAGTGGCTGCAAAATCCAACCAATGAGTGTATATCAGTGGTCAGTGGTTCTACTTGATTGTCGTCTCTTATCCATATAGCTCATGCTCTTATTGCAATGGAGGCTCTTGAGGAGAACCAGAGCCTTTCACTTTGCTCTTGCTTTTGTTAGTTTCCTGCTGGTTGATTTATTCCTTCACTCTCTCAAGCACTGTCCATCATTGCCTGGTCAATGTGCTGAAAGTATAGCGCTTGAAAGCCATCTAATCAGCTCTACATGGATGAAAAAGCTAGTCGCTGCATCTATCAGGGCAACATACACCTTGTGAGCAGCTGGACTTCAACCTGGATAAATATAGATGGACTGAAAAGTCAGAGGAGGTGGTCGTTTATCATTTTAGCACATTATTACCATGTTATTAATATGTTAATAGCATTGTAGAAATTGCATTGATTTTTCATTGTCAATACAATGTGCAGTCATGGTCAACCAGTAGGGGGAGCACAGGAAACGACTTCTCATTATTCAAAGTTGAATACCACACCATGGAGTGACCGCAGGAAAAGGTCTGGTCAGGCAAAAGACACATTTACATGATCCCCATTGAAACTTCTTCCATTTTTAATTGATGCTGTAGGTTTAGAGACCAAGGGACATTTTAGAGGTGCTTGTTAAAAACATGTTGCATGCCATTGCATCATTTTCCAACGCTTGTTTGACAGCGATTTCATTATTGGCCATTCATGCACAGATCCACCATTAAAGTGTGATTTTCTCAACTTAAAAGAAAAGTAGAGAAAGAGAACGGCGGGTTTTCACACTTTGCATGTCTCCCATGTTGACAAGGTATCACCACGTTGATGCTAATGAACATGCTTGAAAAACGAAGCTACGTAGTGTCGCAAGCCTCGCGTTTGTACGCCTGAGATCGTTCATTAACAGCCGACGTTCTTCAAACGTGAGTTTCCACCTTCGAAAGTTTGTAAAACGGTGTAGTGCGCCTGTGAGTTTTTGAGGACCATTTGTTTTGATTTTCGTAGACACTTTCAGATCCATATTAATGCTCCTTGCTGATTAAATAATGTTGTTTTTTAGAGTTGCTCTCAGAGCACGCCATTCCCAGTGGAGCTCTTCTCTTTGGTTTGAGCTGGAGAGGAGCCCGAGGGACTGGTGAAGTGTCAGTTTGCATACTCCTCAAGCCAAACTGCGCTTCTCCACAACTGACTCACTCTAATGCATGCAGCCCTACACTTGGACACACACTGGCCCTGCCAACAGTGGACAGGCTAGTGTCCAAGTGGCGCTGGTCTTTGCTCATCCGCTTGTTTAGCCAGAGAAGAGGTTCAATGTTTTTTTTTTTTTTTTTTTTATTTCTCTGTAGAGACACCCATGGCTCCAGAAAACACAGAAAAGATCAAAGACCAGCAGCCTACTGTTAACGCTCAATATATTAATGAACCTGATGATTTATGTATTTCTATTAATTATAATATATTTATCCTAATTTAATTCAATATTTTAGGGTACAAATGTGGTCACTGTGTTCTTCCCCCAAGGACATGTTTTCAGTAGGTTTTGTTAGGGAACATTATTAACATAATCAATTTATGAATGGAATTTTATATCAGATCAGCCACAACATTAGAACCGCTGACAAATGAAGGACATATTATTGATTATCTCATTTTAATGACACTTGCCATTTGGTGGGTTACATTATTCAGCAAGTCAACAGTTAGTTCTTGAAGTTGATATGTTGGAAGCAGGGAAATGGGCCTAACCCTAGATCTGAGGACCAAGCTGTGATTGCTAGATGAACATCTCCAAAACGACAATGAAGTTTTTTCCTGTATGCAGTGGCTAGTTCAACCAGAGACATGGCCATGGGTGCCTAAGGCTCGCTGATAAAAATGGTCATTCTGGCTCTGATAGAAAGGTGTCAGGACGCACAATGCATCGCAGTCAGGGCTGTTTTGTTGGCACAAGTGGGACCTACACAATGACTCTTTGACTTTTTAGTTAAGACAAAAATGCAAAATGCAAAAATGCCTTTTTTACCAGTGTACGTTTAATACATTTACGATTAGTGCAGTGTATCCCAACCCTGGACCTGGAGGCCCATCGCCATGGACATTATAGTCCTTTCCCTGCTTTAACACACTTTTATCAACTCAGTAAAAAGGTTCTTAATGAGCTGATTAGTTGGATCAGGTGTTTAGGGAGTAGGCTAAGCACTAAAATGTGAAGTGTACAGAGGTGGAAATACTAATTTAATGTACATTTAAAACTCATTTAATTGAAGCAAGGACCACATAAAGGTACATTTATACTGTTTGTACCTTGGGGGAACCTGTACAGTAGATTTTTTTTTTCCTGACAGTGTACACTCTCACAGCAAAAGAAATTCAACTGCACCAGTGAAGGTAGAAAACAAATTGCGTTTAGTGCACCTTCATAGTAAGCTGCATTTAATCATACAGATTCTTAAAGTGTCTATAACACCTGTAATAAAATGGCACATATTGTGGCGTGAACCGATCAGCCATAGCATTACACCACCTAACTATTACTAATATTGAGCAGGTCCCTCATGCTGCTGAAACAGCTGTGACTGTGGTGCACTGTGTGTTCTGAGCCCTTTCTATCAGAGTCAGCATCACATTTTAAACCACAGTAGCTCTTCTGTGGGATCAGACCAGACAGGCTAGCCTGCACTCCCTACATGCATCATTGAGCCTTGGGTGCCCATGATCATTACCTGTCCTTCCTTGGATTACTTTTGGTAGAAACTAACTACTACACACCTGGAACACTCCACAAGATTGGAGATGCCTTGACTAGTCATTATAATAAGGTCCTTGTCAAAGTGGCTCACCCATTTTTCCTGCTTCCCTCACATCAACTTCAAGAACTGACCGTTTACTTGCTGCCTAATATATCCCACCCCCCTGACAGGTGTCATTGTAATGAAATTGTAGGTGGTTTATTTAAGTGTGCAGATTTTAGGCCAATAAAATTTAGGGAAATAAAATATTTAATAATTGGAAACATGATTATTTGTGTAGTTACCAGCGTCTAAAGCAGTGCAGTCATAGAACAGCTTTAATATACATTAACAATGCATTGTTATTGTATTCATAAGCATTCATTCAAAGCATTAGTGAGTAAGTGAGTGAGTGAGTGAGTGAGTGAGTGAGTGAGTGAGTGAGTGAGTGATAATTAGTCATTGTGAACACACCACAGCACACAATCCACCACAATAAAATTTGACCTCTGCATTTGACCCATCCGTGTATGAGCAGTGGGCAGCACCCAGTGAGCAGTGCTTGGGGACGGTACCTTGCTCACAGGTCCCTCAGTGATACTTGTACCAGTCTGGGATTTGAACCAGCAACCTTCAGGTCACAGGGACATTTATATACATATTATATACATTTATATACTGGGCAAAAATGTACATTAAAGCTTTATGAATCATCCATAATATCTTTAAAGTAGCCTTAATGTTATGCCATGTGAATGAATGCATTGTGAATGGGCATAACTGTCATACATCCTATTCAATAATGCATTGAAATACCTTTTGAACATATGTCATGCTTATGAATGCAATCGCAATGCATGTAATGAATGTATATTAAGGCTGTTAATGTGTTTAATGTATGATGCTTTATTGATGCCTTATAAATGCACTATGAAGGTGCACAAAATGTAAATCAGCAGTCAACATAATATTCAGCTGCATTTAGATGACATGTTATTTCTAAGTGAGCTTTCACAGGGGACTGTCAAAATAAACGGCTACCATGGGCATAATGTTGATCCAGGCGATTATTTTTGCGTTGTTTTTTCAATATAAAACCACTTAAAATGTCCAGGTTTATGCGTGGGTGTGTGACTTGCTTACATTTTCATTCATGAACTGGGAAAACAAGTGTTATTCACCTCCTTGCACATTCACTTGCTTCACCAGAAAAGGTTCTGGAGATTTCTCTACAGAGGCTCTTGTGGTTCTTCAGAGCGAATGGGATAGGCCTATCGAGGTAATTCCTTAATTAGCTCTCTCTGTGTGAATACGTAGAGAGAGGGAGAGGGAGAGAGAGAGAGAGAGAGAGAGAGAGGCCCTTCAGGCTCTCTGTAGTTACAGACACCATCGACAGGTCTGCAGTGAGAAAACACACCAGGAATACCAATAGGCGTGCACACACACACACACACACAGACACACACCTGTGCTACCTGTCAGGCTGATTGCAACCTGTTTCTTGCCAGACAAGTACAGTATGTTTAGACTGCCATTTTAAAAAATGTGGCCTTCCTTTGCAGATACTTTCTTCTCCCCTGCCTTGTTAATGAATATGACAGTTAATAAAGGGATTAGTGTTCATAATGCATGGACATACACACATACAGTGGGCCCACTGCTTTGCATGCAGTACAGCTGACTGATTGCAGCCTCTTAATCCAATCCATGTGGACATTTGTGCAGATCTTGTGGTTTCAGCTTTAGGACTTATTGTTATCACCTGTGTTTTATTGGTTATTTACATTGACATTGTTTACAGAAGCTCTTATTCATGGCTACTCAGCAACAACTGAATCATGTAAGCGGTTAGAAGTCAGGCCGGAGGACTTTTATTAGTGACTTAAAGACTTTTATTTTGCAATCTTCCTGACTCGTTGTGAAAAATCTGTTGAAAATTATCGTGGCAACTCTATAATTAGGGGTCCAAGCACTGGTGCTCTGTTCTTTGTTAGGATTTTACATCTTCAGCATCATCATCATCATCATCATCATCATCATCTAAAGTATGTAACTACATTCAAATAATATGACACAACTACAGTAACTCTCGCCTTGTGGGGGGGTTAATCTCTCACGACGCTGTCAATCAGGTGCCCGCAAGGCCGAGCATAGGAATCTGCACTTCTCCACTCGGTCGAGTGCCACGCTTGGATGGGAGCACAGCTGGTGCTCTCACAACATGAGGGAGGAGGAGGAGGAGGAGGAGGAGGAGGGAGGAAGAGTAAGGAGGAGGGATGGAGGGCTTGAGCCAAGGCCGGCTGGGCCAGCGGAGCGTAACGCTGGCAGATGCGACGATGGCTTTAAAAAAAAAAAAAAAAAGGGGCGAGAGCGAGAGCGAGGGAGTTCATCCTGTGGAGCTTGCCCCCCCCCTGCACTCTTCCTCCCTCCTCCTTCACCTCCTCCCCCTTGTGTCAGTCCCCACTGTGACCTACATATGCATTCTGCTTCTTGAAATGTTTCCAGCGAGTCAACCAGGCTTTGCGTTTAGCCGGGCAAGTGGACACGCCAGGTGGCGTGGGCAGAATGTAAGCCACCCTGGGATGGACATTTAGTCCTGACCAAAGCCATCTTCCCGTCCCTGCTGTAAGGTCTTCCGTCTGGCCACCCAGACCCACCATATCAGTGCATATACTGGTGTACAGTGAATATACGTGTGGATGCATTTGCAAAGAAACGTGCTCAGTAACTTTTCTGCAAAATCTGCCACATGTTGGTCTTCAGTGGGTGCAACAGTGCAAAGTTTTTCAAGTTTTTTTTTTCTTTATTTCCTCTCCTGAAGATAAGTATTTTGAGTGAATTTTTTTAACCTAAACCACTTTGCAATTACAAGAAATGCAGTGAGTTTTTTTGGCATTTTTGGCTTATTTTAATAAACGTCTAATGCTTAGTAAAAGTGATAATGAAGTGAAAGTGAACACACTCAAACATACAAAGTGCACCACACTGTGACATCTTCATTTAACCCATCACACGTGCACACGTGGAGCAGCAGGCATCTATGAGAAGCGCCCAGGGAGCAGTGTAGCGAGACGGCACCTTGCTCAAGGGGACCTCCGTGGTTCCCGGGTCAGGACTTGAACCTGGGACCTGTTTGCAAGGGCAAGGTATTAAACACTAGTCACCACTGCCCAATACCTTACTATACCAAGGTCAAAGGTAACTCTCGAATGCCTCTCATCAACAGTCATAATGAATGCAGTGCTCAGACAGTTTTTTTCTTTCTGCTCTGTCTGCTAAAAAGGCTCTATGCCGGCACTTAAAACCTGCGCCGAAAAGTGCTTGGACCCCCGAATTGTCGCTCGCGGCAATGCTTCCACATTTAATCCCTCCGCTGTTGTTTCCGCAAAAGGGTTTAGTTGAGGATGTGCTCTGCATCTCTCTCATCCAGTAGCGAATCTTAAAATGGAAAGAGATGCACTGACTCATCCGTGCTGAATGAAGAAAACCTTCGCGTCTCGCGAGAAAAGTTTGCTCTTTTTTCTCAGAGTTGGGGTGGGGGGAGGGGAAGGGGAGCCTATTGATATTCATAAACAGCGCTGGCTCTCTTGTTTCTTGCTGTTATTTCTTTATTTACTTCTTTAAGAAAAAAAAGTATTCTAATTAGCCGTTAGGAGTAATCAGAATAATTATGGGATGGCGTACAGTAATAATTAGCGATGAGCGGGTGTCCTGATGCTCGGGGAGGTGAGGTGGTGGCAACCAACAGAACAACATTCTAATCTGGCTAATTTGTAGTGGTGACAGGAGGGATGCGACTAGGAGGTGGGAAGCGGTTTAAGCAGTGGGTATAAAATGTGCGGGGGTGGGGGTGGCGGGGGGTTGGGGGGGTTGAGTGTGTTACAGCTGACTGCACACACACACACACACACACACAGCAGAGATGTTCATTCAATCAGTGAACAAGGTGGAAGGTATGACAATACCAGTGATTACAGGGTGTTTCTCTGCTGTTCTTCACTATTTCGAGATTTAAAAAAACACTTGAGTTTGTTTTTTTTTTGTCTCATATTTTCCTTGATTGCGTTGATGATCGAGATTAGCCAGATATCACCGTCACATATTTGCATGTTTTCTATCACCCTAGGGACATTTGGTCTCCGCAAAACACCAAGGTCAAGGAAAAGTGCTGACAAGCCTTTCAAGCAGGCCGAAACACCATGTGGCGATATCACCTCATTTAAACAAAGGAGATAACAGCGGACACGCTGATGTCACACTTAAAAACATTGACACCTCTGAATTCTCCCAAAAACTTTGTTGAACAGCCTTAGGCCTGTAGTCAGTTGGGATTGGCTTCAGTTTCCCCGTAACCCACAAATGGAATAAGCGGTTTGGCGACTAGATGGACATTATTGAACATCCTACATCTTTATTTATGGGTCCTGTAGAAGGGAAACCATGTATGATGGGTCGAAATTTCAAAATCTGTTCAACACATATTCAGCATTCATCTCGTACTGAGCACTGGAAGCGTTCCTAGTTCGAACAAGGGTCTAACATTTCCAGACAGGTCGGGTGGTTGGATTGAGGGGTATTCAAACTTAGCAACAGCTTTTTAACTAGGTCTGAAAAGTGGAAAATAATCTAATTAATGTTGAAAAATTTTACATTTAGTCTAAGTGTTTTTTTTCAATTCAAAAAAATGTTTAAAATGCTCCCATCACTTCTATTTATAAGTAGAAAAGGCCATTAATTGAGTATGTAGAAACTCTGACATGGGCATGGATTTAAATCAGTAACCCAGAGAAGGTGGAAAAAGTCTTTTGTCTTAAAATTATAATATTAAATCAAGAAAAAAAATGGTAGAACTTTTGGGATTGTACTTTAATAAATAAACCTTTTAGAGATGTATAGAACAGAAAACTTGACCAACTTCAATGAAAAACTGAACGAAAACCCTTTAAGTAAGTGAACATGTGAAATCATTTCATCAACTTCACATGACCCTGTGTGGCTAAAATTATTTAAAGAGTTTAATGGCGCATGTTGGCTTGGTTTCTGAACATAATGGGAGTGTATGTGAGGGAAGACATTGTTAAGAACTTTTGGTTTTTGGTTGGATTCTGTATTCAAGTGTTTTTACTAGAAACTATAGTAAAACAGGGTGTTAATTTTAGTGCTGTACTATGCTGTTTAATTGCATTTTATGGGTGTGTGTGTGTGGTGGTGGTGGGGTGGTTGAGCATAGAGGAAGGGTTGTGTGTGTAAGATACAAGTAGAGAGGGATCTGGATGTATCTTTTAGCTATTATCTTTTAACTACAGCTAGATGACTGTTGTTGAATTGCCAACTATGGCAACACACAGTTCCAGTGACCCGAGTTGCCCTAGACATGACCCTGCAGATCTGTCGGACGTCTTCTATTCTCCAGTTGACAAATTAATCATCACCATTCCCAGCCCCCTAAGATTGACAGATGAAACACCTTCCACTTCAAAAGTCAACCAATGAAGTCCTACCTCTTGCAGTCAGCTCATGACCTACCCCATACCATCCACCCCCCCACCCTCCACCCACCTATCCAGGTAAACAAATAGTCCAGTGTTTACTAGTGCTGTGACTACACAGAAAACCTTTATTAATTCATTAATTACATATCCTTTGATCATTTGACAAAAAAACTTAAATATTCTTTGATCTTTAAAAATGATAGATGTGACATTTGATCTTTAGGTCCACATTTAGCCAACTTCTACCTTCTAATACTTTCTATATCTTGGAGCCATGTTCCCTCAGAGCACTATGCAAACACACACACACACACACACACACACACATACACACACACACAAATAGATTAAAAAGAAAACGGCGAACCAACAAATAAATAAATAAATACAGCCCCTTACAGGCGAAGCCTCCAAGGCTTCAAAGATGAAGTGCCCAATATATGCCTGCAGATTCTGCCCACATTTTTTTTTTTCTCCTCCTGCATCTTGATTTAATAATGAGGATGCATACGTGGGAATCCGCTGGGGAGAATTTGTATAAATCAATCCACGGACGAGTGTTTACCTCTTAACAAGTTATGCATCATGTCTCACTCGAAGCAGGACAGAAGTAGAACCGATGATTTTGCTAATACAATACTTCCACAGCCATTAGAGGCACATCGTCGCGTTGGTGTCATCAATTATGCTTCTTCTTGTTCTCGTGTTCAGAGATGTGTTTTCGTTTTGCTGTCATTTTCTCTATGTCTCTATTTTCCTCTAATTTGAATCTGCTTCCAAAATTGTTGTGTATAAGGGAAACTGTAACGCACATACTGTATATGATACATGCGCTGAAACACTGCACGACACTTCTCGTCTAATGCAATCTAAGCAACTCAGGAGCGAGAGTGTGGCTCCACCTTGCAGGTATTGTCAATGCCTACTTTTAGAAGCAGAAACTGATTTTCCATACTGACAATCATTTGTCGATGGTTCTAAGGTCTTTTCCACACATTTCCTCAGGGGTTTCCTCATTCATTCTGAAATCTTATCCACACAAGCATAGTTAAAAAAATCTCAATTCACATAAAAAAGCAAACACATACTGTTCAGGACTCTTGAGAGAATGCAAACCAAGAGGCAGTGGTATTTCCCTATCGATAAAGCCATGCTGCCCAATTAGAAGCATGAAAAAAGGTAATAAATGCCTCTGACTGGCTAAGAAGTCTCATCCAGAACTGACAACACAGGGTGGTTAGTTTCCTTTACCCAGTTTTGAACGATCTTTTAGTCAAGTGAGTCCAGATGCCAGTCAGCTCTAGCATTACATTTAGTGAGGACATGAACTACAGATCAACAATCACAGCAAACATAGAAGGAAGCTTCATTTAACTAATCAGATGCAGCCTGAGTCATGGGAATGTTGGATGTAGCAGAGGCCTTTGTAGTGCATTCTCATGCCTTTGTTCCTCAGTATAGTTGGAGAGTGACTTTACATGTGTGTAAACATGTAAAAAAGTCCTCTCAACAATGTTACATCAGCATTATTTTGACTGCGTCTGTCACTTCACAAAATTGCCTCATGCAAACATAGGAGAATAACAGTGAACACTCCAGGGATAAACAAAGGAGATAACGGCACACACTAGGGTGCTACAAACCACCAATCAACACTGAAAACAGTGCTTTTGAAAACCCTGGAAGGAATTTTTCAGTGATGTAAAACCCATAGAAAAAGCTGGTTTTCAACAAATTGTTTTCAACAAGGCTTAAAAAAGAAAAAACTGAGAAAGCTGTATATCGCCAGTAAAGGATATATTAAAATGAATAATTCTAAAATATTCTAAAAAATTCTAATGTTCTAAAATATTATCAAATACAATTCAAATTAGTGTCTAACATGCAGATATTGCAGAATTATTAACTGTCTTGAACAGTACTCTAGTCCTGCCTTATTTCACAAGTGGTGCAGATAGGGTCAGAATAAACCAATGCTGGACAGTTCCACATAAGAGACAGCTGAATGCACCGGCACTGCTGCCATTAATGCGCTCCATTACATTCCTCTGCAAGCAAGCATTTCTCCATTCAGCTCCGTATGGGACTGACAACTCACAGAATGTTCAGTTTCTTTATGTTTCAGTGAGTGTGTGTGTGTGTGTGTCTTTGCAAGTAATAAAGGCATGTTGTGGCATGAAATGAAAGACATTCATTCTACTGTACTGCGACAACTTTTTTTTGTAGAAGAAAATGTACTATGCAGAATGAAAACAGCTATGAAAACAAGGGCAGACTGTAGTGATTCTTGGATGAACAGCCAGTGTCACTTCCATTCAATTCAGTTCAATGGGTTTTGAGCATTTTCCACAAGGAATATTTTCCCAAAGGAGCTTCCCAATCAGGTATGAACTAGCAAAACTCTGCCCAAACCTGAATGTAGGCCAAGAAAAATCCCTCTAAATAAAACCTTATTCAACCCAATTATACCCCAACAAAATTCTGACTACAATACAAAAAAATTCCCTAACCCATCTGTAGTTTAATAAAAATTCAACCCAGCTGCGCTATCACAAAATTCTAGCCCCAACCTATCCTCTGTCTGATAAAATTCTCTCCCAACCCATCTGCACTCTGAGAAAATTCTCTCCCAACCCATCTTCAGCCTGACAAAGTTCAGTCCCAACCCATCCTCAACCTGACAAAATTCAGTCCCAACCCATCCTCACTCTGACAAAATTCTGTCCCAACCCATCCTCAACCTGACAAAATTCAATCCCAACCCATCCTCAATCTGACAAAATTCAGTCCCAACCCATCCTCAATCTGACAAAATTCAGTCCCAACCCATCCTCAACCTGACAAAATTCAGTCCCAACCCATCCTCAATCTGACAAAATTCTGTCCCAACCCATCCTCAACCTGACAAAATTCAGTCCCAACCCATCCTCAATCTGACAAAATTTAGTCCCAACCCATCCTCAACCTGACAAAATTCTGTCCCAACCCATCCTCAACCTGACAAAATTCTGTCCCAACCCATCTTCAGCCTGACAAAATTCAGTCCCAACCCATTCTCAACCTGACAAAATTCTGTCCCAACCCATCCTCAACCTGACAAAATTCTGTCCCAACCCATCCTCAACCTGACAAAATTCAGTCCCAACCCATCCTCAA
>JBBPDA010000021.1:20922499-20934661 GCA_037974385.1 Arnoldichthys spilopterus | reverse complement strand
TCTGACAAAATTCAATCCCAACCCATCCTCAACCTGACAAAATTCAGTCCCAACCCATCCTCAACCTGACAAAATTCTGTCCCAACCCATCCTCAATCTGACAAAATTCAATCCCAACCCATCCTCAACCTGACAAAATTCAGTCCCAACCCATCCTCAACCTGACAAAATTCAGTCCCAACCCATCCTCAACCTGACAAAATTCAGTCCCAACCCATCTTCAACCTGACAAAATTCAGTCCCAACCCATCCTCAACCTGACAAAATTCAGTCCCAGCTGTAGTCCAACTGTCTAAAGTGAGCACTTCTAATACTGACATTAAGAACAATGTTTATATCTGCTTTTAATGATCAGACACAAGCAGGTTAGATCTCTCTCCCTCACTCTCTCTCTCTCTCTCTCTATCCCTTTGTCTCTGACACCTCTCCTAAGAGGCCCAAATGTCAAACCATATCATCCACACCACTCAGAGCTAATGTAATCCAGCAGAGTGAGCAGCACTGCTGTGTGTGTATGTGCGTTTCTATTACATGGTGTTGACAGACAGGCAAGAGACTCGCCATGCTATTAACATCAGATATTAATTTTAATGTATTAAAACGATTTTGTGGAGGAGAATGTGCTCTAGTAATGTTAAGCTATCCCAAGATGTTTCAAGGCTTACTGTCAGATATTCAAATATTTGACTCTCTCTCTTTCTCTCTGTCTCTCATCGCAGGGGTGCTCTCCATGTTTTCCCAGCAGCCCCAGGACCTGGTAGTGGTGGCTGGTCAGCCCGTTACGCTGCCATGCTCAATTCCCGGCTATCACGGTGTTGTGCTCTGGATCAAAGATGGCCTTGCTTTGGGCGTCGGAAGAGACCTGTCAGGTAAACCAAAAAAATAAATAAATAAGAGAAAGTTGGGGAGGGAATCTGTCCACATTTTCTGCTAATTTGTTAATTTTTATAACAAATTTATGGCTCTTACCCTTTCATCCCCATTAAGCCAGTCTCTCAAACCTCCAAAGTGCTTTGGGCGTCTGGTAATGAGGATTCGCCTTGCTTAGGTACACATTAAGATGGGACATTGTTTTCTCTCTTTTTACCGCCAACAAAATGACCTGTGTAATTGCTGTCAGTGTAGGAGCAGCCTACCAAAATATAACCTGTGGACCTGTAAAGTAATTTTAGCTTTTGCATAGCTTTTAAAGTGCATCTTTTCCCATTTGCAAATTTCTGCTTGCAATGTTTCAGGCTAATTGGTTAATTCTGTGCAACACTCACTGGACTGCAATCCCTACGCCCTTCGGCCTCCTAATGCATATTTATGAATGAGCCTGGCTTTCTGACATACAGCACCAGTCAAACATTTGGGCACATGGAAGGGTCCTTGTTTGTGATTATTTTCCATAATTTGCACAAAGAAAGATTGTTAAATCATTTAGATCATAACATGCAGTGCTGTGACAAAGTATTTGCTTACTTCTGTTTTTTCTATTTTGGCATATTGTTCAGGGTTTTTTTTTCAGTTCTTCAAGCAAAAGCAAGGACCTGAGTAAACACAGTTATTGTGAACTGACATCTCAGGGAAGAAAAATATATAATTATTCAACACCAAGTTATGTGTAAAACAAGTTACTGTCCTTCAGCCTGCAAAAGCGCCACCTTTTTATGTAAAAAACACATTTTTACAGATTATTAAAGAACGAAAACACAAAGAATCTTCAAATTTGGTAGGCATGTGCTCTAGAGGTCAGAGAATCAAGTAATGTCAAAGTTTTGGTGTTTTATCTAGTAGATTAATTACGGATCCTGTCCACCAGTGCAGTACAAATAGGGTTAATCAAATTAATCAATTTTAATTGGGATCAATTAGACAACACATGTCCAGGTTTGATTACTGTCATTCAATCCAGTTCAGTTTTATTTGTATAAAGTTTTTTTACAACTTGTGTTACTGCAAAGCAGCTTTAGGCTAGGCCCAAGCCTCACATGGGCAACCAAAGGACAAAAAAGGCAAGAGAAAACTCCCTAGGGCTAGAGGAAGAAACCTTGAGAGGAACCAATATTCAAAACGGGGACATTCTTCTCTAGCTGATACCAGGATAGCAAGGTAGAATAAAATAATAACACTACAGCAAAGACTTACAATAGAAGACAGACGTATGCAAACTTCAGTCAGTGATGAGCATTAGAGTATCAAAGTGAATAGAAGTCTTCAACAGTAGAGGATCAGAGTTCGTAAAAGTAGGATCAGCGAGAGTCTACAGTTGGTGTAGTTAATGTAGATCCATACCCTGTTCAATCTAAACATAACTTAAATAGAACCTTTCCTACAATGTAAAGTAAGCAGAAGATCTCGACTGGCAATACAATATGCTGGAAACAAAAATACTGTGGAAAAGATGGGGAAGAATGTAAGTGAGATATATCTGTCTGGAAAGGAGTACAACACCATTTCTGTGCATCTGGAATGCAAAAAAGAGCAGAGTAAAAACAGTTATTGCTAAAAAGGAGACATTTTTCAACTAGTTGATTCTATCAACATTCCTCCAAGAGTGCAGGGATGACTCTGTGAAGTCATGAATCCAGATGAACATCTAAGGACCTGCAGACCTTGCTTGTCTCAGATAAGGTCAGCATTCATTCCACCATTAGAAAGACACTGGGAAAAATTAATATGCTTGAGATGACGTCAAGGCAAAAACCACTACTAACCAAGAGGAGCATAAAGACTCATCTTACATTTGAAGACCACCCTGGTGACCCCTGAGACTTGTGGCATAATGCTCTGTGGACTGATGAGTTGAAAGTGGAACTTTATGGAAGATGGGTCCCATTACATGTAGCATAAGCAAGCACAGCATCCAGCACTTGAATGGGTTATACCAACAGTGAAACATGGTGGTGGTAGTTTGATGCTGTGGGAATGCACTAATGCTTTATTGCCTGGGTTAACTGTCAGAACTGGTAAAACCTGGTCACCAGTCTGTGACCTGAAGCTCAAGTGTAAGTTAGTTATGAAATGAGACTTGAGACAAGAACAAGTCCATACTTGAAGGGGTAAAAAAAATTATAATAAAAGAGAAAGCAAAGTCCTGACTTGAACCCAACTCAGATGCTATGGCATGACCAAAATTGAACTGCCGCAACAGTTATTAAGTTTATGGGGCAATTAATTCCATACACAACAATGCAGCTTTTCACACTCTTGGCATTTAAATAATCTACCAACTTTATTGATTAAAATAGTATAGAGAAAATAATTTAATACAAAAATGCTATTTATATATTTTTATAAAAATACATACAACCAAACAAAAAATTGTTAGATTCTAAGAAACACTCAGATCTGGTATGTACAGATTTTTTACTTGTACTACACAGATAAATAATGTGTTCTTCAAATGACAAAAGCTTTGACTAGTTTTCAAGTTTTAACATGACACCTGAATATGTGAGATGAGCCGTGAGCTGCCAGGTCACACAGAGGGCAAATCGTTTTCCCTGTCCACAGCCATACCTTTGCCTTTTGCCCCAGAGCTCTCTTTGCCAGGCATGATGCAAACCCCGCAAGGCCTTCTTAGGGCCAAGAGCTGGAATGAGCTATGCCATTAAATATGTATTCCGTTAGAGATCCTGGGCCTCCTCGCTTCTGACCTTCAACAGCAGGGCCTCTGTGCCATATTGTGACTGATAGTGCACTTTAATTAAACCTCAGTGGGCAATTGCATCCAAGTACATCCCCCCAGCTACCCAGGTTGTGGATATCGAGCTCCCAAGGCCTGACTGTGGTACAGTATTAACTCTTAAATGCACAGTTGTCCTCCAACTTTCCTGGGTTGTTGGTGACGTAACCAGAATTTCACAAAGCAAGATTTTCAATTTAGTGAGAATTTAAGAGATAATCAAAGATTCTTCTGTAGGACCGATCTAGCCCTTACACTCCACATGCATCAGTGAGCCTTGGGTGCCCGTGTCCCTGTCACAGATACACCAGTTGTACTTCCTTTGAACACTTTTGGTAGGTACTAACTCCTGCATTCGTGGTACACTCCACTAAACCTGCCATTATGGAGACGCTCTGATTCAGTCGTCTAGACATCCCAATGAGGCCCTCACGCTTGCCCATTTTGTTCGCCCAACTTCAAGAACTGACTGTTCACTTGCCGACTAATATTTTCCACCTCCCTGACAAGTGCCATTGAAATGAAATGGCTAGATAGTAAATGTTATTCATTTTACTTGTCGGTGTTGTGGATGTTATGGCTGATCGGTACATAATGTCATACATAATGTAAAGTTCAACCAGGAGAAGTGGCAGAACAGGGGGAAGAATGGAAAAAGACAAGGCTTTTGCAATGAGCAGCTTACTTGTTATTTGGATTGGTTGTGGACTTGGACTCGTATGTGTTTGATTTCTTGTTTGTTTGTTTGTTCGGAGTTGCTAAGAGCCACTGCTTGGGACAAAAAGTGTGCTCTAAAAGCCAGACGTCAGGGACACGGTCTGTGTGCGCGGCATTGAGTTGGAAGGCACTTTATAAAATATCACACCACAGCTGCTCTTTTTAGCAGTGCCGCCTGCATCAACAAGTAACGCTTTCTCCAATAAAGAATAATGACACGTCTAGTATTGTGCGCCAAGCCAGCAGCTGTATGCATAAAACAAAGTGTGGCACCTTGTTTAGTGCAATAGATTTCAATATTACCCCCCCCCCCTCTTTCTGTCTCTCTCATTTCTCTGAGCTTGCTCCAAAGCAGAGAAAAAAAAAACAGTGAGCAAAATTTGAGAAATCACTTGCAATTTGCTTTAATAAATCAGAAGACAAAGAGAGCTGATTTCCATCGGGCCCCCGTGTTCACTCGCCAGTCCCTTTTGTTTTTCCATCGTGGCCCTAATCAAAGGAGCCTGCTCGGGGCCACTGCAGACATACACATATACACAAATCCCATGAATATGCATCAAGGGCTGTGTTTGTGCTGGGCTAAATGTGCACGTCCCAATAGAACAAAAGGGAGAGACGCTTGCATGGGGTTTGAGGGCATACAAACGGGAGATGTTGATTTTGAGACTTTGTTTGGTTTTCACCAGGGATGGATCATGAATCACTGCGACATGGCTGTGAGCTCTGTAGAACCCATCGTTCTAGGGTTACCGCTGGAAATCAGATGAAAGAGAGCAGCTGTGTTTTGAAAGAGACCATAGAGCCATTCTTACAGTACTTCAGTCCAGTGCCCTTCTTAAACGCGCTCCTATTAGTTCACACCATGATGCATTTCCGTAACTCTTCTCCTGGTTTGGAACATCCCATTGCATCTTTTCAAATTCCATGTAGCTTCTGCCATGTTCCATGGTTCCACACCATGATTTCTTACATTAGAATTCTTCTCCTCATTTTCGACATCCCATGACATCTCTATAGCCACCACTTCAGCTTCCACCATGATCCATAATCATGGTATGATCTATAGTCATCAACTCATCAACAACATCCTCCGTGTTTTGTTTCCTCTTGGAGGGGCTTCAGGGAGAGACACTTACTCATCTGTGCAGCCATTAATCGCCAATGCCCTGTCTCCACTTCCCATGCCATTGATTGGCTATAAAGTCTCATCCATTCCTGTCTTGATGGATCCATTACCCCTAATGGGGCTATTTTGCATTGTTTGTTTTCAGTGACATGTTATCTTCAGGATTCATGGTGATCAATTCAAGCATAGTTTTATTCCACCCTCTAATCTATGGCACTTTTTATTGTGTGTATTGCTTGAGAATGTATGCACAACTCATCTGGTTGTCAGACAGAGATGGAAGGTATATCACGTTGATTTGTCTTGATCTCTTGTACCTACAAAGGCCTTCTTGGATGATACACAAGTAAGATTGAGCCCTAGACAGAGAGGTATGTTGATGCTGAGGGTGAAGTCAGAACTCAGGCAAGAAGACTTTCTACTTAGTTCAGGTACAGTAGCATTGCCCTTGGAAGCTATGGCTAAGTTGTAGCATGCCTTAAGATGTCGTTTGGGTCATGCCAAGGCCATGTATAGATTTAGTATGCATGGGTGCTTTACAAAGCTGGCTTCCCCCAAGCCCTTGCTGGGTCGAACCACTGTTGTGCATGCAGGGAGGAGGTCATACCTCATGGTTGCATGATGAATGAGTAGGCATTGTTAAGCTGTATATATGCAGATGATATTGGGAATGACCTTGAGTCCACGACGGACTGGATGTTCTTGCAGAATTAAATTACATATTCTTCCCCCTGACCGATGGAGGAAGACTTCAAGATTTGCAGCCAGGCATTAAGTGCTAATAGATGCTTCAGGAAATCCATCGATCTCTTGGCAGGAGAATAAACCACAATATCGAGCAGAGTCAGTGGCCATTAATGTTATTTAGTGAGTTCCACTCCCTTTGACTGGCCATCAATACATAGTGAGACATGACTGCTTTGAGTCGTTAAACACATCACCTGACATTTAATGTTTATCTGAAAGAAGGAATCGCTGATGAGCTGGCTTATGGAATTTGCTCAAATGGTTTATGGAAAACATTTCCTTGGACTAATCTGAGCCACCCTGTTTCCAAGAAGCGCAACATAAAATAGAAGTCATGTGAGCACGGGCTGTTCTATTGGGTTATTAAATATTTGTTTTTTGGGTCATTCTGTTCCTCTGCCATCATCCCACTCACCGAGAGAGATTAAAAGCTATATGTGGGCAGATAAAACACACAGTGCCATAATCGGCTACTCCTCTTCCCTCGATGGGGAAAATGAGGGGCACTTCATGGTCTATTAAAGGTAAATGGGATCCAATGAGGCAGTGGGCAATAATTGGCATTTTGTGGCACAGTCAGGCTCAAGGACTTAAAAGCCATTATGCTGAAAGTCTAGTCTATTTTTCCCCCTTTTTCATGACAGTATGTTAAAGTACATATCTTTTTCAAGGTTTTTTGCTACATGTAATGTAGGTGATAGCTACAGAAATGCTGTGTAGGGTAGTGGAAGACCAAGCAGAAGACTATAGTGTACTCAGAGAAACAGGTATATCGATATACGTCTTCTATATAAGATGAATGGACCATTGCATATAAAACCCTAAGTTTCTTTCAATATCCTTCTAAGTTTGAGCTTCCATTTTTGAGGATGTCACCTCTAGATGGAATAATTTGAGGGCCTGTGGAGCAGGTGGCACCCCATGAAGCAAGACAGTTATGTCACTGGGAATTCGCTGGAGCGAACATGACTCATATCGATGGAAGGCGCAAAATCAATACTCCACCTCCAGGCATTCATTGGCAGACTTCCAAATGAGATAGGGGGGAGGTCAGTGGAGATATTAAGTGGTGAGAGCAGAATGGCATCCAAGGTGTAAATTTAGCCACACAAAGCCGAAACATTGGATAAAACCCTCTGCCTTTAGAAAAACAAGGCTAGAATTTCCTTTAAACGGTTTAATGTGTCGCATTTTCTCTTCAGTAATCAATTGCCAGTGGGCCTTGGTTAAGAGGGCCTGTGCTTGCTGCACTGAAAGTCTGCACACTTCTCGAGATGTTCCTGAATAGCCAGTCTCGTTGGAATTCAGATGCCCCTAATAATTAGGAACGACTTATCCTCACGAGAGCCATAAAAGTCATTCAAATCAAAAGGGCTGTGTAATTTGCTGTAAAGCACTCCAGAACTAAGCAAGTCCTCCTCTGCTTTATTTTCCCCAATGGACCAAAGTGTCTATCCTCTCTCCCTGTTCAAACTTCAAGCAAATAATCAGCCCAAGGGGTTTAAAAGGCATCTCCGGTTTTGCCTGGTGTTGTAAAACAGTCAGTTCAGCCAGGAATACCCAGCCTCGCTCTCAATGTAATATTAAACTATAAATCTCTTGCCATATGCACCAGAGGAACGCATCTCAATATCCTTGGCTTTGGACTTGCCAAGGCGGTATAAAAAAGACAGGCAGATGGTGTTATAAATCCTGTGATCTTCATTGGGGTTTCTGAATTTTCAATACTAGGGTTCATATCACCTGCTCTGACACTACTAAACAGCTATTGCAAAGTTGCTAGCATGTAAGTAAGTAAAGTTTATTTGTTCCTCATATTTGTAATTTTTTTTTACTATTTTCTTCTATGTTTATTACTTCATTAATGTTATTTATTTTACTGTGCAAATTTGAGGAGGCTCCAAGGCCAAGAATCCCATTGCTGCTAATGATGCTTCATTGTTACTTGAACTTGAAATTGAACTTGAACTAAAGCACATTTTTTAAAAACACACCAAGGGCAATACATGCAAAAATAAATAAGTAAATAAAACAAAATAATTAAAGTGATGAAACAAATTAGGTTTGATTAGAAATCACATGACAAGAACACAGACAAAACTAAGGTTTTACTGGTCGGCACAGAGGCTGTCGTCGCTAAGTACCCAGATTTCAATCTGAACATACGTAGGTGCTGTTCCTCTTGTGCCCTCTCCTTCTGTTCGGAACCTTGGTGATCTTTTTGATTTCACGCTGTCATTTCATTCTCATATCAGTTCATCTCTGTCTATGAAGGCTTCTTAAATACTTATCCATGCCTTCGTCACCTCACCTCTGGACTATTGCAACTCTCTTTTTCGTGAACTCCCTACAAAAACGATAGCCCGGCTTCAATACGCTCAAAATTCTGCTGCTCGTCTTCTCACCTTCACAAAAAAATCTGAACATTTCACCCATTTTTCATAAACTTCCCTGGTTACCGATATCATATTGTCTTCAGTACAAGCTACTTCTCATTACCTTCAAAGCCCTCCGTGGTTTCACTCCTCTCTATCTGTTTGAACTACTGCACTTATATACTGCTGCTCGCTCCTTACGCCCCTCTGACAGTGGCCTGCTTCTTGTTCCCAAGTTCCATCTTAAGTCAATGGGAGGTAGCTCATTCAGTGTTCTTGCACCTAAACGTTGCAATTATCTCCCCCTAAACCTTCACAAGTTTTCTTCTCTGCCAATTTTCAAAACACAACTAAAAACATATCTTTTCTCTGAGTACTGCACCTCTTCTTCCTGCTCCTGACTTTATTGTTGGTGTTTTGTGTTATTGATTTCCCTGTGTAAAGTGACCTTGGGTTTGAGAAAGGTGCTATACAAAATATTATTATTATTATTATTTTATTATGTATTATTATTATTATTATTATTATTATTTTATTATGTATTATTTATTATTTATTATTATTTTATTATTATTATTATTATTATTATTATTATTATTATCTCTCAAAAGCCCTGGAATAAAAAATATACTTTAAGTCTTGATTTAAAAGAAAGGAAGCCCTAACATTAGGAACTATTCCATAATCACAGGCCATAGACCAATCACCTTAATATTTTAAATGAGAATGAGGGCAAACCAAAAAGTAATTTGATGACTTCAGTGATCTAATGGTAGGTTTGTGGTTTTTTTAAGGGGGCAACAGTCTATTTAAGACTTAAATACAAACAATAAGACTTTAAATTAAATCCTAAAATCTACAGGATTTAATCCTGAAAAAGAACAGTGTATATTATAGGGTTATGGTCAGTGTGTCTTAGTTGGCCAATGTATTAAGTTTATATTTGTCTGACAAGACACTGAGGACATATAGGCCTGACAAGACACTGGAGTTGCTAACAAGTGGTTGATGTTGCATCAGTTACCAAGAGTAACTCCTTCCTGACACAACAACACATCCAGGAACTATTACTGAATGTTGAAATCTGAGGATGGTTAAAGCATAAATGGTGTAAAGGTAAACCTCCTAGTTCATTACTAATTTGGTGCAAATGGTAAACCACATACCCCAGAAGTGAGTGATCATGGCCCTGACACTGATTAAACATGTTGTGCTCTGTGCTCCAGGTTACCCTCGCTACACAGTGGTTGGAGATCACAGTTCCGGGGAGCACCACCTGCGGATCCAAAGAGTTGAGCTGATGGATGATGCTGTCTTTGAATGCCAAGCCATCCAGGCTGCCATGAGGTCTCGTCCTGCTCGGCTCACAGTACTAGGTGAGCCATGACTTCAGCATTCACACATAACATCGCAGCCAAATTTGAAAACATTGTATCACCCTTTTAGCAGCACATTAGTAGTCATTTTGCATAACTGTTCAACAGTCTCTGACATTGGCTTGCATGCAAAATTCCTTTGCAAGGCGTCACAAGAGAGTTTTCTTGTATGTACTGCCTTTTTCAGATCCCACACAATATTTCAGTGTGAGTTTTATCTGAGCTTTGCCCCGGCCATTTTTTAAACCTCCATTTCTTCTATTTGTTAGCTAGAATTTACTAGTGTGCTTAGGATCATTATCCTGCTTATTCATTCACAAGACATTAACTTCTCAGAAAAGAGAAGAGCCATACAACCATGTTCAGACCACAATAATGTTACAAGAATATCAAGCTTGGCTTTTACACATCTGCAGATATGCATCTCAGTAAAAGAGTGTTCTTATCTAAATGCTAATAAAGCACATTGCTTGAAGTTAGCCACTTTAAATAAACCTGAAAGAGATGCATGCATTGAGTTCCAATAAGATCCAAAATCCTGCCCGGTTATGAGGCCACTGGAAATAGAATAATGTCCAACATGAAAAATAGATTTTTCACTGACCACATTCCCCTGCCGGTGCCATAAGTCCTCGGTTTTAATTTCCTGCTGCAAATCCTGCCATCTTCATTATTAAACTGGAGAGGTCATTGGATCTTAATTAAACTTTATTGGGTTATTATTCAGCGTTGCTGTTGCTGCGATATTGGGCAGCCACTGTGGTTATCTGCGCTCAGGCTCCAATCAGCCACCTGGTGGGTTTATCTATGGTGCAGAGAGACCACACACACACACACACACACACACACACCTACACCTTTGCATCTTATCTCTCCTCCCAGTGGCTTGTGGGAGTGTGCAGCTGGGAGGGAAATGTAAAGGGAGATGTAGAGAGAGAGAGGAGTATGTGGCATGGCCACCGCAATGTGATCCACCTTATTGATCCTCTTTAATGAAAAGTGAAACTAATGATCTACAAAGGGGAGGATGCATTTTGGGGGGGCGGGGGTGGGGTGGGGGTGGGGAGGGGCAAAGAGAAGACAAATTGTGGTCCACATAAGTGAGTTCCACTACAAATGGGTGTGAATGAGTAATAATAGCTCCCGTAGTGTGGTTTACAGAACCCACCTCACCTGGTACAACCTGCTTCTGACTCAATGTGCTGTGTTGTTCTACTGCTGCAGCCACAAGAGGAAGTAAAGTTATATAAGTCAGAGTTCAGTGATACTCTCACGCTTTCTTTTGCTCTCTTTTTCAACCTCACTTGGGCTTGATTAATTGGGTCCTGATTATTGTATTGTTTTGGGGCTCCCTCAGCTAAGCCTAGTTAGTCTAATGAACCGCCATCAATTTAAAAGTACGCCATGCTCCAAGGGACTCATCCAGAAAGCAGCAATCTGCTTGGCTTCAGTCTTCAGTAAAGTTAGTCACCTAGAGACTGGGGACTTACCGTTAATTAGACTGCTTGGGTTTTAATACTATGGTTATTATTAAGATCTATTCTGGTAATTATTATTATTATTATTATTATTATTATTATTATTATTATTATATCACAGTAATAATCAGCAGTGCCATCATACCTAGGAGAAATAGTTGTAATGCCTTCATCATCATCCACATTAGTAGCATGATATTAGTTTTATCATCATAATCATAGTAACACTGTAATGCTTTTATAATCATTGTCATCCACATCACCTCCATTACCAACAGTAGTAAAAATATAATTAACAATAGTAATAAAATCAATCAAATCATCATCATCATTACCAATTGTAGTAGTCATCGTCATTACAATCATCATCATCATTAAGAATATTACTAAAATGATTATCATCATAGTGAAACCATCATCATCATCATCATCATCATCATCATCATCATCATCATCATCATCATCATCATCATCATCATCATTATTACCAATAGTAGTAAAGTCATCATCACCATCAACATCATCATCATCATCATCATCATCATCATCATCATCATCATTATTACCAATAGTAGTAAAGTCATCATCACCATCAACATCATCATCATCATCATCATCATCATCATCATCATCATCATTATTACCAATAGTAGTAAAGTCATCATCACCATCA
>JBBPDA010000021.1:20892167-20906175 GCA_037974385.1 Arnoldichthys spilopterus | reverse complement strand
TCTCTCTCTCTCTCTTTCTTTCTCTCTCTCTCTCTCTCTCTCTCTTTCTTTCTCTTTATGGTGTCACTGTCCTAACCCCCCCTCTCCTTTTTTTTACCTAACTTTCCCCCTCTCTCTCTCTTTCTCTCTCTTTCTTTCTCTTTCTCTTTTTCGCTTCCTCTCTCTCCCTGCCAGCTGTTCTCTGCCTCTAAGTTTTTCTCCTGCCCCAGATTTTTATTTTTTTTTGCTCTGTAACGAGCTTGTAGGCCAATCAATAATTCAGCGGAGTTTGAATAAAGCACACAGGGATCAGGGCCCATGCATGGTTGTATGCATATGTGTGTGTGTGTGTGTGTGTGTGTGTGTGTGTGTTTGTGTGTGTGTGAATGCGCATCTGAGTGCACCGGTGAGAATGATAGAGTGTAATCAGTGCCATTCATGAACCTGCAGAGTGTAGACCTTAACTGCGCTCAAACACACACACACACACACACACACACACACACACACACACACACGTGCATGCACTCTCTCTCCCTCGCTCTCTTCCTCCACTCCTGCGATTGCTTTTCCACCCCGTCAAACTCCCTTTTACTTCAGTCCGCCCTCCGCCGCTATTGCGCACACACACTGGCGCGTACACACATTCACACACCACTGCGTTTCTTTCCATCTCGCACCGATCTAATGGCTTCCATGTATATACAAATCACACCTGCTCTCATTAAATAAAGATTAAGTTAAAATGCTCTCAGCCCTCAGCACGGCGTCTTTTCCGCCGCATTTTCTAGCACTGTCAGAGCGATGCTTTCTCCCTCCTCTGCCTGTCTGCTCAATGTGAATGATATAAATCAAAAAAGGACGAGTTCCAGTCCTGCTCTGCTGTGCACTTATTGCTTCTCTAATAAGACTTTATGATTAAACTGCCCCCCCACCACCACCACCACTGCGACATCATACACATCTGCCCTGGTGATGACATCATACATACACCAATCAGCCAAAACAATAGGTGAAGTGATTAATGCTGATTATCTTTTCAGAGTGTCACACCTATCAAGGGGGTGGGGTATTCCAGGCAGCAAGAAAACTCTGATGCTCTGGGCAGTGATCTGCTAGGAAGCTCTGAAACATTTCGCTGTGAAGCAATGTGTGCTGTGCTGTGGTGTGTTCACAATGACACGTTCACTCATGTCACTTCACTTCACGTACTACCTAGCTAAACATTGCTGCTGACCAGGTTCACCCCCTTTAAATGCTACGTTGACTTCCACAATATTCTGATACTGTGAGAACTGTACAGAAGGTCCTAGAATTGTCCAGAGTTTTCTAGAAAATTCTGGAATCCTAATCACAGTGCCAAAACTGATAAAACTGATTCACCCCCACAACCACCCCCCTACCCCGGGCAAATTTACACCCCGATTGCTAAGGCCTCTTTCATCATAGTGCGCCTTACTATGCTGCATTGTCCAGGATCAGTATGAGGAACTTGACAAAGCGTTCAAAGTGTTGAAATGACCTCTAGATTCCCCAGATCTCAGACTGATAACCATCTGTGGGACGTGCTGGTCAAAGTAATCTGGAGGTTCCAATTCGAAACTTACAGGACCTAAGGATACCTACAGGATCTGCTCACATCCACATACCAGCGCACACCTTCAGGTCTTATGGAGTCTATAGCTCAGTGGGTCAGAGCAGAGGTGGACCTAAACAGTATATGATCAGTGTATAGGCACATTATTAGAAACGTTTACCATTTAACAACATTTTACTGGTGCAGATGCATTGACTGTAGTCCATCCTTGTGGCCAAAGGTGGCCTAGTGTTTAGAGACTTGCCCATGTGATTGGTGTTTCATTGGTTCAAGTCCTGGCCCAGGTATCACTGAGGTACCCTTGGGCAAGGAACTGCCCTGCTACACTCTTCCCTAGGCACTGATGATAGTTGCCAACCATTGCACCAGCACAAGGCACAAAGATGTCCTAACTCTATCTATCTCGAAAGTCTCCTAATTATTCAGAGATGTGTGTTGGTCTTAACATACAGAATGGCATGTCATCTCACCATGCATGAGCTATGGTGGAATGCTATTATAATGGTGCTCCTAAGTCTTTTGAGTGCCATTAGTGCACTGTGAGCATGTACCAATGTCAGTAACGAGCATCATGCAGCTGCACATTTTACAATTGATGTAAATTTTTAAATATGATTTAATTAACACTGTTGACTTTAGACATGGTTTTTGTTGGTCAAAAGCACAATGTCATTTCACTGCCTTAAAGTAGCAGTGCTCTGACAGTGCGACCAGCCTCGTCTCATTTAAAAAAAAACACCGCTCCTATAAGTGGAAAACGTGCAAATTCATGTGTTATTTTGAAAATGTGCACAGCCAATAAAATAGAGGAATGCACTGATATTAACCTAGTAAAAACACTGTGTGTTGCACTTTCCGCTGGCGCAGAATAGAACCCCCTAGTTTGGCTAATCATCAGTGTTGTCAGCTACTTTTAATGGAAACTAGTTCAAGCCTACTTAAAAAGTCAGTTATGTTAAGACTTGCACGGTAGACATCCCTCACTTAATTTTGTCATTTTCCTTTATCCCCTTGATGTAGTTCCCCCAGAAGACCCCGTCATTGAAGGAGGCCCTGTCGTAAGCCTAAGAGCTGGAGACCCACTCAACCTGACTTGCCATGCTGACAATGCCAAACCTGCTGCCTCCATCATCTGGATCCGAAACGGGGAGGTGCTAAATGGAGCCATGTACTCTAAGGTAGGTAGAGACTTAGCTTTGTGCAACTAGGGGGGTGATACAGAGGACAGGCTTTGAATGCACAGAGCACTAATACAGAGGACCGGCTTTGAATACACAGTTTAAGCCAGTGATGAAACACCATTACATATTCAATAATGTGTCCCAGACTAAATAAGCAGGATTGCACAGAATATGACATCAGTGTGAAATGCAATCTTTTTCTCACTCGGGTCCTATTAGCAGGTATGTCCTTGCGGTGTGTGATTTTCTTCACAAAGCGGCCCGAGGTTTCCCTGAAGCTTTGTGTTAAACAGCTACTCGTGCTGAAAGCGGTCTGTGGCCATGATTGCTTGCGCCATCTGCGCTCCTTCAATTTAGCCTTCAGCTCCATTTGATTGGAGCGAAATCCCTGGAAATCCAGCTCTCCGCCGCGCTGATGGAGAGATGTTTGTCCTTTTCACCCTGCTAAATGTGTCAACACAAACAAGCAGATGGAGGGATGAGACGAGGCAATAGTGTTTTCCCAGAATTCGACTGCACTCGGCGGCGCCTCCACTCATAATAGTTCTGCCTGTTGAGTGCCACCTGAACCCGTCCAAGCCATGTAACTGCAGACGAGTGTGTTCCTGTGTCTGTGGGCAGTATGTGGGATGGAACTGGATCAAAAAGCGGACCTAGACAAAAAACTTGGACCAGCCCACCATAATCGGCCATCAAACGGCCATCTTGCTTGTTTGTTAGAAGGCTGCTTTGCAGAAAAGGTAGAGTAACAGATTGCGATCGGTCTGGATGCTTACGGCACACAGTCAAAAGCGTGGTGATTTGCATATCACAGCCTTCCGCTCCAACAGTCAACAGATCCCTAAAGAAAGCTATCACTTAGCAAAGTACGTTGTTTTTTTTTTTTTTCCTGTCCGTCCCAGTGTTTGACCAGTCATAGGTCCCTCAGTCCTTGAGTCCATGTCATATGGCCTGCAGCGAATTCAGCCTGCACCATGATCTCCCTGACATGCTGCTTCATGACCCACACATAAGTCCCAAAGCAAGTGCAGCTCTGAGCCTTCTGGCCCCTAATCACCACATCCTTGTCATTTCCATATAAATGAGGAATGCCAGCCAGACCTTGAGGGAACGTCCCTCCCTCTCCATCTTTTATTGACTTTTTCTTTCTGATTGAGCAATAAATGCCATCGATCGGGCCAGTACAAGCGAGCTAGCAGTTTACTCATCATCCGCCTCTAGCTGCACATACTTATGGCTGTTAATCCAATAAATCAGACGTTGCTAATCGGATGTCACAATCACAGCTGGCCTGGAAAAGCGAGGTGGCGCTTGGAGGGGCGTGGGGCCAGTGCAGTGATGGATGGAAGCCACCCAGCTCCCTCATATCTCTATTCGTAGCATTAAAAAGCAATGCACTCAATTAAGACACAATCGCTTACTTGGAATAATGGGGGCCCGCTTGGAGTATAATTGGGCCGCTCTCACTAATTCCCCCCCACTCTACAACGTCAAGCACATAATCAGGACAAATGAAGGTTGGAACGTGAATGAGGTCTGCGTTGAGAACGTCTTTCTTTAGGGACGGCCTCTGACACCCACGCCTTCGGAGCTCTTTATGATTCAAATGATGAATTATCCCTCGCGCTTCCATTATTAAGGTGCAGTTACGGGCAGCCGTCGAATGCCAATACTCGACGGGAAAGGGTAAGAGCGCTAATTGAAGTATTGGAGATCAGCAGGTAAGGTGCAATAAGGACAGCTAGCATGGTTCCCCAGTGAACACAGGGAAATAGTTTTACATTAGAGGGGGAATTTGGGGAGGTTAGAGATTTTAATATAAGGCAACAAGCCGTGTGGGTGTTGCGGTACGTTTGATCTTGGCTATCGAACCAAAGCAAACGGATATTGAACAGCAGCTAAAGCTAATGTGATGCCTTCATAAAGATGCACTAGTGTAATAGCTAGTTATAAAAGAGAGTTTTGCTTCATTAGTGGTGAGGTGGAGAAACTTTGCTGCCCGTCTTGTCTCCCGCAAACAGATCGCCCATCTTTGGGGCGACCGTATCACCTGTCCCAAAAGAATTCAACTACCATAAACCATCTCCCTGCACTCCATGCTTAATATGCAATATTATAACAAGCTATAGGCTATGTGAGATTGTTTCCTTCTTCGTTTGGTTGTGATGTCAACCAGAAGAGGATGGTTTCCCATTTTAAGCCTTGGATCCGTTTAAGGTCTGTTCCTCCAATTTAGGGGAATTTTCCTTGACTCTGTCACCTGACTTGCTTATTAGGGGCTCGAACCCAGATTCTGTAAAGCTGCTTTGTGACAACGTCAGTTTGAATTGACTTGGGCAATTTGAAACCTTATCATGAGCCTCAAAAATGTTTAATTGCATGGTCTAGAAAGCATATAGATAGAAAATAGTGGCTAAAGTAATACTAGGCTAGTTTACTAGCTGGTTATAAAAGGTAGTATGTTGGAGCCCTGTGAGCTTTGCAGTAATCTGCAGAGGCTATCAACACAAAGCAAACAGATGTCATAATGACTACGCCAATAGAAGACCTACTGAACATTGGACTTGTCCAATATCTAGGAGGTATTTTGACATTAGATGTTTTCAACACAAAGCCAAAACTTATATCAGAGTTATAGAAACTATGATTTGTTCAATAAGTTGCTGACCTATTATTAGTAATATTGTAGCAATAGAAGCTATAATATGGATGATTGCGATTTAACCCTTTAGTGGAGGAGTTTTTTAGTACCTGAGAGACCACACCTGTCTAAAGCCTCTGTTTTTAAAAGAACAGATTCAAAGGTTTAGTGTGTAACGTATCAAATCACATTGGTGTGACTGTACGCTTCAAGGGAAAGTGCATAATGGCACACCCATGTGACGCTACAGGCTAAAAGGTTAAAGAAGCTATAATTAGCCTTAAAGCAGATCATTGTGAATCATCAGAGACAGCAAGCCTCCATATTGCTAGCTCAAAGGACTGGTTGGCCTCTTATACCTGGCACTGTATAAAAGGTTTGTTGGAGATGACAGGACACAGGTGATATTATGTAGCAGTTATAAGAGCCATCTGCAGATTACAGGAAACACAGTCAGGTTGTAATGATGTTTGGAGCTTGGAAGCAGACGCAGACGCATGCTGTTTTACAAGCGTTTATTCTTAAGGTAAACACAAACTATGACCTAAGGCAAAACACACTCAAGACTAGGACATTACATATATCTACTACTATTGGAAAGACTATGATTAACAAACCGAATGGACATGGTGACATCAACAGGGTAAGTACAACAGAAAACCGACCAACACTAGGCAAAGACTGAGAGACTAAATAGTGACACAACACAAGGGACACCTGACAAAGGGAGGAGATGGGAAACGAGAACCAGGTGACGAGGGTGGAGACAAGACGTGGCAACCAAGGACACAGAACAGGGAAGCACATGGGGAAATCCTAAACAAACATAGACAAAGATCACATGGCCAGACAGGACAACAGGAACCCTTATACAGGTCTGTAGATAGCTATAGTATCATCTCTGGAGTGTTGCTAATGTATTACTGCTTGAAATATTTCTGAGTAACTGATTATTAAACTACTTTTTAATTATTATTCATTTAAAAAAAATTTAAAGATAAAGATAAAAACAGGATACCTTTCATTTGAATGACTGACTCTAATGGTTCTAACCACTGGTACATACCGCAGTCATGTTGCCCCCTTTTATGCATCTGTGCAGATTTTTGGGTAATGCATTTCAGGATTAGTGCCACAGGTCACTCAGGGCTCATTTAATGAATAATGCTATACACCAGTCAGCCATAACATAAAAACTACATGACTGATCTCGTGTAGGTCCTCCTTCAGAATGTCCCCTGTTGAACCATGAACTCCACAAGAAGGTGTGCTGTGGCATCTGACATCCAGACATTGTCAACAGATCCTTTAAGTCCTATAAGGTGTGAGATGGAGCCTCCATGGATCAGACAAGTCCAGCACATGCCATAGATGGTCCATCAGATTTGGATCTGGGGGAATTTGGAGGCCAAGTCTACATCTTGAACTCTTTGTTAGGTTCCACAAATCATTCCTAAACAATGTCTGCGGTGTGGTTAGACACATTATCCCGCCGAAAGAAGCCACAGCCAGTAGGGAATACTGTTGAAGTGGTGTACTTGGTCTACAACAATGTTTAGGTAGGTAACACATGTCCAAGTAACATCCACATGAATGGCAGAACCTTGCATCCAAGAGCCATCTCTTTGCCAGATAATCAACATACCCGTACACCAGCCATCTACCTGTCTGTGGTTTTAATACTATGGCAGTTGGGGAGTTATTGAGTTGCCTCTGTGCTCTGAATGTCACCGGTTCAAATCCCAGACCAGTACAAACACCACTAGCAAGCTTCCCAAGCACTGCTCCCCAGGCACTGCCTTCATCAGCTGCCCACTGCTCCTACATGGATGGGTTAAATGCAGAGGTCACGTTTTGTTAATGGTTCACTGTGTGGTGTGTTGCGTTCACAGTGACAAATAATCACTCGTTTGACTGGTGTCGTTGTTAAAAGACAGTGCAGTTTAAAAGACTTCTATTAACGTCACTCTGGGCCGAGTCATTTAATTAATTGTGCTGTTAAATGGTGGAAGTTATCAGATCAGGAGGTGCGGGGATTAAACAGGTTAATCAAAGAATATCTTCTAACCTCAGAATGTAAAAAAAAATTCTACCACTTTTTTTGTGAGGAGCAGTAAAACAAAGCCATTGCAACTTATCACAGTTTTTAAGTGAAATTAATATGCGTTAATAGGCTGCAGTACGTGTGGCAGGGTGGTCTGCAATTAGCGCCGCTGATTTGATATAACCTCGAGCCACGCAGCGTGTTTGGGTATATCAAAGGCTTGTTAGATTAACAGCAGAATGTAAACGTTAGGCGAAATGATTAACTCCAGCACCCCTTGAGGTCTAATCATCATTCCTTTTTTTTTTTCATATTTTTTTTTCTTTCAGAAGTCAGCCTTAATCTCGTCCTCTTTAAACCGCGCAAGCTGTGGGTCTGAGCGACGTCCTGTTTTGTTCGAACATTCTACTAACTTCTTTAACAGAGCGGCCAACTGAAGGAAGACCCATCCGTATGTCTGCTTGCTTGCATTACTTCCCGGCACTAAGGTGCAAGCAATCTGGACAAAAATGTCAGCGCAGAAATGACGGTCTTGGTCTTTACTGTTGAAAAAGCACTGGCCATTCATTCCCAGATCAAAATCAGCACTCTTGTTTATGTAGGTTAAGCCAATGACGTCCATCTCTCCTTGACATTTCTTATTCAGATTAGGCCTTCGCCTGTTCCTCACCTTTCCCCGGTTCTACAGGAGGGATCGTCTGTCCTATAAAGACATTCTCTTTCCATGCGTCCCTATGAGAAATGATCAGTTTGTAATTGGGAGCTATTCTGGGGTGGGCATGGGCTAAGCGTCAAGGCTTGAAACGCTGCAATATTAATGGCTTCAGACAGGCCGCGGGCCATGAGCGAAACAATGCGCCCCCGTGTCAGGGAGCATATTGCATTGCCACATCCAGCTGCTGACATGCCGTGGCTCAATGCAGGAGCGCAGAGCGCTGGGAGGCTCAGCGTAGGCTTTACCGTCCTCGGCTGACTTGCGCTGCTCTGCTACTGGAGGTGACAAAGACTTAGTGCATGGCTTCTAGGCAGAGGTGGAGGGGTTCTGTGCTACTATATGCATCACAATATTTATTTTTTGTTGGAGCACAGATAAAAAACAGGGTCGCATATTGTATTAAGTGGGAAGTGAAAACAGCAGCTCATACATGTGTCTAATTGTATTAGCCGTACTACTGCGATGCCGACTACATCAACGGTAATTGGTGTTGTTGCAAGTGTTGTTAATGTGTTATTACACTGTTATTATGGACATTACTTTAGAAAAACAGCACCATATCAGCCAGGACATTACCATTAACACCTATTGTGTAGGTCCCCCTCATGCTGCTGAAACAGCTCTGACTGTGGTGCACTGTGTGTTTTGACACCTTTCTTTAAAGTCATCATACTTACCAAATGCATCCTTTTTGAAGTGACTATTTTGTCATTGTGAACATACTCAAGTACCAAAATGAAATGTGACCTCTGCATTTAACCCATCACATGTGGAGTAGTGGGCAGCTATCAACAGCACCAAGGGAACAGTGTACCAGGTCAATACCTTGCTCAAGGGTACCTCATTAGTGCCCGGGCCAGGACTTGAACCCACGACCTTCAGGTCCAAAAGGCAAGGTCCTAACCACTAGGCCACCACTGCCCCTGAGTGCCCATGACCCTGTTTGCAGATTCACTAGTTGTCCTTCCTTTAATCACTGTTGGTAGGTACTTGCTTCTGTAAACCGGGAACGTGCTGTGTTGGAGATGCTCGGACTCGGCCGTCTAGTCATCACAGTAAGGTTCTTGTCAAAGTGGCACAGGTCCTAACGCTCGCCCATTTTTCCTGCTTCCAGCACATCAGCTTTAAGAACTGACAGTTCACTTGAACAAATCACAGTGAAGTAGTGCAGTTGTTCAAAAGCCTCTTATGTCTAAAGTGAAGTTCACACAAGCAAAGCAGAGAACTTTCATAAGCAAACTCTTTATTTTTAATGAAGACCTGGAATTCTTTAACCATACATATATATATATGCTGAGGCCATTAGTTGCTTTACAGTTGTTCGAGTTAGCTTAACCCCCATGGCTCCAGGAATATAGCAAGCCCAGAAATGAACATCAGGAGGACTGTTTTAATGAGACACTAGTTTTAATGCCACCATCCTAGCAAACGCACCAATGTTAACAATGCCTTGAGAAAGTGTTATGTGTAGTCTGGAAGCCTGTATGCATCGAACGAAAAGTCAAGCAGGAAGGCACATTTCATATGAACATGGATAGTGAATGAGTATTGTACTGTTTCAGGAAGTTTAGCATTCGTAAAGTTACAATGAGGGATTATTTATCATTGTGACAGCACACAGTGCAAGACGGCTAAAGGTGACCTCTGTATTGAACCCATTTGTGTCGGAGCAGTGGGCAGCTGTCATGGGCAGCACCCAGGAATCAGATTTGAATCAGTGACCTTCAGGTCACAGGGCCAACTCCCTAACACCAACACTGCCAGTGGTTCTGCCTGTTTGATGGAGTTAAGACCATCTCCATGTAAGATCCATGTGAGTGTTGTTCTGATTAACTTTAACTCGTGAGGACCCTATAAAAACATGGTCATTGTGCTGAGTTTTGCTGTTATTTTTTCCTTACGCAGCTTATTTATAGTTCTGTTTAGCATCAAAAATGCATATTTATTTCACAATGTCTTGTGTAACAGTGTTGGGTTTTTTAAACGCTGTTAAAGTAACTGTACATGACATTTGACTGGTCAGCTTTGTTCGAGGGCTCTTAGGGTGAACTCATTGACGCGTCCCTTTTGCAAGAAGAGAGGGCGTGGAAGCTTGTGCTATGCCCTGTTGGCACCCATCTCCAATAATCACACACTCCTTTTTCACTTCTTTTGACACTTCAATACACACCCCCTGCTAGACGTTCTCCCCAAGTGGGATGGCAAACACCAGGTTTCATTTGGGTTCTTTTCAGATTTTTTTCTTTTTAATATAAAAGGAAGTATGAAATAGCTAGCAGGTAATTACTACTATTAGTGAACCCACTGTCAATAGCCTGTACGTGCTAATTATTAGCATGTAACTATTACTGCAGCGCAGTACATTATTCTGGGATTTTTTTTTTATGCTGTGTGGGTTGGGGGGGTGATAATGCATGGGCTTCTGGAGAGCGCGAGCCACAGATTGGGTCTCAAAGCACCTCCTACGCAAGTCAATGCTTTTGGCACTAATCGACCACGAGAGCTAGCACGTATACTGCTCCAGCCTTTGGTTGGAGGGGGTTTTCAAGAAGAAAAGTTGTTTTTTTTTTCCCTCAAGAAGCAAGACAACAGAAGTGTTTTTATGTGCAAAACACTGTAGGATGCACATGTAAGATATCCTCTGAAGGTTTCCTCATGCTGCTATGACAAGTTCAGGTACAAGTGTAGTGTAGAGCTTGAAATATTGTTGGAAACTGCAGACATGACCAACGCTGATGTTAGTTTTTATCAAGTTCAGACTTCTTCTTTTAAGTCTCTGCTTGGCTTCGTTTTCAGTTTCTGGTACATAAACTCACAAAATGTGATAAGTGGTCCTCAATCACAAGAAAAATGCAAAACGTGGGCTTTTTAAGGAAGCCGTTCTCAATTTGGTCCACAAATTTCACCAGGTGGTCCAGAGTGTTTGTCTTTATAGTGGAGAGTTAAAATTGCAATATACTGTACTGTACTTTACTTCTTCTTGTAATACATTATCTACAGACTGGCACCAAATAACTATATTTTTATTACAACATGCAGGTGGTCTAATAAAGTTTCCCCTAAATTTGAAGTCCCAGATTTGTATGTATTTGCAGTGTATATGAAAATGCTTACACAAGGAACATTGTGGTCATAGGCAGCAGGGGTACGTCAATCACAGAGGCGTCTTTCATCTCAAAATTCTGGACCCACTTTGGCTTTTACACTGATAGGACAAACCAGATCATGAAGGGCATACTGGAGAGAAGTACATGGACTATAACCATGCATAGCTACCCTGTTCTTCTAAATAAGACTTTGTTGTAGATTATTTCAGTTGTTCTGTTCTGTTACATTGAAACAATACAATGATAAAATACATAATTCCTGCCTTTTGCATTTTAGGGGTGTTTTTTTCTTCTCCAACAAATATTGTGATGAATTGTAGGTGCTTGTCTTGCAATGTATCGAATATCCTAATTTTATCTGTTGAATCGTGATACCATCATTTTTGTGGACAACTCTGAGATTTTCAACCCTAACCTAGTCTATGTAAAAGTTTATCCAAGCTGAAATCTCTTGAGATGTTGTTTGAAAGCACAGATCTTTAAAAAAAATCTTTAAACGATTTCCTTTTATGTTTGATCATATATAATTTTTTGTTAATTGACGATTTAGTGATGGCTGTCATCACTAAGAGAATGTAGCAGATGCCAGCATTAGAAATATTGAATTTTACTCAGCCTCCAACTACCTACTGTTGACTTTAGTTCAGGTTTACAGATTTGTTGGACTAATCTTTGGCTTCTGAGCTTGCTGTTGTGGTTCAGCTTGGATCAGACAGAATGTTCTTTGGGTCCAGACCAAAATTTCCGGCCTCACTGATGCTCTAGTGTAGGATGATAAAGACTGACCTCAATCAGTCAGTCATAGGCGGAGTTGGTTAAGGCCTTACTAATGTTTGTCATCTTTGGGAGGAAAGAGAGAGAAAGGGATTGTTTCCAGTGCACTGGGCATTGCAGAGAGTAGAGCCGTCTGGAGTATCTCTTCTCTCGGCAGTAGTGGCCCAGCATGGGAGCTCACTGGCACTGCCAATTTGTTCTGCTGGGTGAGCCTCCTCTACACCCCCCTGTCTCGATCCAGTCACTTTCATAATGTCTCTCTATCTTTCTTCTCCCTCTGTGTCCCTCTTTTTCATGCTCTCTCTCCCTCTCTCTCTCTCTCTCTCTCTCTCTCTGTCTGAGCCATCTCGGTGTGATGGAGTGAGTAGATTCTGTCAAGCGATTCCAGATGGCATTCGACAATGCACCGAGTTGTGGCCGGGCCTGGAGTACCAGCAGAGTAAAAGAAGATTGATTTCCTTTGTGGTGGATGACAAGGCGTGCACCAGAGCACCATTCTCCAACTTCAAAAAAAAGGCCTACAAAACAGACCTTTCTCTCTTTTTTTGGTTACAATCAATCAGCCCTGATGTGGAGAGACAGCAGACACGTGGGGGTCTCTGCTGTCTCCAGGGCGTCCAACACGAAATGTTACGCCCTGAACCCAAGCCTTGTGCTGGGGCTTTGACTGATGGTGTTTGCGCTTGCCTTGACCCATGCACACACTTGGTTGATGGTTTAACTGAACTGTGCCCTTTCGTTTTGATTCCTCCTGTCTCTCTGGTCATGTTTCCTCCCCTTGCTCTTTCCAGACCCTTCTTCGGGACGGGAGGAGGGAGAGTACGGTCAGTACCCTGTACATTTCACCATCCAACATTGAGACGGGGCAAAAGATCATCTGCCGGGCATCCAACAAAGCCATCCCCAATGGCAAGGAGACCAGTGTCACCATTGACATTCAACGTGAGTATGCACCACTGACATCCAGCAAGAGTGTTTAACATTGGTATCCCACATTGATCTGCACAAATGATATCCAGCAATTCTTAACACCAAGGGGTACCCAAATCTGGTCCTGGAGCACCAGTATCCAGCACAGTTTGGTTATTCTTATTTTTAAACACAATTTATTAAACTTGGCAATCAACAAGTGAGTTGAACCAGAAATAGTTGAGAAGGGAAATCACATCTGTGCTGGACACCGGCCCTCCAGGACCTGATTGGAGCACCATTGGTTTAGACCAATCCTGATCCTTTCATCCATCCATCCATCCACCCACCCACCCATCCTTTCATACATCCTTCAATCCATCTATCCATCCATCCATCCATCCATCCATCCATTCAGCATCCATCACGCCATCTATCCATGCCTCCTTCCATCCATTTATCTATCCATCCCTCTTTCTATTCATCCATCCATCCCTCTTTCTTTTCATCCTTGCATCCATCCATCCTTGCACCCATCTATCTATCCATTCATCCATCCATCCATCCTTCCTTCTATCCTTTCATCCATCCATCCATCCATTCATTTACCCATCCATCCATCCATCCATCATACATTCTACCATCCATCCATACCTCCTTCCATCCATCCATCTCTATCTATATATATATCTATACCAAACTCTGCCTGTCTATACTAAATGTGCCCCCTATGCTTATGCCCTACTCTGGATTTCAATGGGACTCGCCTAGCATCACTGATGCACTCCCATTCATTGTCTCATACATTCTCTTAGCTGGTATGAACACAAAAAGTGGTGTATTTTGGAAAGTGCGGTGAGGTGATGAATAACATCCGTGGGCAGATTGCTTTACAATAAATGGAACTTTTCTGGAAAATAATGAGAAAGAACATTTCTCGTCGTCTTTGTTCACATTTCACTCCCCTCTTTTATTCCTGTCTCCTACCATCAATCTTCCTCCATTTGTGGAATCCTACTCATGGCAGGCAGAAGATACAGAATACGCAAAAGTCGCAAAAG